>NTHP01000208.1:493922-513514 GCA_003416845.1 Oplegnathus fasciatus | reverse complement strand
TTTTGGAGCTCTGATGAAAGCATGTTCTGTTTACAGGTCTAAGGAAAGATCTAAAGTTCATCAGGTTATTAGAAAAGATGAAAGATGTTTGTCCAAATCAAAGGGAGAGCAGAGGAGGGAATGTTCCCTCTGTCAATTAAAACACCATCTCTAGCTTGCATTTTCAGTATCTTTTTTACATTTACACTTTGCCAACCCACTAGGAGTGTGCTTTTCCATGTTGAAATCACAGTTGACTTTTCCCTCAGCAAGCGATTAAATTGGCTTGTTTACCCATGTAAGCACATAATTGTACTACATTTTTATTTACATGTACTTCCATATACAGTAAACTGAGTCCTTTAACACATATTTCAACCCACTAGATCCCCTCCAGACATGTTTTATAAGATATGAAAATACTCAATTACTCAATTCAATTACTTTGTTAAAAATTCTTAAAATTACATCTACTCCTTATCCCTCATTGAAAAATCCAAAATATTCAAATATTTTTCATTCCAAAACTCAATTGCTGGACAAAACAAGACTCAGTGTTTGTGCATCGGACGTTTCAAGTTTTCACATCACACAGGTGTAAGCAGAATATTGAACCACGATTGGTTTCCGAACTAGCTGTGATGTCACAAAATCAAACTCAGATTTAAGGTGAGCACGGAGAAACTTTCCTCCTCCAGCAGATGAATGTGAAAACAGTCTTCTAGTGTCAAACTCTGCACATAAATCATTCTGCACAGTGGAAGTCAAAGGTTTAAGAGAAGAAACAATAAGAAAAACACATTTTTGAGTGGAAGGGGGCACATTGACTGAAAGGCTTTGAAACTCAGAGGAATGA
Organism: Oplegnathus fasciatus; assembly: GCA_003416845.1. NCBI lineage: Eukaryota > Metazoa > Chordata > Actinopteri > Centrarchiformes > Oplegnathidae > Oplegnathus > Oplegnathus fasciatus. Next base: position 512,679 of record NTHP01000208.1, on the reverse strand, counting down.
GAATCAGTAGAAAGTCAGGACAATGTTTTCATCACAAGATTCGACCTCCCTGTGGTCTAAACTGAGGTGTCCCTCCTCCCCCCTCTCTTTCTTTGTCAGTGGTATGCCAGTCCGGACTACAACTTGTTTGGTCCGTACATGGAGCACCGCAAGCTCCATCCAGGCCAGCCCTTCTACATCCTTCACCCCAGCTACGTGTGGCGACTCTGGGATGTGATTCAGGGCAACACTCAGGAGAATATCCAGCCCAATCCTCCCTCATCTGGCTTCATAGGTGAGTACACACACTTACATGCATACATATAGCCGATATACATGCCGTGTACATCTGTACTCTCTTTTCTCTTGCAGTTACCTCTGTGCTCTTATCTTTCAATTTCCTTGCCTGCTCCTGGAGCATATGCAGGCGCAAAGGCACGCACTAAGATATGATGAAATTTTTATCTTTGGTATGCACAGTGACAATATCAGCATGCAGCAATATGGCTATGCAGTGCATTCCAAAGTAGCACATCAGTGCTGGGGGTGGCGGAAATGTAACCACTATTTGCTTATTGTAGAAACTGTCCAGCATGTCAACATCCACTTCATGTCAGTCTCTTCCACTATAATTTTCAGGCATTTCAATTACCTTTTCCCTTATACTCGTATAACGTAAAACATCCAATCATGGCAGGAGCATTTGTTTACCTCCGAGTGACGGACCATCATTCTTATGGTTCATCCTCAGTATCTAGTGATATTTTCACCCCTGATACTGAATGTACTTATCAAGAATCATTTTTCATTGCCTTGGAGCAATGTTAGGTTGTCATCATGATGTTTGACGCTGCAGACACAACAATATAATACAGATTCTATATTATTAAGTGAAGTAAGCCTTTGTGTTTAGTTTCTGTATGTGCCCCTTCACTTGTTCTTAAGTAACAGTGACAATTTAGAGAATTGTGTTATTGTGAATGGAATGATTAATGTGTTATGTACAAAACAAGAGAGAGATTAAACGATTAAACTGCACACATTTGCATTTTAGGCCTGCACTGGGTTGCACCAGCTGTGAGTAAATTCAAACGTTGCCTAGTTTGAATGTAATTTAGCGGTTGGCATGGCGCATCGTTTTGAAAGGTGGGATAACTTGGAGGATGAGGAGGAGTGAATTATACTGGCTGTTTTGCGTTGGCAACGCGTTCACCGTGATAGCTTACACCACTCGGACATTATTTTTGACTAATGGTGTCTGAGGTTCACATACAACAAGAATAAGAGTCTACAGCCATGCTAGCGGCTCTGTGAGACTGTACTTAGGTACAGTGGTGCTCTGAGCCAAATGCTTATGTCATTATGGCAATATGCTCACAGCAGCAATGGTAATATGTTGATGTTTAGCAGGTAAAATATTTACCGTGTTCCCCATCTTTGTGTAGCGTGTTAACATGCTAACATTTTATAATTAATGTTAAATCTGCAATAACTGATTTTTTTGCCCATTTTGGACCAGCAGAAACAAGTAATGAACACATTAACATATCAGCACCTTTTAAGTTGATATGGGGAATTTGTTGGAAATTTACACATCCAGCAGTTACTGAGCAACATTATTATTCATTTGTGTCTGATGAATTTAAGCCCAATATTAACTCACTTTTAGCTCTGTTTTTGGTCTCTACCAACCCCTGAGGGAAATATCTGGCTCTCTAGCTGCTAAATACTCCACTATGTTCACCAGCTAGTTGCTAACTGTCTGTCTGCTCTTTGGTCCTGAGCAGGTAGTGTACAGTGGGTTTTTAGAGCTTTTTCATTTAACAGCTTTGATCAGAAACAACACTATGAGAGCGGTGAGATGAACCACAACAGTAAAGTTGCAAGTTAAACAATGAGCTGAAACTCATTATAAAGCTCCGTAAAGCCGACTGGAGCTGCAGATTCAGGTGATAATTTTCTGTAGGTCCCTCACGACCGACTCCTTTCACATTGTCATTTGAAACATAGTTTTTATAAAAATACCGATTATAGCCACTTTAAAGAAAAGCTAAAGCTGATAGGAATGTCATTAATATTTCAGGCACTCAAAACAACAAATGTCAACCTCATGGTGGCACTAGAGGAAAAGTTAGGGGATCACCAAAGTCATTGGGACTATCTGTACAAAATTTAATGGGAATCCATCCAGTAGTTGTTGAGATATTTCAGTCTGGACCAAAGTGGTAGACAGATTTACAGACCAACGCTAGTTAACATTGCTAAAGGCTTAAAGCAAATGTTTTACAGGAAAAGCGCGGAAAAATTACTTTGTCACAAAAATGTATTTATTATTGAGGACATACCTGTAGGTTTCAGTATCAGAATCTACTGGTCATCAGTCTTTTAAGCAAAGCATAAGTAATAAAGCTAAAGAGAATAAACAAAGCAGAATTAAAAACAACCAACCAACCATAGACGACACCAGGTGATTTCACACGAGCACAGTTTAACCACAGAGGAGACACAGATAACACTTTGATCTGCTGGAATCACAGTTAGCCAGTCATGTTGTATTACAACAGCCGAGCTTTTGTTCGCCCTGCACTGGTTCTCACCCACAGTTCGGCTGGTTTTCTGTCCTGATTGCAGTTAACTATATTCTGGTACACTCGCACAAATCAGTCACCGATTCGATGGCTTGAATGAAAGGCAGCAAGGACTTAAATTGTAAACGAAAAACCTATTGAACTGCAAGGCTTCACTGGCTGCATCCACGAAATTAAAATGTCGGCATGTCCCCTGCAGGAATCTTTTGGTTCTACTCTTGTTATGTTACTTTTAAGTTGTAAATTAGACTGCTTTCTGCTTTCTGCTTTCTGATTAATTCTGCTATATGCTGTAAATATAGATACATTTTCATCAAGCTGTTAGTGGAGACTAACCTTTTAATAAAACACAAGCACAATCCCCCCTCGTTAGATACGTGTCATTATTATTTGTGACCGTCTTTTTTTTTTAGAAATTGTAAATTGGTAATTTCATAATGTGCCAAATCATTTGCCTCTGTCACCCATCGCTGAGTTATAAAGGAGTGCAAATGTGTTCAACGTCCAAAGGAGCAAGATCTAGATTTGTTTTACAGGAAATTAGTAAGTGCAAGCATGGGGTGTCAATTACTCTTTCTATTCGGATGCCACGGCTATGTGTTTAATGGACTGTGTATAATTTCTTTGTCTTTTTGAAGAAATGCAGTCATTATGGCTACAAGTGGGAGGAGATGCTCTGTGCACTGTTGGTACAGATGCCATGGTGGGATTTTTCTTCTTTCCGCAGAAGGAGTTCTGGCACTATCACAAACCAAGCTTTGCCTACCAAAACACGATCATTTGACTTAAGAGAAGTTAAAATGTGACACCGATCTTTATATTTATATAGATGTGCAGTTAATGGCGATATGCTGCCATTTCTTATAAAAATAGATCTTGCTTATCTCCTGTAGTAAATAGAGTAGCAGCCTTTTCAGTATGAACAAAAACAAATGGATGCACAGTTGCACACAGTTTTATAACACTGTCACGTCATGTGTAGGTTTTCAAACATCTCATGAATTAATTGCTGTCAAAGTTCAACTGTCAGCATCTCGTCAGCTCTTCAGCATTACCGCAAAGACAGACAGGTGTTGCACGTTCATGCTGTCGATCCTTAGAAAAGGGTCAGAAATCCATTGACAGTAATGTGGCATTTCAGAGCCTCACATGTCACTTTTAGAAAATTGCCTTTTTCTCAGAGTCATTGAGTCAATTCTCACGAGAACCTCCAGCCTCTTTTGAAATACAGCAACGCAATGATTTTCTTCCACAGTAATGGTATTAATTAAAATAATTAGTTAATCGATTGAACAGTCATTACCACCCTGCAGTGAGAAGGTCAGCCGTTGTAGTTTGCACGATGCTTTGTGAATGTTTCACTCGGGGCCATTCAATTTAAATCAGCAGTTTTTGTCACCAGTACGTTTATGTATTCCAATTCCCTGATGTTGCATCCTGTTTTTTTCTGGTTCAGAGGGCTGTCGATGAGATGGAGAGACCCTCTGAACCACATGTCAACTGTTGCACACACGTTCAGGAGGCTTTTACAAATTCCTTAACTCAGCTCTGTGAGTGTGTTGCATCACAGCCGTGAGGTGTGGTACGGGTTCCCATCAGCCATAGTGTCTTCTCGGCAAACCGTTACTCTTTGGCTGTTCATACTGTATATCTCGTAGTCAAACATCACCGCTTTTCTCCCATCTCAGACTGACCTCTCCCCTCCTGACATGGGAAACTAAAAGCAGGGGAAATATGAGCCATTTGGCATCCCGTATCCCCTTCCTTTACCCTGTTGTGGCTGTAATTGTCATCGTCGTCTCATGGGCCAAAAGCTCCATGATGGAAACCTCCCATGGCCCCCACTTTCTGTGCCACTGCTTTTACTTACTAGTGAAACCACTGGTGTGACCAGTCACTCCTAGAGAGGGTGGAGCTCTTAAGTTCAATACAGATGTAAGTAATTGTTTGTCTCGCCATGATTTCTGATCAATTGAAAATTTAATGTACAAAGAAGCATGCAACAAAATCATGCAATAACAGAAAGTAACTATATCAAAAGAGGGAACACTAACAAATAGAAATAAAAACAAATAAATAATAAACGCCTACCATGAAGACCAAAATTATAACAATGTAAGTATATACAAGTTGAAAGTTAAATTTAGGATACAGTCTTTGTGTGAGTGTATTTTTCCGATTCTGCAACATTTACAGTCAGAGCAGTGGAAAAGACAGAGGAGGAAAATACATAAGTTAAATGATGAATACGTCAATCCACTTAGACACTGATTGAAAAAGCACAAATCTATGATTGACTAGCCTTGGCATTTACAGCACCACATTGACAAACTGACATAATAGTAACAGAGTATAAGCAGGTTTTTGTTTTGTAGAAAGGATGGTTGATAACGAAAAAACTGAACCTGAATTTCAAAAAGGAATTTAGCATTCAACCTAAAAGAAAGGTTGTGAGATTATTAAAATGCTTATGTTTTTCATGATCACACTGTAAGGGAATAGAAACATTGTAAAATGAATTTAACCCTATTGAAACTGGTGTGCACCCGGATTTGGAAATCTTTGTTAAGAAACGAGCCACAAATTTCTAAAAATGTCTACATATCACTCTGACTCCAATGTCATTAAGATAAAGTGTGCTTAGTAGATAATAACACTGACGAGTGAGTTCATAAAAAATCATGTACTCCCTTTTAAACTTTGTAATGTAAACTATTACAATATTGAAAGAAAAGTATTTCCTGGACATATAGACACATAAAACAAGGGTTAAGTACATTATATGGCCAAAAGTAGATGCCCACATACTATTGTGTACTTTTGGTCAGGTTGTTTTTCATGGTCTGTGTGATGCTGCTTAGTTCCGATTAAGGGGAATTCTAATGCTATAACACACAATAATATTTTAGACAATAGTGTGCTTCCAGTTTTGGGAAGATCCTTTCCTTTATGTTACCCATAACAAAATGGTTTACAGAGTTTGGTGTAGAAGAACTTGACTGACATGCAGAGAGCCCTGACCTAAACCCTTCAAACACCTTTTGGAATAAATTGGAAGCCAACTGCGAGCCAGGCCTTATCACCCAGCATCGGTGCCCGACCTCATGTTGTGGCCGAATGGCTGCAAATCTCTGCAGCCAGTGTCCAAAATCTTGTGGAAAGCCTGAAACCACAAGAGTGGAGGCTGTTACAGCAACATATTAATGTTCACCATGAGGAATGAGATGTTCAACAGTCTCACATGGGTGTAATGTTCAGGTGTCGGCATACCTTTGGCCATATAGTGTATATAGAACATGTATTTCTCCAGACATTTAGTACATGTAAAACTCCAACTCATACATTTACTTTCTAAACGCATCATGCTTTAGTCCACGCTCCGCGACAGTGTAGCTGTCGAGCTTAGCCATTGCTGCTTCATCATGACTGTTTCCCTGTCCGGTCATGCTGAGAATATTCAGACTCAGGTCGTGACCTCGGGGGGGGGTTGTGTGCTTGGTGGCCGGGGTGCTGCAGCTCTGGTTGAGGGCGTCCGTGGACATCTGGGCAGTGCAGGCCACCGTGTTGCTGTAGACTCTGCGGTTCAGCTTGATTACGGTGGTCTTGGAGGGCATGGAGGTGTTGCCGTTCTCCGCTGACCAGTGATCACAGTGAAACATAATCAGGAAACACCTGTAGAACTGAGAGAGACATGGAAAGAAAGACAATGTGAGCACAACATACGAGCTCAAACGGAGAGTTCTTGGAATCATCAGATGTGGACTGACCTTGGCTTCACGCTCTCAGAGAGACTTGTGGTACAGGTCTGGTCAGAGTTTGATTATGCGGAAATGCCTTAGTGCAATTTCATGTCCTTCCCGGTCAATGGGAAGTGCCGCTTGAGAGGAAAAAATAGTCCCCTAATGGCTTGTTGCACTGGCAGGGAAGGTGGCGTCTAACACTTAGTGGTTAGTTTGACCTTAGAGGTCATTCAGCATATTAGCTGGAAAGGTCTGAGGGCTGCTCTCTGAAATATAAGTGCTTGCTCTGTGTTTCCTGAATATTGCGAGGGAGTGAGTCATAACTCCATCTTGTTTTTGTTTCTCTTTAGTCATCATTTAGTCAGCTTCAGAATTAATTTGTATAACTCAAATTATAACGGGTACCTTTTTGTCATGCAGTTTTGATGCTTACTTGGCCATTACTTTAGCACTACTGTGCTGATTCTGATGGCTTATCAACATGTGCAATTGTGGAATCAGTTTAAAATACATAGAAATAAAAATGGTCAAATTATGCAAAAGTGAAATTCACTTATAAGTACAAACATGTCTAATTAGAATGTAATTTTACTGGAAAACACATTTCCATAGGTATTGAGAGATTTTATTTATAATTGATCAGCATGTTGATAATAATGTGAAAATTAAGTCTAGAAAGGACAACGTAGATGGTCAAACTTCTGGATCTTAAGAGGAAAACAATGCCGGGCAAACTGGCTTACAAACACACTATAGAGAAGAGGCTGTAGCAAAGTAATTCAAAACATGTTAACATAACACACTTACACATTCTGTAGGAATGTTGCTTGGTTATTTGTGGTGATTGTGGTCATGCTGGAGAGCAGCAATGGAGAAGGAGGAAAGTTGCGAGCAGCATAACAATCATCAGAGAGAAAATGATAAACAGAAATTGGCAGCAATGTACAAAGCAAGGTGGAATGAAAAACAAGAAAAGGCAACAAAATGTATGCAGGAGCTCTCTGTGTTGCCGACATGTCACAGAGTATAAAAGACACCATGCAGAGCATGCTGAGGCAGGCAAACTCACCGTCTTCATATATTATGCATTCAGTTCTATTTTTATCTTTATCTAAAGGAGGGTTTTGCTGAGTGTGCATGCTCTTTTTCAGCACAACTGAATTTCACATTTACACTTAGAATCACATTTGCACCTGAATACTGCCCGTTGTAACTTTTGACATTGTGCAGATCAGGTGGAGATTTTGTGATAAATTGCTTTTCCCAAAGGAGCGCGTGTAGCAGATGCTGAGATGCGCTATTACACCTTTATCACTTTTACTTTTCCTAATCAGATTTCCCCAACTGAGAGAGCATTTCATTATCAGTGTATATTAATACTAACCTATATGAAGACTGGTAAGGTATGTACATGTAGAGTAAGGTGAAAACTATTTTTTACTTTACAAGTCTGTACTGTTATGAACAAAATATTGAATCAAATTGATCAAACAATGCGTACACAATGAGGTGCCTCAAAATTGATCAGGCTCAGCTCAGATTCCATAGCCTGATAATCTGACTGAATTGCCATTTCAATTAACTTAATTAAACCTGACATTGTGTGCATGATGACCAATTTCTGGGTGGGAGGGGGGTTATTTTCTCACATTGTTCCAAGAAATATATTGATTTAAGAGTTGTTATTTCTGTTAATTGACTTACATCAATCTCATCCACAATTGTTGCCATATTTCTGTCACTGATTGTCATGAATATATCTCAGTAGCTAGCTAGCTGCTGTAAGAAGGAATATCCTTTACCCTGATATTTCTGGTTTGTCTTTATGCTAAGCCATTTAGCTTAGCTTAGCATAAAGACTGGAAACAGGGGGAAACGGTGGCTCTTGCTGAAGGTAACAAAATTCGCCTCCTAGCCCCTCTAAAGCTCACTCGTTACTTTGTGAAGTCTAGACGTAACTGTGAGGTTGCCAGGCAACCAGAAATGACTGTGCCCGGCCAAGAAATAGTCCCGCCCCTAACCCTAAACTTGTTAAACTGCAACATGTTGTTTTTTCACTTCAGTTTTTGTATGGATTTAACAGACATGATACAGCATGTTAGTTAGTGAGCTTTAGAGGTACTGGTAGATGGATTTTGTTACTTTCGGAAAGAGCCAGGCTAGCAGTTTCCCCCTTCTTCTAGTGTTTATGCTAAGCTATGCTAACAGCTGCTGGCTGTAGCTTCATATGGAACAGGCAGATATGAGAGTGGTATCAATCTTCTCATCTAAAAGGAAAAGGAATTAGCTTATTTCCTAAAACATCGAACTGTTCCTTTAACCCCCAACTGCTCTAGTAGAGCTGCTCAGCGGCCAGCAGATCAGACTGTGGTTGTACAGGACAGCTTTCAGGTGTGAATGTGTAAAACTGTGAATGTGAACAGAGAGTCCCTGAAAAAGAAAGCACTGCACTCTGCTAAATTTCCCTGGATAAAAAAAGTAAAAACCAAAAGATACAATTTAGAGGCCGGTAGAAGATGGCAGCCTTTTTGGTAATGGTCTGCCCTTTTTTACGCTAAACTGGTTTGCAGTTGTGAGTATCAACAGGTTTTAAAATAAGTCAGGAGATATTTTTAAATAAGAATACCAGAACTTCTCTCTCTTTCTCTTGCAGGCATCCTCCTGATGATGGCGCTGTGCGAGCAGGTGCATGTGTATGAGTACATTCCCTCCACGAGGCAGACGGACCTGTGTCACTATCATGAGCGTTATTATGATGCTGCCTGTACACTGGGTGCCTACCATCCCCTCCTGTATGAGAAGAGCCTGATCCAGCGGATCAACACGGGCCCCGAGAGTGACCTCAGAAGGAAGGGACGGGTCACTCTTCCAGGTTTAAGTACCATTAACTGTGATATCTGAGATATGAAACCTGACCCTCTGAGCCCGATGATACACACACACACTCTGGCCTTTTCTGGCTGACTAAGGGAGAGGTGCAATAAAGCCACTGGAGATGAAGAGGCTGGAACTTACAAGTTTCAAATTAGACCCATGAAGAACATAAGCCATAGCCCTCCAGGGAGGGATCAGCATGGAGGCTTCTGAAAGAAAGAACTTGTTGTCATTAAGATGGTTTACGAGACCAGAGACTGGCAGGAAGAGTCCAAGATGGAGCTGAAAAAGACATTTCTCTCTGCTTTAGCTGAGCCATGTTAGCTGTGGAGCTGACGAGGGTAGCAACAGATCATTGTTTTTAGATAGACAAGTGAATTTTCAATAACTGGGTGTGTTTCAATGGTGTAAACTCTGTGTTTTTCAATAGTACGGGTGGTTCTCCACTTAAAGGAAATGCCACTGTTTATAACGGTGGATATAAGTGATTTTTTTTTGTTGCTTTTTTACTGGTCCAAAGGGTTGTGAAAAAGTCATTCACGCTGAATGTCATAAATGCAGCATACACTCACAAATATACACACATTCACACAAACATTTACATAGCGCAGCAACACATGCAGAAGAACACACAGTGTGAAAGACAGTTTTTGGTGTCTCCACAGAGACGAAGTTGAGCTGTCACAGCAGTCGTATTACTGTACATTTCATCGCTCTGCAGCAGGCGTTCCTGTTCGACATTCCTCTGATATCTTTTTGTGAAATCAGAAGTTTCGCTTCGTTTTGTCATGAGGGGTTTATTTCACACGACTGGTGTTGTCAAGCTTAATACTAAATTACTCCCCTGTGCATGCCAGCTCACTACCACCAGTTTGTCACTCCTTGTTCACACGGTCAGGATGATTCCTCAATCAGTGTCAAGAAACCTGCCTCTCAGTTAATAGCCCACAGAGAGGAAGGCACTGGTTGTCCTTTTTGGATTCATCCTACCTGTAGTAACATTTTTACTGACGGCGTAATTAAATCAAAGTACATGGGGCCAAAATGGATCTTCAGAACAAACCGGTGCTCAGAACAGCCGTAACCCTGTGCCTAGTGGTCAACTGAACACTTTCCTTGGGTTGCCTTGTGACTGTTCAGGTACATGCAGTACATACTGTGGCGGGACTGCAGTAACATGGAGTTAAATTGCCATGAGAGGTGTGGAGCAGTTGATATTGCTGAAGTGAGCTGTATCAGGGGGATTCTTAGCTCTGCCTCAGCAATCACCAACCCCTGTTTTTGATGGTCTGTTCACTCTTTATTGAATGTAATTTTTCCACTGCGTGTAATGGCCAAGCCCTCACTGGAGCTCACCACTGCAGTATGGTCTGCGTACATGCGGGGTTATTTCTTTGTCATATAACAGCATGAAGCTCATTTCTTACAATTATAAATGTCTCATATTTCCTGAATCTTCTAATATTGGTCTGTATCCGTCCGCAGCTCAGAGTAGAGATGGAATTTGAATCTAATATCATCAGATTTGCTTTGTCTCCGGCTAGAATGATTTTTATGTTTACAGTCAGTCAGTGCCACACCTGCGGCAAGCTCTAGAGGTATTAGTTCAGCAAGGAGAGGAGGAGTGGTTGTGATTTTTGCTGCAGACATTCAGTCAGAAAAATCTTGCCTATAACAGAGATTTTTATTGCTTAAGTGTGCTATTCTACAAAATGTTCTTGTGCCATTGGTTGTGGTTCGTAGTGAGACGTGAAAACTTGTCACAGAAATGTTGCTTTGAATAGTCTGATGTATATTGAATTAGATGGCTCTGTGGTAGTAGTATGTAGATGATTCTGGGGCTTAGCATAGTAGTAGGGCTGGGTATCATCCAAAATATGTCAGTACTACTATGAACACGTACTGTGCTGATACCAAAACAATACATTTTTGAAAACCTTTTTGTTTTCGACAAAAAAACTTTTTATAACTCAGGCAATACCTGATCAACAAGCATCTGACCAAGTATTTAGTGCCAATTTTCAATACTTGACAGTCGGGGTGGGCGATATACTGATAAAATCTTCTATTGTGGTATTTTATATTGCAACATTGATGTTCTGTATATCGTGATACAGTAAATTTTCTGGAAATTCTGTTGAGAAACTACACTCAGTTGCCAGTTTATTAGGTACACTTAATTCATTAAAATAAATGGGAGTGGACAAAATATTAGAGACACTTCTCAGCTTTATCACTATAACGTAGTACAACTCAGCAGTATCTCAAACTGCAGCCTCCAAAAGGATCATACAGCTGAATCAACACTTCTCTAAAACAGTTTAATCAACGACATTGTAACCTTCATGAAGACGGATTTATTGCAGGGCTGATGCTTTAGACTGGACCTAATAAACTAGCAACTGAGTGTATGTAAAGATCAAATAACCAGATGGGAATGACTAATTCAGTGAATTACATACATGACAAAGGTATTTCATCACATTGATGCAAAATCCTGTAAATCTAATATTTATACACAGCAGTTCTGCTCATTGATTTGCAGCTGCCTCTGTGGAAATTGTATAGAAATATCTCTGACAGTTGACAAATGGTCTCACATTATATATATGCTCATATCGCCCAGCCCTACTTGACAGTGCTATGGACGCATTTTGCTTGGATTGCAAAACGTAATGAGGTTTGATACCCAGCCCCAGTTTCAAGTGGACTGTTTGACATGTCATTAGAAGATTCTTGGAACCCAGTAAAGCAACTGTTAGAGGACTGTAACAGAGGTTTAAAAACAGACCGAAGAAACCATTTTTGAAGCTTGAGGAGATTTACATTCATTTTGAATCACGCAGGTTCTCAGCTCCGCTGTAGGTTTTATGTTTCTCTGTTGAGATAAATGATTTATTGCTTGTGATTGTAACACACTGAAGGTGCAAAAACCCTGACCATATTGTACATGTATATTTCTAATAACTTTGATTACTTTCCAATGCACAGAGCATGCAAATCAGGATCAGGGCTAAGAGTCTTAAACTGTCTGTGCTGTACTGTGCTGCAAGTAGACACCATTGTCATTAATGTTGTGAGAGGCGATTGTGCTATAAGTTTTTTTTTTTTCTTCTGTGGTGTTTCGCAGTTTTTAGTGCATGCTTGTGGACAGGGAAATCACATCTAGCTGCGGTGCAGCTATTAGTAGTTCCCTGGGAGCACTTGATTAAGTGCAATGCCTTCTGGCAACTTCATCTTCGCATCTTAATATTGTGCCAAATTCCATTTTTGATTATGTCTTAGCAGGGTTGAGCACGGGATGAGGACTCAGAGTAATAGCAGGACTTCCAAGGTGCTTTTGCTTCTCTCTGGGATGCTTAAGGTGGAATTTCATTTCATTTTAAATCCTCTTCAAGACAACAGTTTTATTGCCAGTATTAAATACAGGACATTGTGCTGAAATGTGACAGCAACTTAAATGTTTGACCAGTGATGAGAAAACATATTTGCAGACACTGTTTATTACGTTTTGCCCTCTCAGCCTCTTTCTCTCCACTCTTTACTCTCGAGGCATATTTTCCATGTCTTTTTTTTTTACTCAGTATGGTGGGAATTGCTGCACCACACTGCCTCTAAAGGATTGTTCAACATTTAAGGTTTTTTTTCTACATTTCCCTCCTGCAGCTTCCTGCAGTATTCCTGAAAATAGGAAGAGAAAAAGAAGCATCCATGACTGAACTTAATAAGAGTGAAAGTCCTGTTTCACTCTCAACAGCCTTAGGGTGTTCTTCTTGACTTTGATTTGTCAGTGAATTCTCTTCTTATTACACTTGAATTGATATTTAAATAGACCATTTGTATGATTTCAGCTGTTGTAACTTGTCTTTTTTTACTATGTAAATAAAGCTGTTGTACATGTCAAATTGCTGCTGACTCACCTGTTTATTCATAAGTATGTAGATGAGAGGGTTGATGACGGTGCTGCTCTTGGCCAGTAGTGAGGGCACCACGCTGGCCACAGGACTAATTATGTTGGGCGGGCCGAATGTTGCCATCATGGCCACGACACCATAAGGCATCCAGCACAACAGGTAGCAGGCGGCTGTTGTCAGAACCATGAATAGTATGTGGTACTCTCTCTTCCGGGCTGCAGTCTTTCGGATCTTACCCACCTGTGGAGAGTCAGAGAGGGTTAATGTAACAAGAGCAAAACAAGCTGAGATCTTTTGATAGTTAGGATCATTTGTTCTTGACTTTTTCGTCAAAGCGTGACAGCTTTGATTAATTTCCAAATTTCTAGGCAGCTGGAGGTTTCCTTTCATTTCACTACAGTGTGAAAACTTGTCTTACAGTCTTAAACCTTAAACCTTGACTGTAAAGGCTCACGCACACCTTCAGTTTCTTGTAAACAGGTGCCTAGGAGGAAATGTCCATAGGCAAGAGAAGTCTCAAACCTTGAAAACTTCAAAAATAAATGCCACGATTTCCAAGACTAAATTGTAAATTTTCTTTGTTTGTGCTTTCAAGGGTGCTCTGACATCCGAAAAAGCTGTAATGAATTTGTCATCTGTGTTTCAGGGAAAGAATCAATAATGAACAGTTCCCATTAGTCCCTGCTTTTCACCGCTCTGTCATGCAACAATAACAAAAGTGAAATGAAAAAATAGAGGCAATGACTTGATAATTATACTTATGTCAAACATTGAAACTGTAACTGTCTGTATTTTATACAATGGTGAAACTGGAAAGCACTGGCTGCCCAGATGGTAAAAAATCAACTAAATTTGTAACAAACCAAATAATACCCGCACAATGCTACAGTACCTTGTTCCTGTTCTTCTTTTATTCCACATGCATGACAGTGTTTCAACCATAAATGGTCTTCCTCAAGTAGGGAGGAAGATTACGGAGAAGACCATGCAGATAATTGTTACCCAGCACCTACAATGAATTTATGGATGTGTGTGAACCTCCCTATACTTAAAAAAAAAGTCATTTAAAGTCCACCCGGTTTGTAGGTATAGAGTAAAAATGATTTTTTTTATATATATTTAAGTCCTGAAATACTAAGATAGTTCAAGTTTAGGTTCATTTTTTACTGTCATCTGTGCAGGAACCACAAGAATCTCTTGTCCCACCGCACTCTCAATTTAAACTGAATTAAAAATATACAATATACAGTACAGGAAAGATGTCATTGACATATTTGTGATACCTTTTATCACATGAACATGGCTGAAATAACCTGTTAGGGCCTCCTGACAAGAAATCTGTTGTTGGGCCCCTATTGTGCTTTATGTGTGCCATATCGCTTCTGAGATAGACCCAAAAGCCAACCAGTATTCCTATGCTGAACTAATTCTTCTTGGCCCCAGGTTTTCTGTGCGTCAGATTTGATTGAACACAACTTTATGTGGGAATATGCTTCACGTGAGTACAATCAGCAACAGCAATAAAGGTATTAAAGTTATTATTTTCACACAGGCGCCCTCTGGAGGACAGGACCAACAAAATTAAGTAATAATTAAATAATCAAATGACCAAAACCAATTTACTTGCAATGAACCTGGAGCTTTTGAGGCCCCAAGACCCCCTGGGATCTCTGCATTAAAAGGCAGAGATCACAGTTTAAAAAGATATTCTTTGCTCTACTTATTCATCAGTGAATAAATTCAATAAATCTACTTTCACTACTTGTCTCTTCCTGTATATTTTTAACATGATTCATCTCGCTGTATCTTAATCCTAATCCAATTAAAGTTATCTTAACAGCGTTCTTTGGATCTCTTCACACACAGATGGCTTTTCTTCAATCTGAGTGCTTCCTTCACCCGTCTGTTATGTGGATAAATTAAAACAAGTTGGTGAGAAATAGGGGGAGTTTTCCCACCTCACTGCATGACACACTCAAATACTCACTGAGCCTAGCACTTTCTCACAACTTAATTTGAGACTCCCGCACACTTGAGTGCAAATGATCGACCGCCAGGGATTTAACTGGTCTGGTGCCAGCTGGAGCTCAGCTCTGCTCATGGATGTGTTAACTTCAATAGCATGAGACAGTTACTCATGCAGAAGAAGTCCAATGCACTCCTATTTCTTGTAACATGAATGCTGGATGGTTACATACTCTTCCTGTCACCCTTGTTTACTTCTACAACTAATGATCGCCATTGATTTATTGGGAGTCAGAGGGTGGTTGGGGGGGCCTGTTGCCACATGCCTTTGCGCAGAAATGGAGCCCTGTGTCAGTTCCATGGATGTATTACATGAACTGGAAACCAGAAACTGACATCCATTGACTTCTGCACATTAGTGTTTCTCCTGCTGGCCCCACCCCCATGTTCCCTCACGGTCCACAGACTTTACTTTAAGATTTCATCATGCACCTGGAGTAATAATTGACCTTGTTTGCAGTTGGAAGTGTACTGACAACAGATTTCCAGATGTCTTTTATGATGGTGGTCAATGGAATAATGCTTTTTGGGCCTCAGGGGATTTTTTTTGTTGCAGTACCACGAGTGGCCACTGGGACTAATTGGCAGCCATATACAGCTCTCTTAATACATCCATGTTCAATTCAGGCAGAGTGCTGCCTTTAGCTGATTGTCATCTGCTGTTTCATTCACGCCTCACAATCAGTGACTCACTGACCAGCTGCCTGGCAACCAGCTGGCTTGTAACACCCTCATCATATTCACACAGTTGCACACAGCAGCCTTTCTAACCTGACACGTCTCACTATCACTCTACTGATAGGCTGTTGCCATTTCCCGCTGTGTCTCCCTCCACCATCCCAACCTCCTCTGTATGTGCTGAACTGCTGGTATTGTTGACTTTACTAAGATCTAATGTTCATGCATGTATTTGCTTAGTTCCCCCAGCAGGATCATCGTTGCTGCTCGGATTAATCAAGAGCTCCCTCACAGAGTGAAGCCTTCTTGGCTAAATCAAACTGTGTTTCTTTACATATATGTTTGGGACTGAACGAGCCACTGCATATTACAGCCACATTTCACAGTTATGATGAAGAGGCAGGCTGACACCTTTTTCAAATACTCACTGAAAAATCTACACACCATCACACTATTACTACTATTGTTGCTGCTGCACTCACACTGTGACACACTGTCATTAGCTATTAACATGAGTCAAATTCACTTCCACGAGCATGCAACAAACTGGAGACATCAACAGTTAACAAAGAGAGGAAATGTTGCACTGAAAACACTGCAACTTTGGAAGATACATACTTGATTTGTGTAACTCCAACTACTGAAGCCTTAAAATTACCTCTGGATGAAGTTTAGAATGCGTTTTTGAGGATTTTACGACCCATTACTTTCATTGAAATTGCTTAAAGGAAGGGAACTGTTTGTGGCCAATTTCAGCAAACAAAAACTCATATATGGCATGTGAGTATTATTTTAAGACAGACTTGAAATAATGTGAACCTATCCTTCAACAAAGATCTACATTTCTTTACTAGAACAGAACATTATAAAAACACATTAAGCTGAGTGCCCGCTTTAGCAGCAACAGCTAGACGGGATCTCACTGGCAGAAATAAATCCCTATAACACTTATGGTATTTCTACAGGAATGTACAGTATATGACGTCTACTATACAGGGAATGCATTGTAGTATTAAATGTGGAGTTTGTGCGTGCACTTAGTCGTCTGCGCCTGGTTAGATTATAGGGATTGTGATATTTTTTATCTTATATAAAGAAACTGCTTTCCACCTTGTTTGTTTTGTGATCAGGCCTGTTCAGTGCTCAGATCTGTCTGCTTCTTGACGTAATAAGAAAATGAAACCACTTACGAAGTCAACAGGTTGTTTCACAAGCCACAAATGCTCTTTGTGTGTGATTGTCAGTTGAAAATATATGCATGAACAATTTGGCGAATGAAGCACATCCGGTTTCCTCTCAATGCCTCTCAGCCTGTTTCTTTTGCCTGTTGAGAATAATTGTGCAATTTTAGGTTTATAGTTTGCATCATGAAACCTTGGCTAGGATACTTGAGATTTTACTTTGGCAAAGTATCACTGTATTTTTTGTTCTATAATTTTATTTTAATTTTAAATTTTAGAGGTGCATGAAGATTTACTACGTCTGGCAGCAGGGCCTGAGTTAGTATGCTCATGAAAGCTTCAAGTTTTCCCAAATGCACAAGTGAATGAGATCAGACCTTTCATTAATAAGAATTTCACTGGGCCATGTTCTGACTCTGTGAACTGCGTGTACACATTGTACCCATTGACGAATAAGCCTTTTTATCAAGCCATGTGATAATCAATCTCATCTTGTAAATCAGGTATCTACCACTGTCTGACAATATCTTATTTTCATTTACAGACAATTGAGCCATTCTCTTGATTCACATGTCCTCTGTAAACATATTCATTTTATCTTGCTGTACATTACTCACATGTCGTGAAATTATTAGGTTAATTATAAAGAAGGGTTAGTGTGCTAAATGGCAGCAGTGTTCATTTTTTGGACTGAAGAGTGACTGAACAAAGGTAATGAAACTGAACTGAAAACAATTCAGCTAATGTGACCCACACAGAGATAATTATAGGTGAAGGGCACTTTGCGAAAGCTGCTTATTGATACTAGAAGGTTATTAAAACAGAACACGATTTATTTATTTATTTACTTATAGCTATCCAGCAGTCAGAGGATAACACTGACCACGGGAGGAAACCCCAGATTCTGGCAAAAGACACATCCCTGGGAAATGAGATGCATTCCTGTGGAGCTCAACAGCAGTGCCAAGAGTCCTGCAACATTTCTCCTCCTTCATAGGGGGCCAGAGATTCTTTATTGTCTTTCTGTGTTTTTTGCTATGCAATTGTCTTCTAATAATCTTTATTTGTACAGCACTTTAAAAACTGAGGTCCAAAGTGCTTTACAAAAACACCGGATTAAAACGACTAAAGAAACAAGAAGATGTCTGAGTGGCTTTAGGCATTGTCACAGCAGCTGATCTTTCTGCAGCGTAAAGCTGTGATAATCCCCTGCCCTTCTAACCCTCTCTGCTCTCAGGAATAAACAATCTAAATCACTGGGAGTGCAGAGGATTTAACTTGCTTAAAGCAAGTCAAGTCTCTCCCCAAAACACAATGCACCAGACACTGCTATGGATACTTTAAATGTGCAAGACAATGATTGGTGAGGAGATGTCTAGAAGTCCAACTCTATAGCCTCTTACTGTCCCTGGGCTGAGCTGGGTCCACTTACATTGTTAAGATAAAAATCAGTTTGTTGTGTTCAGGGCATTCCCTGAGTTATTCTGTGGGGAAGTGATGCATGCTACTACTTTCATTTCATGTCTGTGAAAGACATTTAGTGCTGTAGCAGCAGAGTAGGGATTTCTACTACTACTCAGAAGTCGGAGGAGGCTATGTCCTTGCTGAAGCCGACTGCTTATCTGATAACTGATAGGCTGGCGGTGGGAAATGAGAAGCCAGCTATTCATTCAACCAAGGTGGTAACTCATGCATCTAACCTAGCAAACCACTGGATGGGCTACTGGCTTGGCGGGTCATTAGCTTCCGAGGCTGGCTGGCTGGCTGGGGTGGGGGGT
>NTHP01000208.1:434382-493882 GCA_003416845.1 Oplegnathus fasciatus | reverse complement strand
GGTGATAATGCGCAAAATTTGGCTCCAATCCGCCAATAAAATACAAAAGAAGAAAATGACCAGCCAGTAGCTAATGTAGCTAGCCTTGGCGTGCTAGTAGCCAGCCTCGGAAGCTAATGACCAGCCAAGCCAGTAGCCCATCCAGTGGTTTGCTAGGTTAGATGCATGAGTTACCACCTTGGTCGATTGAATAGCTGGCTTCTCATTTCCCACCACTGGGCTCTCAGTTACCTCCGCCGGCCTCTCAGTTATCAGATAAGTAGCCGGCTTCAGTAAGGACATAGCCTCCTCTGATTTCTCAGTAGTATCAATTCTGACCCTTTCCCTGCGCCATAATTTAGTGCCTCAGTTTCCATCATATAATTTCTCTGCCTCCTTTATCTGTGGCTGCAACAACCCCCTCTGGAGCGTTTCACTGTGCAGGAACATCGGTCTCTGCAGGGTCCTAGCACTACTCTTTTTATGTGTCAATAAAATAAAAATAAAATTAGAGTAAGAAGTAAAAACCTTTTCCCTCACCAAAGAAAACTTCAAGTAATGAATTCCTTTGTTTTGCTGACAGATTTTTCAGAGACGCAGATAATGTATTACATACATTTGTGTGTGTCTGTGGACATGACTGGTGGTCGAAACACAACTTGTCTTCTAGCTGTTCTGCATTCTGGTCTGTCAGCTGAATGGAGAAATAGTAGCTCTAACTTTTCTGTGATAGATATCTCTTTGATTTATGGACTATCACCCAAACCTGGCATTTACTGTTGACATATTTAGACAGAAAATTCTTCAATCAAACGTCACTGTAGCTGTGCTGAAAATCTCATTGATGTCACATCATCACATCATGTCATCCGTCAGCCTCCCTAACTTCTGTTCGTAAGATGGATGTTCAGCATCCCAGGACCTTGATATGACTGACAGGGAGCCATTCACCTTTCCCGTGTGGCACCACATGGGTCGAACTTGTCTAAATGGGACATGTGGACGGTGGAGAGGCCCAAATTGTTTTTTCAGATTTATCCTAGCTTTTCAACTAGAGCTAGCTGCGTACGCCAAGACAGAATTTATTAAGTGTGTTGTCAGCTATGCAGTCAAACAAATGTATGGAACAAACCCTGCTGTATGTCTGGGATACTTGCTTCAATTTTGTGAAATATCGCCTTCTTTCACTGTGGTGTGAGAGACACACATGCCATCCCAAGAGGGAGTGGATGCTCCCTCTGGCAAAATACAGGAGCATGTCCAGAGTGGAGCTATTTCTGTGGTCCCAACAGAGGACACGGAGACTTTGCATTTCATGGTCCCTAAGAACACTGGAAATATTGCTCTAAATGCCTCTTCTTTGGCCTGTACTTGGCACAGTTAGGGCTGTATGGGAGTGAGAGGCCACACGCATCAGTATCCAGGCTTGGGCATGTGAAGACCTGAACCACGCTGGTATCATTCCCAGCGGCTCTGCAAAGACTGGTAAAGAGGCGATCATGACTGCTCATTTGGATTCTGTAAGGCCATCTGACACTATATGTTCATGTTTGTTCTTCTCAGGTAGAGATCTGTTCATATGACCCATACTGTAGGCTCTGCCTTAGGCATGCAGAGTCACTATCACAGCAGAGGAATGCAGGCATCAGTCTTCATTTCTAGACCCATAGAGCTCTGTTGGAGGGTAAAGCCTGTGTGAATATATTGAAGATTGTGTTCTATAAGTCTGCTTTAATGAACAGATGTGGAGGCTTCTAACTCCACCAGCCTGCCACTCTACTTGGCACTGAAATTAAATGATTGCAGCAATTAGTTTATGGGGCTGCTGATTAAGCATGCATTTTGTGAACATCTTTGGTTTGAAAAGTTTTCATGGACATTTTGAAACTTTTTTGACCTTAAAAACTGGACACCATTGGAGTCAGTTGTAACTGAGATGAATCCATACAAACAACCTGCTGGTCTTTGTGAAAAAGCAAACTAAAAACTATTTTTGGCCAACTTTCAAGCCTACAGTGTTTGCTACTCAAAAGGTAGATTCTGGTGAAGGATAAATTGAAGCAATTTGTGGTTTTGCCTTCAACATCAGACAGGAAAATCTCATCAACACACACACACACACACACACACACACACACACACACACACACTGTGATGTCTCTCTACCTGTTTGACTGCCCATAACAGCCTGCCATAGCAGTAGATCATCACCAGGACAGGTATACCCAGGCAGAAAGTGAAGAGGCAGATGATGTAGGCGTGCGACTGGGGAGTCTGAACCGTCCAGGACACCGAGCAGCTGGTTCCTGCCCCCTCTATGCCATAGCTGCTCCAACCCAACAGAGGGGGCACCGTCCAGAACAAGGAGTACAGCCAAGAGCCCCCGACAGCCAGCAGGGGCTTGCGGTAGTCTGGCCCACGCTTGTTGTATACAGTCAGAGTGCTGTATCGGTCGTAGGAGAGGATCACCAGAGAGATCAGTGACACAATACCTGAGAAAGACAGAGAGGTGAAGGAGTGAGAGTGGGCGGCTGTAAGCTCAGTGGGGCGTTAAACAGAAACAAAAACATATAACATACTGTACAACACAGAGTAGGACAAATTGCAAGAGAGCACCATCAAAAATAGGGCTATATAAAATACTAAAAACAACATAAAACAAATAATTAATACTTTAAATATTCAAGGGCAGATCTTGTGGGTCAGTTTTTAAAGTGTAAAATGCTGATTGCACCTTTAAGATAACAATAACAATAAAATACTTTTTATACAAGAGTGTACAGCCACACTAGCATCTCTGTGAGGCTGAACTCAGTGGTGCTTCGGGCTAAATGCTAATATCAGCCTGCTAACATGCTCACAATGATAATGCTAACATGCTGATGTTTGGCAGGCATAATGTTTACCATGTTTACCACCTTACTGTAGTTTAGCATGTGTTAGCAACATTTGCTAATTAGCACTAAACACAAAGTATAGCTGAGGCTGATGGGAATGTCATTAGGTGTGCAGGTATTTGTTCATACACCATGATGCTAGAGGGATCCCCAAAGTTATTTCAGTTCATCCTATAGGGAACATGAATGTTTTTGTACCAAATTTAAAGACAATCCAACCAATAGTTTTAATAACTAAAAACCACAAATGTGAACCTCATGGTGGCACTAGAGGAAAAGTCAGGGGATCTCCAGAATAAAAGCAGGATTCACCCTTTTGGGGCCATGAATGTCCGTACAAAATTCTGTACCAATCCATTCAGTAGATGTTGAGATACAGTATGATAAGTAAAAAAAATTCAACCTGCTGGTGGCGCTAGAGGAATACCAAAGCCATTAGGATTCATCCTCTGGGGACCATGAGTGTCTGTACAAAATTTCATGGCAATCCATGAAATAGCCTAGTTGTTGAGATAGACAGTCTGGACCAAATTAGTGGAGTGCCAACATCCCAGGATGTAGCTAAAAACAGGGAAATACAAAATACTGAAAACATCATGAAAAACTAATTAAGTAAGTCAATACTTAAAATATTCAAGAGCAAGTTTTGTGGCTCAGTTTTCAAAGGTTAAACCGCTGATTACATTTGGAATAAAAGACTTCTTAAAAACATAATTGCATATTTGCCAAAGGCATTCAAAAGTGCCCCCCAGATTCCTAAAGGCTCAATCTGAGTAAGTCAAGAATGAAAACTGTCTGCCAGAATGTTCCTGGCTTTTATACTTTTCCTGACCATACTTAAGTTACTCAGCTTTGTTTGGGGTTTCCTAACTATTTTGCTTCCCATACCAACTCACTGAAACTGAGTTCTGTGACAGTGAATTTCAATCAGTGTGTCTTAGTGTGTCTGACCTAAAGTAAAACCTGCAGTCAGTCTGGATTTACAGGATTATTACACCGGGTAGCTAAACAAACAACCCCTCCACCCCCCTAACCCCATGGCAGATTCCCTCATTTGAAGCACTTAGTTGGAGGCATACTGAGGCCTTTACTGCCATTCCACTTAATAATTGATCAATGGGTAATTAATCAAATTTGGCCAAACACATGAACTTATCGACTGTAACATTTGTTTCATACTCTCTATTCTGTAATAAGTAGTTGTAGTTTTGTAGATTAAATATGCAGCCTTTGTTTCCGCTGACAGACTCATTTTTATACACATTCACACTACATGTATGCTGGAAAACATCACTCACATGTCACCTTGTACTTACAGTACATCTGAACTGGGTTAGGGTTTTTCTGTGACTGCATTCTAGCCCTGTTGTCCAATTGTGTAAACAACAACATGATGATCACACTCAGGGACAATAATAACACAAGTCCATGAATGAGTGTGTCCACATGAACATGTAAAGGATGTACCAGATCCATGGAGTATGATTCTGACTAGAAATGAGAAAAACCCTTCCCTCTCAAGTTTTTCTGACTTGCAGCATCAATTCTCATTCTCAGGAAGATCTAAGGAGACAGAGTACAGGAAGAAAGGAGTAACCTGGGGGTGAGGCTGTATACTGATACTGTATGCAAGCCCTGTCTCTGCCCTACACTCACATTAGGTGCTTTCACAGCTCTGCTAGCTTGAGGGCAAAACTCGGGAATCCACTGGGAACGCAAAGTCAGGTCATTTAATTTCAGCATTCCATTTGGTCTTAATTCTGAACAGCGTATCCAGCCATTTAAAAGCAAAACTGAAAACTCTGATCACCAATCCTAAGTGCAACGCACACTCTTTTTGCCTGAAGCTGGTTGTCCTCAGGCAAAAAGATAAAAAGTCAGCGTAACCTCTATTTTTGTTCATCCCATTCTAACAAGCAATATTAGTATGTTACCACATGTGCCACCTCAAATGCCAGATGCATCAAACCATCTCTTGTCTGTGGCTTACATTGGTCAAACCTCTCCAGCTCTTATACAAACTGCATTAGTGAAGACAAAAGTAATACTTACAGAAGTAACTGTACGTATAAAGTGGCAGTTCACTTTAATGAATTTTAAACATTAAAACCTTCTTTTTGTTGCAGTGAAGAAGTGAAACCTCCAAACATGGGAGGTAACACTGAAAATCTGCTGAAATAATGTGAAGCTTATTGAATATTTACTCTCAAAACCCTTCAGCCAAGCGGCTTGAATGATCAACTTTGATGTGTGATGGTGATGTATTCGAAATATATTTGTTCTTTTCAGTTTCCATCACATAGTTTCTGTGCCTTCTTTATCTGCAGCTGTTTGGAGCTACAATCCCCTCTGCGGCATGTCACTGGTTTCAACACAGTGCACGCACACTGTGGTAGAGCAACAGTCACCGCAGGGTCCTAGCACCAGCCCGCTGTCATGTGTCTTATGATTCTGGAGAATTTGTAGTGTTTTTGCATTATAAATCAGTCAGAAAAGATTAAATTGACTATTTAGAGCAGCGACAGTACATTTGATAGAGGACTAATGCTCCTTGAAATAGCCCTGGCCATGCATCTGCATGATCTTCAATCAAATCCGATCTTGTGACCCGTCTGCTGCTGTATCTTCCTCTCTGGAACTCTTGACCTTTCTCATTTTCTCCAATTTCACAGTGTCGTGATGTTACTGACAATTGCTATTATACTGTAACTCAGCAAAACAAGGAAGGATTAGTGACAAAACCCCCCTTTGTAATGGAAAATAGTCATATTGCAATACCCCATGGTTCAAAATACTACATATTACCATCTGGCATTCAAGGAATGGGGAGTTAGAGGGCATACAGTCCTATCTCTTGAGAAGAAAAACATGCCACACTGAAACCAGGCAAACAAACCACATGAAGCATTAAAAATAAAATGAAAACATTGTTTTACCGTTACTCGGAACTTCAAGTATCTTGTGCAGATTAAAATGAGATGGCGTACAGCTGAAGCCAAATTTTGAGATGACAATGTATCATATTTAATGGAGAACACATAGGTTTTTTGCTGGGCCGGTCACCAGACTAACACAAAATAGACAGAGGAAGCATAATGGGGAAAACAGGAGCACCCCAAGGAAACTCACATCAACCATCAACCAAATCACAGTTTGATTTCACATTTTAATATAAAATGTTCCAGAGTTAATTACATAAGATCAAAGGCTGTTGGAGAGGCATTGTGTGAGCTGACTCATCGTCCCCCTTGCAGGAGCTTCACCACACAGAACATAAAATCCATAAGGAGCGTACAGTAATGAGATCAGTTCAGAAAAAGGCAGATCTCTCTTTGTAGTTCCTTGTGGTTCGTACTCTACATGCAGCTCACTAACAAGACGGTTTGTGTATCTGTGGTGGAATTTTTTTATTTGACAGGGGCAATAAGGGTGTGTGTGCAGATAATCAGAGTGAGAGTCAAGTGAGGGTAACCCACTGTGATGAACTTTTACCTGACGGATTGTATCTGACATCCCTTCCTCGCCCCTGCCCTTCTGCAAAGACTGCCCTTTCCAGAAAAACAACAGTTGTTTTTCAACGACATAACAACCTACAGTATGTTGAGATTCACTATCAAAACAGGAAGTAGTGCAACATTTTTATAGCACAGATGGATGGGTCTACCCAGCGCTCGATGCTGGAGACTGGAGATTGTGTCCTTCTGTTGGACAGTATTGGACAGATTGCCCTTGTAATTTTGATTTTTTTTTTCAGTAAAATGCCACACTTAAAAACAAAAATCAGATGCATTTCTGTTAAATTTGGTGCAGGTATTCATGTTCTCCACATGGTGAAATGTAATAACTCTGGTGCCTCACAGAACTACTAGCAAGACTGTGGACCCAATTCTGACGTCCACCCTAATGCAACATTCACATTCACATATGGACCTCTCGCATCAGCCAAACACAATTGTTCAATGGAATTAAACCCAAATTAATGGATATATATAATAATGTTATATTCTCACACAATCAACTCTGAACACGTCTTTCCCATTTCTACCATCCATCCCATAAGATGTGAACACTGTGTGATCAGCCTGAGTGTCTGAGTGAAACACAGCCGTATGAGGGGCAACACTTTGTGAAATCACATTACTTGGACAGGCATTTCTGTGGACCGTAAAGTGAGAATCATATTGATTTGAATAAATTGGAGGGTTTGTTGTTCAGTCTCGGTTTATAATCAAAACAGTCTTGTTGGGCCAAACCAACATATTTAGAAGTCACCATTATGGAATCATAAGACAAACAAGTACACACAGTGCAAGGTAGTGATTTGTGTTTATACTTAATGCTTATGGAATTCCATGAAAATGAGCACTACACTACACGGTTTGCGCAGTGATTAGCACTGGCATACAGGTGTGCAAAATAGGCCCTGTGGTATTTCTGTTTGGGTTTTTTTATGACATTTGAAACTATTTTGCTTGTCTGAGATGGTCATGTCTAGCTTATTCCTCTGATTGGGCCTTATTGTCCAACTAAAGCTACAGTGCCCAGCTGTGTTAGGAAATTACTTTTCATAAAATGAAACTATGTATTTGTGACATTTTTCTAATGACTTATGTCTACAGTAAGCACCAAGGGGCATGGGGCTGAGAGCTACAGAGTAGGGGACTCAGAAAGAACTGAGAGACAGACTCATGCATTGTTGGTTTTGGTCTTTTCATGGGATTTCTCGACAATAAGAAAAATGCCAAACTTATCCTTTAAGCGCAGGAGCGGCAGATCAGATAATTCTTGTTTCTTATATAAGGCCAAAACACAATACTATCTGACTGCACTGTTGGCTCGAATGTTAGGTTTTAACATACAAATATCGTTTGCATACTGGAAGAGAATAAAAGGCATGGATTCTTTCTACTCGATCAGCTTAAGAAAGGATCCTGAGTTTTCTGGGTTGCTTGAACGCTACACATACAGTATATTCGTCAGGTGAAAAAACATAAACAGGGCTCTAGTCTTGGTGCAACATATAAAATACGGTCTCTGAAAAGAGGGACATTTTAATTTATTGGAGGAAAACAGATAACTCAGTTTACTCACTCGACCCCCACACCTCTCGTCTCATTAAAAATAATGATTATAGGATTTTACATCCGCACTGTAACAACATTATTATTATCTTGATGTGTTTCAAGCTTGCAGTGCCAAAGCCTATTTGAACACGACATTCACCAGCTGGAAATGAGCTAATATGCTTATACTATTCCACAGTGGTGATAATCGTCACCATTGACTGGCAGAATTAATCATGGAATTAGTTTGTCTGACTGGAATTAATATGGATTTCATCTGGATGTTAATGAACCATATCTTAACCTTTGAAAAACATCAAGATTGAAGATTTTCATCCAGTCCTTAAGCATGTAATTGGAAAAGAAAATCTTTTGACACTCTACGCAGTTGAAAGCATTTCTTGAGCATTTTTCATAGCTTATTTACTCCATTAAAATCTGACGTATTGTAGCACTTAAACCCTATAATACTTGTAGTAAATATACCAATTTAAAATGAAAAACACAACTATATAATACTTTGTTATTCTATTATAATGTTTTGTATTGTTTCAATGTGGGTTAATCTCTCTGATGGGACAGAATGGTTCATTACTATTCTAAACATGTGGCTGCAGTCAGTCTGTTCACTGTGAAACCATATGTCTCTGATACACTAAAATTAAACAATGCCTATACTTCCACCGATCAACTCTTAATTTTACGCTCATGTATCATAGTTAGCTTTCCGTGAAAGGCTGGAAAAGATGGGACTTGGTTATTTGCAGCAACATGATTGACATTTTCGTGGTTAAATGTTCTTCTCTTGCCAACCCACCACATCACCTTCTGACGAGAAACCTAAACATAATGGATGTGCTGCCACTCTCTGTCACTCTCACTCTGGCCAAGTGAACCAAACAGACAACCAATTTAGAGACAACCAACCAATCTACTTGTTGTCCTGACCTCAATCTTATTGATTCAACTTACAGGTTTTAGCTGCTTAAAGGTGCACGACAGTCCTACTCATATCTAGACCAACACTAGTAATACTTGTTGTCAACAATCCCAGCAATGAGAGAATGAGCACCCTTTTAGATCTGTAAATGCTCTGTTGATATTACATGTTTGTGCAATATTTTAAAAGAATCTCAGATTGTTTTCCATAAAAGTCGCTGTGGCACTCGTTAGACCTTGGTAACACTTCCATAACTGCATAAAAGCAGTCACATTGCTAGAACAGGCACAAGGTTATGACGTATTTTTGTGCATTTGGAAAACTAATCCCAAGTGACATTTTAAATGCTGTGATTTGATTGAGGAGATCAGTTTGTTGTAGCAGATTTGACACTGAAGAGAGTCTTTTGTGAGCTATGCTATGCTACTTTTAACGAAAGTAGTATAGTGGCTATACTTGGGCACAGCAGTGCTTTGAGCTAAATACAGACGTCGACTTGCTAACAACATGCTCACAATGCCAATGCTAACATGGTGATGTTTAGTAGGTGTAATGTTTGACATCTTCAACATCTTAGTTTAGCATGTTATCATGCTAGTATTTGCTAATTAGCACTAACACAAAGTACTATTGAGGCTGATGGGAATGTGATTAGTTTTGCATGTATTTGGCCATAAACCAAAGTATTGGACAAGTTGAAATTTCGACCACGTTGGTGGTTCTCTGTGAAAGGTTACGGGATCACCAAAGTCATTGCAAATTATCCTGAATGTCTGAACAAATTTCATGGCAATCCATCCAATAGTTATTGAGACATTTCACTCAAAACCACATATATGAACCTCATGGTGGCACTAGAGGAAAAGTCAGGGGATCACCAAAGTCAGTAGGATTCATCCTCTGGGCCCAGTTTAATCGGGATCAAAATGATCCGGATTTGGAAATCCCATGTTTCGTTATCCAGGATCAGCTAATCCATCTTACTTTTGTGCCGTTTTTTCAAAGCAACATGGGATTGGATCGCCTTGATCCAGATACAAACTTTTCAAGGTTACCAAATCCAAATTAGCAGTGCTCTAAATGGGACTACATATCACAATGCGGGTAGGTAGGTAGACAGGCAGGTACGCCATCCAATCATTTCATTCGGACCAAATGAAATAATTGGACGGGCTTATTACAGTCCTGTGACAACCACAGATACCGGATTTTTTTCTTTTTTTGTCAGAGCATTTGATTTATTGATTGCTGTCGGGATGTAAAGCGAATTTCAACAAATATAACAAAAAGTGCTTCTAGAGTAAATTGCCTACCCTAGTTTTAAACAAATCAAGTGCAAAATATAAATAAATGTATATATACTACAAGATAAAAATGTTGTATTATTTGACCAATTTAAAAGTTTTATCACATTTTGTTCCTGAAATCAACCCTGAATCCTTCCTTCTGCTGGGATCAGGATAATCCCAATTTTTTGGATCAAAGGTATCCCAAACCTACTAAAAAGTTTGGAACAACACACACTAAAGGTTTGATCCAGATCAAAACCAAGACTGGATTACGTGATCTAATCCGATTTCAGAATCCTTTTTTTCTTTTGAACACCCCACTTTCAAGATTTGATCCAATCCCATAGCTGAAATCTGATCAGATTACTTCTGAACAACTGGGCCCTGTTGGGGACCATGAATGTCTATCCAAAGTTTGATGGAAACCCTTCCAATAGCTGTTGAGATATTTCAGCCTCGACAAAAGTGGTGGACCAACAGACAGACACTGCCATCCCTGGAGCCACGCTGCTAGCACGAATTAAAATGACTGAAAACTGTTCAGTCTGTCTGTTGAAATTAGAGAATTGTTCTCACTCCATGCCATGGATTATATAAAAAAATCTTAGCAGCACGTTATTTTGAGTAAACAGTGTCTCACCTTGTCTCAATAGAGGCTTTTTCCCCCACATTTTTGGTGGCGAATGCATTTCTTCTCTTGTACAAAGGTAGTGCTCAGAAAACATCTGTAAGGCTACAGCATGAATAAATCGACTGAATAAACTTGGGTATGATCCTCCTGCATCATGCTGGTTTCTGGCATTCTGTTTTACCAAAGGTAAATAGACAGAAAAGGTGATTTACAGAAAAGATGAGAGACGACACTGAGGTTGGAAATTTTACATTTAGAAGACCCAGAATGGCTTTCTATGCCTTCACTGCCCTCTGCAATATGAATGTCATTCTTTACAGGACTTTTTAAAATTTGATCTTTGTCTGAAACTAGCCTCGGGCAGACCGAGAACAACTGATGATCAATCATGATATTACATATGATGTGTGAGTTTGGGCTCCGGCAGTGACAGCAGCTCCTCTGCTATCTCATCTGAAGGAGAGACAATAGGGTGGGGGTGGTGGCCAGGAGATTTATAGATGAAATTAATAATCTAAGTCCAAGTAATATGGTTATTTGCAGATTAACCAAAGCACTCTGCCATCTTTATACACACGTTAAAGCACAGCCATGCATCAATGGGCATGTGAAATCGACAGTGTAATGTTCTTTTAACAAGGCCACTGCTGGGGAGAACAAGATGTACTGGACAATGTCAATGTGCTGGATGCTGGGTGTCTGTGAACACATAAACATTAAAATACAGTATATGCTTCATTCATGTATAGGAGGGCAAAAGGTGATGCAAGATTGCTTGTGAATGTTTTTGTTTGTGTGTTTACATTGACCCTCAGAAATCACACGTCAAAATAGAAGTACACGTGGACAAGGAAAGAAATAATACAACAAGACACACATACAGAGGCATTTTTTATCTATACATCTAATGTCACTTTCATTCGTAAAATATTGTGTTTTGAAATAAGAAAATCATTTACATGTATTATTTATTTATTTATTTATTTATTTGTGAATTCACGGCATTAGTGTTTAGATGGAACACAAATATGCAAACAAATCACACATACTGTTATTTACATGCAGACGCACATAATAATGTATTTCTAAATATCAAGGTGAGATTATCTTTATACAGTTTGTTCACAGTGGTAGAAAAAATAAGTAAAAGAAGAAATAAAGACATAAAAGTTGATATCAAGACTTTTAGATCTCCTGAATTCAGTAAGCTTGTTATTCTAGATATGCGTACCTGAGTGTATTTGTAAAACTATCTGCAGCAGCATATTCGCATCTTTCTTGCCAAATCCTGCAAGAACAATATCCACAGGTGTCATGAAACAAGCATTGTATATGTCTACTGGTGTCTGGTGACTGACTGAATCACTGGACAGCAGCACTCAATGAGATTAGTACTATCTCCAGCATTCAGGACCATGCTGAGTCAAGTCCTGTATATGGGCAAAAACTGAGCCCCACCAGCACAATATGGGAGGCCAGAGGGGAACAAAGTCAAAATGAACACCCGCTGATTTGAAAAACACAGTATGAAATATACTAGCCTTTTTTCCTCTCAATTGTAATTCCTTGTTTTTTATCCGATTGCCATAACAAAGCACAGCGGGTGAATAAACAGAAGCAAAACCAAATAACAAAACATATATAGATTGAGACAAAGAAGATATTGCTGTCAGAGCATATGAATACAGAGAGTGGGGGGAGTTAAAATGACATAATGGTAGAGGTGTTGGTGTGTTGATGGAGAAACGGTTTGTGAGGACAGAAGGAAACAGGAAAAATGATAATAGAGAGGGCAGAAAAGGAAAAATAAATTAACAAGCAAGGGAATGGTGCAGAGTATCTATTGGAAGTCCTTCAACCACAATCTGTATGTAAAATGGAAGGCTCGAAATGAGCAGTTTTTGCAGTAACCGGTACAACCAGCATGAGAGTCAAGTGAGTATGCAGCATAATGTGTTTGCCTGAATGAATCATTTAAATGGCTCAATTCATCACAGCAACTCATATATGAAGTGTGCTTGTAACTATGCATTAAGTGTCACGGCCACGTCCGTGCCACAGTATTTTCCCATGTGTTTCTTTGTGTTTCCCCTTCCCTGTGTCTCCTGTTTCAGAAAGCAGGTTTAACAAACTGAGTCTAACCCTGAACTCTGAGTTGATGAACCCTGAGATGGGAAACTCCGAGTTTTCGGTTCCAGAACAGCTTATCTGAGTTAGTTCAGTCAACTCTGAGTATGTTCACTTTGAGTTAAGTGCATGCGTGACGACTATAAAAAGCCATCATTAATGGAACTCTGATACTACGATTCACCATGGCAACTGGCGATAATACAAGTTCATCCTATGTCACCCCACTGGAGTTAGATGTTCTAATACGCGATGATGGTGAGTATGTGCACATTTTCAGAAATAAAAGCAACGCAGCGGAAAAGGAGAGAGAATTGCTGCCCGAGTCAATGCGTAAGTTTGAATGCAGAAGTCTATTCATTTAACATTTAACCACACTTTCTTTTAATATTACAGGTGAAAAAGTGGTGGAATGTTATTGAATTAAATTTCATTTTCATTTGTGCAATCCCATGGGCACAAAGCGCACTTGGAGCAAATAAAAATGAAATATAAGAACACAGTAGACGCATAGTAAACACATATTTTGCTTAGGCCTATAGGCTTATGATTGTACCTCACTTTGGTTTGAATCATATTTGACATATTAAACAAATATGATAAATATCATTCACTGCAAAATAAAAACTAATTACTGATCCCAGTCTGAGGTCGCAGCATAATGTCATTAAATGAATATAATTTAAAATATCATCATTAACTTCAACTGAATGATTTCTACATCAGTCTTAACTTCCACTTTAACTTTATTGTGTCTGATGGGAAATTTGTCTTGCAGCCAGGTAAAACATAGAACACACAGAAACATAGGCACACGGACTCAGGTATAAAAAACATGATAAAATACATGAATACATGAATAGCCACATCAAGAGACAAACACCTGCAATATGTGGAATTCCTCTTTTATGGTCCTTAGAGGTTTGTGCCCAGACACTACTGTGCAGTAGGCATTTAAGTGACTTAAGGGACACTTTTCTTATGGCTCTATAAACAGTTGCTTTCCCGGTATGTTCTGCGTCACCAGTGTTATAAAGGAAACTCCCGTTGGCAAAAAAACGAAGAGCAATGCAAAGAATTTGCTCTGATGTGAAAGAATGTCTGTAATATTAGAGATGTAAGGCCAGAGAATGTTGTTCAGATAACTGACGAGTAAATGAGTGACGAAAAACGGTAACGTTTGATTAGGTAGTCATCAGGGAATGATAGCACATCTAATCGGGGTCTCAAAATACTCTCCCAATGTAAAGCGGTGTGAATTAATTCGGCTTCAACATCGATTGGGTAACATGAGGAAACGACGCCCCATGTCCGATAGCTGCTTCAGGCTCAGTAGGAGGGAGGAGATAGAGAGAAATGCAGGGTTTGTAAAAGAAAACCTGCCAGCGAGCAGTTCAGTTACCTCTCTTTCTGGAGCGCAAAATCCAGAGTTTCCCTCATCTCAGGGTTAACAAACTCAGAGTTTTCAATAAACGCGCTTTCTGAAACAGGGCCCTGTGCTCCTGTTTGTCTGTGTGTGTGTGTGTATGGCATGGGCGTGGCGCTCCCGGCTCCCTGATTGCTGCTGATCACTCCTGCACACCTGTCTGCAATCGGCTCATCACCTCTCTCAGTCTGCTCACCTGTCTTCCATCAACTCATCACTCGACAGTATATCTACTCCGGTTCTCCATCTACTTGTCACCAGATTGTTGTTTCAATCCCAGTGGTAGTAGACATTTCCAGGCTGATCAGTTTTTGAATTCTGTGTGTTTAGTTAGCTATTGTACATTGTGTATGCTAACCTGTCTCTCTTGTGTCTCAGGATCATCTCATGCCTGCCTGTCCTCCTGCTTGCCTGCCTGCCTGCAGCCGCCTCCTAGCTTCAAAGCTAACCTCAACCATCCTCGGTCATCCCCATACTCCATCTTGCCTGTTCCTGTCCAGCCATCATCTCCATTTACCACCCTCCTTCCCTTCGTGAGCCATCAATAAACCTTTTTACCATCATACCTCATCTGTCCGTATCCTGCACTTAGGTCCACTCTGCTACACATCATGACTTTAAGGTTGTAAAGCCACATTCACAATCGCAGTTTGTAGTTACCTTGGTAACCAAGCTTGAAAATGCATTGGTACAAATGTTTGGGTGGGTTATTTTTACTTAGCTCTAATGGGCACTAAAGGATGAGGCTGCTATACTATTTAATATATTTCTTGTCAAGAAAAGACAAAACCAAATATCTATCTCTCTTGGGAGGGTTGTACTGGCTTGCTAGCACCTTGTACACATTCCGCATGGTTGACACTCCATATGATCTGGCCTCCTTCGGCAGGTGATTGACAATGTTGGGAACATTGCTGGCCCACTGGCGCAGCTCGAACCTGTCGGAGGCTAGGAGGGCCCATAGCCTGTCCATAAGCTGTCTGGCCTCCACCGGTGTTGGCAGGCTCTGGAGGCAGTTGTCCACGTAGAAAAATCTCCCCACTGAGGACCGGACACTGTCTCCAGGCTCACTGTGGACCGAGACGTGCTTCTGTAAGGCACAGATAGCGCAGCACAGACTGCAAGTTGTGCCAAATGGTAGCACCTGCCACTCGGAGACATCTGGGGGATCTTCTCTCCTCATATCGCACCACACAAACTGCAGTAGGGGGTTGTTTTCAGGTAGGAGGCGGACCTGATGAAACATCCCTTTGATGTCTCTACTGATAGCAACAGGATGCTCTCTGAAATGTAGCAGCAGTGATAGTGATGCACCTAGGGTTGGTCCAGGCAGGAGGGACTCATTCAGGTTCAGGCCCTTGAACTGGTATGAGCAATTAAACACAATGCTTTTCTTCCCATTGTGCCTCACCATGTGGCACTGGTCCGCCTGGAGGACCCAAATTCACTGGCTCGATGGGGGTGATGAGATGTGGGTGATCTGTGCCAACGAGGATGAGTGTGGAAACTCCTCTTGGGCTGTGAGGTGGGGGAGACACGGAATGATACAGAGGCCCCATGGAGGGTTTGGACATCCTGACAGAGGGTTCTGAGGGTGAGATCTTCTGCCATTCCCTTTAGTCCAAGCTTCTCTGCTGCAGCTGAAAGGAGCATTGTGCGCTCGGACCCATCATCCAGTATGGCGTAAGTGTCCAGGGTGCGTTTACCGTGATGCAGGATCACTCTGATGACCTTCAGCAGCACATGGTTGCAGTCAGTCGGTTGATCTGGGTAGAGTACCTCGGTCGCTGTGTTTACGAGGCAACTCCTCTTTGGTGGCTCCTTCTTAGGAGCTCTGCTGTCGACCTCATGAATGCCTTGCAAATGTTTGCCTTGGTAGAGGCCACAGAGTTTCTTGAGGGTACACTGTGCCACCTGATGGGACCTTCCGTAGCGCCAGCATTTGTGGTTGGACTGGATCCACTCAGTGACTTGGGCCTTAGTGAATTTCTGAATGGCTGAGCACTGGTTGAGTTAATACACATCGTTGTCACAGTATGCCTTTGCCTTAGCGTTCCTCTTCTCCGAAGTGGCAGAGGATGTAGCTCCCTTTCCGTAGGCGTCTTTAGCTCAATGGAGAACAGACGTGCACCTTCCATGACATCCCTCTGACCTCTGTCCCTGCTGGTCAGGGTTCACTGTAGGACGGCTCTCCTGACCTAAGCATCTGTGCAGGTGAACCTTGTCTGGAGACTGCTGGTTGAGGGGGGCCCAATATGCCGTAGGCGTATGGGTCTGCGGAACCTGGGTAGCGCTGAATTGGTGTGGAGCTGGACTGTGGAGGATGATGTCGAGGCTCCTTATGGGGTAGGCCTACCTGGAATGGAGGATCCCTGTAAGGAGGCAGAGCACTCTTAGCAGCTGGTCTGCTCTGGTGGCACTGGGCCATTCACCTGGAACCGGCTGTTGGTTAAGGGGCCTTAACTGCAGCTGGCTTTGCTTCCTTGAGGCTGCATACGGTCTCCACAGGCATTCTTATTTCTTAGGATGTCCCTATGGATGGTTAGCTGAGATTCATGAAGCTGCATGTTCTCCTCCCTTATCATCTCCAACTCCTTGTGAAGGCTGTAAGAGCCATACTGCTCTTCCTGCTCTCTCGTACACCGGAGTGGGCAAGGGGTGGTCTGATGAAGAGTGAGAGAGGTCACCTTGGCTGCTCCTTCCGGTGGTTGATGCTCATCCTTTACTTGCCCATGTTCGTACTGTACTGTGCTTGAGGAATGCGCAGCTCATGGTCTACGGCTTGGATAGTCCAATTCGTAGTCATCCAGATGACGTGGTGGATGTCTATCTCTCTTCGGACAGGCTCCACTGCTGTACTGTTGCATCCTTATCCTGGAGTAAAGCTTAGAATCTGGCTCGAAGGACCTCAGTGTTAGTGAGGGCTAGAATAAAGGACTGTTTAAAACTTGTGCTGTCTGGCTGGTTCTGATTCCAAACTTCGCTCCAGGTGTGTCTGTTTAAACACGGACGCAGACGACTTCTGTCCTTTCAAGACTTTAATGAGCTTTAGCAACAGTACAAAACATGGGCGTGGTTTTACAAAGAGAAATGAATAACATGGTTCAAGCTGTCATATACAAGGCATAGAGCATGTGTAATATATACAGTATATGCACCAAATCTTAAACCCACTTTTAATTGCATAATCTTAATGTAGTGTAACTACTTTGGCATGTAAACAATGCACTCACTAATACAAACACGGAGCAAGGGCATTCAGACAATCACTACTATCTAATCAACAGCCATGTGCGGTCTAGCTAGCTGGTGCAGAGTCTAGCAAAGTAACTAATTTAAGCTAACTCATCAGCTAACTTACCCTAAGTTTGCAAAAATAATCAACTAATACAACAACAGAATTAAATGAACTGATAATGATACGACTTACAGTTCTCAGGGTCGCACCCACACAATTGTGACTGATCTGAACAGCAGCCACTGGTCTCTT
The DNA here is from genome assembly GCA_003416845.1 of Oplegnathus fasciatus. Taxonomy (NCBI): domain Eukaryota; kingdom Metazoa; phylum Chordata; class Actinopteri; order Centrarchiformes; family Oplegnathidae; genus Oplegnathus; species Oplegnathus fasciatus. The sequence goes on along the minus strand of NTHP01000208.1, from coordinate 476,040 downwards.
CCCTCTTCAATCTCACTCAGGTGTCCAGCGCACGCCCGCTCTAAATCTCTGGTGCACACCCACAATAATCATCACCAATCGACCGCCTTTTGTACAAGAATCAATGAGTCATTTCTTATCTTATATTTCCAGAGATCAAAGGTTAGGACAGGATATTACCAGTGCTCAAAGTGGGCTGGTACTCACCGGTATGCAGTACCGCCACTTTTAAATTTTACTCTTTGGTGTACCAGGTGCACCGGCACTTCTCACAAGCTGCCGGTCCTCTTTTCTGCCGCCTCCATATCAGATTCTCCGGGCGATTCATAATGGCCCTAAATAAATTGCATTCCCCAGGGGGCACTACGTGACGCTTACCTGTTCCCGTTCTCGCCTGCCTGCTTTTCTCTGTCGGCGGCAAGTCTACGTTAACAACTGTACAATAATGTTGGCCTGGCTCCAAAAGGGCACAAAGAGAACACGAACAGAGTCAGACGATGACACAACAGAGCTTCATGGTGATGCAGAGGTGCTTCGTTTGTCTGACACACTACAAGTAGAGAGAAGAGAAAATATCCAGGGATTTCTCCAGGAATACAAGTTCGGTAAAGTTGGAAATATATTCACAGATTCGAACATCCTGCATCAATAACTCATAAGCGAAACGTTGTTAAAACACAAACGACGCCTCTTTCCATCCGTAGTAAGGTAGACAACAAGCTACAACCTAATTTTTGTCAAAATGAGCCCGCCCTCCGAGCTGGACAAATAAAGGACTGTCTAAAAAGTGCAACACCGAATAGAGATGCTACAAAAATATTCAATAACTTCACTCTTATACAGTGTAGTGTCACCAAAATCACTTCACACATCAATGCTTGGTTATACTACAACACAGGAAAAAAGGCTATTGCATAAATTGGGGACATTTTTGGGAGAAAAAATATTCAATAACTTCACTCTAATACAGTGTAGTGTATGATTAGACATTCTTTCTGATGACAAAATGTGCTTAAATTGTAAAACACTGAATTCAGAAAAACTAAAATGGAAAACACGGAATTTGGGGGAAAATTAAATGGATTTCATAGAGCCCTAGATTATGTTGTGAACATCAGCAATATCTCCGAATATCTTTTATTCACTGTAGATATGTGAATAAGAGGAGTACTGGCACTTATTTTTTTCCACTTCAAGCACTGGATATTAGTGCACATATATCGGTGTACCTGTTGGTTGTGAAGTAACAACAAATTGCAGCACAGAAATGCCAAACTAGGTGTGCGATAACAGAAACACTGTCACCATTAGATACATTTGTCCACCAGAGAGCACTGACAAGTTGATTTTTCCGCCGTAAAATACCACTCAGTATGTACAGACGGGTGACAAATTAAAGGAAAAACCAACATAAAGTGTTGTAGTAAGGTGTTGGGCCACCACGTGTTGCCAGAACAGCTTCAATGCTCCTTTGGCATTGATTCTACAAGTCTCTGGATGAACACCATTCTTCTAAAAGATACTCCCTCATTTGGTGTTTTGATGAAGGTGGTGGAGAGCGCTGTCTGACACGTCGGTCCAAAATCTCCCATAAGTGTTCAATTAGGTTGAGATCTGGTGACTGCGAAGGCCATAGCATATGATTCACATCATTTTCATGCTCATCAAACCATTCAGTGACCCCTCGTGCATTATGGATCGAGGCATTGTCATCCTGGAGGAGACCACTCCCATCAGGATAGAAATGTTTCATCATAGGATAAAGGTGATCACTCAGAACAACTTTGTATTGATTTGCAGTGACCCTTCCCTCCAAGGGGACAAGTGGACCCAAAACATGCCAGCAAATTGCCCCCCACAGCATAACAGAGCCACCAGATCCCCTCACTGCAGAGGTCAAGGATTCAGGTTTTTCCTTTAATTTGTCACCTGTCTGTGTATTGGTCACAATTTTTTCAATTATTTTTTTTATTAAGTTGGCATATTTGTTTATGTTGTTCATAAGTGCATGTCAGCTCAGCTGTCACTTCAAATGTACCAGCATTAGACAATCTTTAAGTATTAGTTTGAATACGGCTCTGACACCACAAATGTCCTTTGTGCCTTCTATACCTTCCAACAAATAAGCAATCATCAGAAATCACTTATTTCCGTAAATAAGCATTTACAACAAGTCGTGTGAATCACCTCAGTTAAGTCATTAAACGGTGTAGAGAGGGACTGCCGTGCTCTGCTGAAAACATTAATGCATCTATTCCCCATCAGTCCTGACAAATGATGTAGGCTACTGCAACACGGAATATAACAACTAACTAGGATCGGCGATATTAAAAAACACAGGCAATCACACATCAAAAGTCGTTTTTATTGATGTAGGTTCTAAATTATTATTACCCTATAGCCTATATATATATATATATATATATATATATATATATATATATATATATATATATACGAAAAAAATGTTTAGGATTTTCAGTATGGTAGTGATGATAGCCTACTCTCTCTAATGTAAAGAAATATAAAGAACTCACCAAAGCAGGAGTTGATGAAGCCGTACCAGCTGCAGCCGCTGCGCCCCAGCAGCCACTTCCCACGAATACTGGAGGCGAAGCTGAGAGTGGTGCCGAACAAACACACCAGCATGTCACTGACACTGATGTTCAGCAACAGCATGTTCACCGGTGTTCGCAGCTTCTTGAATTTGCAAAATAGAAGCAGCACAACGAAGTTGTTCAGGAAGCCAAAAGTCATGATGAAGCCCAGCACCACGGACAGCACGACGAAGCCCGTCGGGGAGAGCTTCCCCCTGCCCGCCGGCGCGTCCACCAGCTCCCGGTCATCGCTCAGGTTGAAGCTGTAATTCAGACCAGCCAGACCAGAAAACATCCTGCTGTCCATTCATCGGAGCTTGTCTTCACTCTGGAGCTGTTTTGGTAGTTAGGGTTGCCCACTTTGCTCACCTGGAAAGTTTTTGAATAACGGCTTCCTTCTCACGGTCGTCTCCATGTTTTTACTTTGGGACATAAGACTTGCGTTTCAAGTTGCTTTCAAAACTCACAGTCCGCCACTGATTCAGAGAGCATGTAGCTGCTAACTCCTTCCTAGAAAACTGACACTGACACAAAGGTTAAAAAAATATATTGTAACCATAAAGCGCCACCTGTTACCTTAACGCATCGCGCGTCTTCTTCACACATCTGCACATTTGAGTGAGTGCACCAGCTTGTTTTGACGCTTTAATATTTTGGCAAATCTGTCGTGATTCGTCACAGTTTACACAAGACTCAACCTTTTCCTAAATGCTACTTTATTTGGGGAAGTCTGTCATCTCCAAGTCACCACTTTTAGATGAATTGTAATCCGCGCTCACAGTGAAGGCTCCCGTAGGATGAACAGCGTTGCGTAAAGTGCGAACTACGCCGCTATCCAGCATCTTTTAAAGGCGACTCTTACGTCACGAGACATTGGGATGACAGGAGCCACGGGGGAGGTGTGTGTGTGTGTGTGTGTGTGTGTGTGTGTGTGGCTCCTTCAAGTGTACCTTTATTTACTTTTATTTACTTTTATTTTTCACTTTTTGTCTGACAGCAGGGTAATAACTTGATAGATGTGCTTCTACATTAAGACCTGCTGTGGGAATCTACACTCAGTAACCCTGCAATTACTGTGCAATTATCACAAAGTTGTTTGTACATTAGCTACACATTTAGTCACCTGCACATTAAAATTAATTTACAGTAAATGTAACATCTGTCGCTGTGGTCTATAGTTGTGGACAATAAAAAAAAGCTATTTTGCGTAGGACTGCAACTAATGATTATTTTCATTCTGGATTAATCTGCTGATTATTTTCTCCATTAATTGATTGATTGTTTGGTTTGTTAAAAATTCTGAAAATAGTGAGAAATGACTTCACAATTACCCAGAGCCAAAAGTGACACCTTCACAATATTTTGTTTGTTTTGTCCAACCAACAGTCCAAACCTCAAAATTATTAAAAAATAATTTAAATAATTAAAAGAAAAAGCAACAAATCTTCACATTTGTGAAGCTGGAACCATGAAATGTTTTAGTATGAAAACTGACTTAAACGATTATCAAAATATTTGCCAATTAATTTTCTGTCATTCAATACCTAATTGTGTATGATTTATTGGGCAATCCATAATCCTACTTTTTTCTGTCATGCCCACTTTGGAAGCTGAAGAAGAACAATATTTGAAATAGTAATTAAAAAGCCAAGTTGACAAGTCAGATCGTCTTGGGAATAAAAGAGAAACCGATGATGCTCATCAAGCAAACACACCAGTCAAATCCAAATGATGAAGAAATCTGTTTTGCCCATGAGTTCACTGTCAGCATATGGTGAGAGCCTTGTGTCTTTGGTGTATAAAACCTCTGGCAGATTGGGCAAAGATTAACTTGCATTTTTCATTCTCAGAGCAGAAAATGGGAACATTTGTGAAAAGATACACGCAGTTCATGTTCTTGATGATGTTATTAGTTACACCAGTGATTGACAAGTCCAAATGTCTGTTGCAAAAAGGGTCTGTTCAGCTTTAATTTCACCACTGACTGAAAAGTATATACAGTATATACCTCTGTGTTGCCACTGTACGTTTGTTTGTCCAGCTGTTTTTAGCTTTTTCCTTTCTCACCCATTCTCTGTCTGTTTTAAAACCAACAGTATTGACTGAAGCAGCTGCCTCTTGTATCTGTTGTCTTTCTTTCTTTGTTTTGGCACTGCATGTAGGTACACTGAAAGCTACTGAAAACCAGAATCAAATTCCTTATATGTGTAAACTTACTTGGTGTTTAATCTTGATTCACGTAATGCATAAGATCTTGTTAATGCATTGTAGCCGACAGAAATACGGTGCACACTAAAAAAGGTCTCCAAAGAGTGTCTTTGATGGATAAGTGGGCAATTGGACTGAAAATAGCCCAGCATAAAAAAGAATAATTCACAATTCTGGAAGGTTATTACACCAAAAATCGTTTAATCCGCTGTCTCAATGATCGCAGTAGAATTACAGCATTCACGTTACAAAGTAATCTACCAGGAATGTGCTCTTGCCAGAAAAAGCGGTTCAACTTTTTTGCTGGATGATGATGGAAACAATGTGATTTGGGGTTTTTTGACAGAGGCCTTTGTGTTGGCACTCCTGCTGCGTCAATGCAATGATGTCATCAGTGGTCCAACAATTTCAGTAACTTTCCAAAACCGCCAATCTGACAAGCATGCCCACTTCACAAACTTCTCCCTCAGGCTCCGTTTTGTCATTCTTCACACAACTACTTCTCTCACTTTTTGTGTGTACAAACGGATGCCACGCTGTGAATGCCTTCGAGGAGAGACTGTCAGAAAGCGTGCGCCGGTAGCTCCATTTGAACGATTCATTGCATCTTGCTCCTCGCCGTGTTTGCTTCGCCTTCAAGCCTGGCCATTTGAAACGGCTATAAACATTTTTGCTTTCATGTTCATACGACACATTATACCAACTAGTTCAACCAACAAGTAGAAGTCGCTGATGTAGCCACAACAACCTTCACTGTTTGTTAGACTGCAGACTTTTCAATTTTCTATTCAATTTTATAATTCACCCATTTCTTTACAGTTCCCATTTCATTCACATTTTAAACACGCAACTCTTTAATTAAGGGCCATGCAGCACTAAAAGTTTAATAAGGTCCAACCTACAGACAAACAACAGGTTGCATTGTCCAGGCATTAATTTTTAGTAATGACTGGGTAATAATGGAGTAATACTGTGGTATTTAAAGGTGGTATTGATAACATTCAGCCCACCCCCCCCTCCCCCGTTCCATATCATTCACATCACAGTGCCGCTGTTGCTCGAAGCACATGCTGCCTCAAGTGGTTGCCAGTTCGTTGCACAACCTGCATATTTCACGGTCAAGTGGAGTGAGAGTCGGATAGACTCAGTCATGTCAAGTGATGAATCTTTCGTGGTAGAGTAATGAATTCATCTTGAGCCAGTAGTGATTATGTGTATTTATGTCGTGCATGTTGATCTGACGAGACAGTGTCAGTGTAGATTCCCAGTTAGCTAACGAAACCTTAGCTTTAGGTTACCAGTCAAGAAGAAAAATGGCCACCTCGGTGTGGCTTTTCAGCCCTTGAAACTCCTTCAGCTGACTCCAACGAGCAAAAGCTGAACCAATGTTGACCCTGGTCTTGCTCCTCCTTTTGTTGCTGAGCACTTGGGATTGGTACTGGAGTGAAGCCAGGCGCTTACCGTCAAACTTTCCGTTTCCGAAGTTTCCATTTTTTCCACACTAACTAGCAACTACTAACCCAGCAAACACGAGACGTCTGCCAGACATGCAGATCATGTCTATATTGCGTTGGTCGGTCCAGGACCATGTCTGTATGTCTGCAAGACGTGCAAATCAGGTTCAATATGGACGTCTGACTACGACCCCTCTTGGACGTAGAAATGCAGTTCAATATTTGAACATCTGGCTAGGAGATTTTTTGGACGTTTGTGCCTTTAGCACATAAAACACACTCACTCACTCTCTCTCTCTCGTGCTCTCTCTCTCCAATAATAACAATAAATATGTTGTTAATAAATTATACATATTATTTATTTGTTTAATCGCAAATATAAAATATTTCAAAAATATTTGGACGTCAACATTGGATGTTCAGAAGACGTCATAAAAAGACATCATAAAAACGTTCATTCCGGCTCCTCAGGGGACGTGTTTTCAACTTAGACAAAGACGTTCAAAAGACGTTTTTTGGACGTGTCTTTGCTCAGTGGGAAGACTCTTGACCGCTGGCGACACAGAGATACCACGTGATACCAACAGCATTATACTATTGGCTCACAAGCCTTAGAAATGGGAACCAAACGTCAGACATCTTACACAGAGATAAACAAAACATTCATTTTGGACCCGTCAAAATTTTTATGATGATTAATCCACAATAATAATTTTTGTTTTTTAGGAAAAGCCATACTTTGATTCCACACCTTTCTAAAGGTTTGGCTGTAGTGAATGTATTATTTTTTAAAAATTATTAGTCTACATAAAAATGTCATAACACCTTTAATGACAGCGTTAACAATGAAAAATGGAAAGGTGATGTGTGAGTATCACAAGATATTATCCCATTTTTATCTTGTTATTATTGTAATGTAATGTAAAACGCTACTGCCTTAATTATTCTATTATGTGGGTTGGTATAGACTCTCTAACAGAGGACTATAATTTTAGACAATATGCCTGATGACAGACTTCACATTCCCATACTAATATTTGCCCATTTATACTGTAAGAGCACTTCAAAATTCACTCCACTCAGACTTTTGATCCACTCCATCACATGTCCATTCACTCTTTTCAGTGGTTCTCACCGCTTTTTCACTTGCCCACGATTTTAAACAAATACAGCTCTGAGCAATGAATGCCATCACAACCTGAAGTTTATTAAAGGATTTGTGTTGAGAAATGTGTGGGCTGCTGATAACTCTGTTTCCTGTAAAGTACAGTTTCCTGATTACTCAAAGTAGGAATGAAATACGTTTGCTCACTATTCCATCTTTGAAGACGATAATTCAAAGCAGCAATGTAAGGCAATTTAAAGACCTTTCCTAAGTAGCTTTAGGGGAGAGCGTATCTTTTGATTTTAAAGAGCTTTAAATGCGCAATTTAAATATGTTGCAATGAGAACTGCAAGCTAAGCACAACTTAATGGTGCAGCAGTGAAACATAGACTGCTGCAATCACTGAGCATGAGGCGTTACGATAAATGAACATGATGACATGAGATTTCCTTCCAACATTCAGATATAAAGGCCCACTTTGCTCCATTGTGTTGTGTTGTTACGTTATAAAATATGTATTGTTTAAAATTATCTATAATTTTGTCATCCTGATTGTCCCTGCTGTAATTTATTTTATTATTATTTTATTTATATTATTGTTATCTATCTATGTCTGTCCGTCCTGGAAGAGGGATCCCTCCTCTGTACTTTGCGCATTAGGGCAATGTCATATTCTTTATATTCTGAGATGTATTTGGCATGTAATGGTTATTTGTAAAATGGAACAAAATAAGATCTTGACAATTGTCTCTGTTTTTCTTCAAGTCACCAAACCTGTAATATCTGTTGTTCTGGAGGCCATCTGTACGTGTTCTCACATCACACCTCTGGCATAATATGATGCTATGTGGCTGCCTGTAGGTATGCTGTTGTTCTTTATTATTACTGTTAGTTTTTATAATATTACAGTCCTAAAAGCAAAGTCCAAACATGAATGTTGCTGAGGTATTTGTCTTGTTGAGATTAATAGTATACTAAGTAGATCCTTGACTAGCTCGGTTTGATAATTTCACGTCAGCAAGAGAGATGAGATGTATTAAAGACTTTAACAGTGCTTCAAATCAAATGCACTCTGCTTACTCTGTCTGGGACACAAAGCACATGCAAAACTGAGCTGGACATGAAGGAAAATGTTCATGGAGATTCTTACAGTAGCACAAAGCTGTCTGTGGTCAGGAAGATGAAAATGTTTAACATTTTCATCACCCCAAACTCGACAGTCTGCACAGCATCTGAGCTTCAGAGGATGCTATATTACTAGGCATTAAGCATGGACTTCTCCCTGCACTTCTCGTGAGCAGTGACTGTAATGTGTGTACGAACATTAATAATGACTCTGTTCTATTCAAGTATGTGAGGTCAATGTGACAGTGAGCCAGTGAGCAAAATCATTAATTTTAATAATTACTGCACACCCGTACTTTTCTGTGACATTTCAAAATGTCTTCTGTGAAAAAGGCCCATATTTTGGTTTGGTTTGGCATGTATGCATTTGATTTCTGCATATAGTTTGATGATACAAAATGTATTTCAACCAGTATTTCAAATTTGGTTGGAAAAATAATTTTGTAGTTATTTTGACCTCCCCAGATTTTCCCTATTTTGTATTTCAAGGAGCTTTTGATATGACTCGTGTGTGTATGTTTACTTGAATTCCATTATATTAGCATTTCAGTTGCCAAAAGATCAAAAGAAAAATCAAAAGCAAAATTGCCAACTTTCACCTGGTAGGAATAGCTTTCTTATATCTGCATTCATAAAAAAAATAACTAAACTGTGTTATCACAGTCTTTGTAAATAACATAGGAACAAATTGAGTTAATAAAGCACATTATATACGAGATACACTGTGATCCATTAACTAAAGTAGACTCTTAACATTCAGGCTCTGTGCACATACTCCATACACTAGATGCATTTTCTTTTCTTATTAAATATATTTGCATTTATGCATACATGTGTTTGACTTAAAGACTTTGATATAGCAACACTAGCGGCTCTGTGAGGCTGCTAGACACAGCGGTGGTTTGAGCTAAATGCTAACATCAACATGCTAACATGCTCACAATGACAAAGCTAACATGTTGATATTTAGCAGGTATAAAATTGACCATGTTCACCATCTTAGTTTGGCATGTCAGCATGCAAACATTTGCTAAATAGCGCTAAACACAAAGAACAGCTGAGGCTGATGGGAAAGTCATTTTTTGGCAGATATTTGGTCATACATTTTGACCTGATGGTGGCGCTAGATGAAAAGTCAGGGGATCATCAAAGTTGCTACAATTCCTCCTGAAGGGAGCATGAATGTCTGTACAAAATTTCACGACAATTCGTCAGATAATTATTGAGACATTTCACTTAAAACCCACAAATTTCAACCTCATGGTGGCGCTAGAGGAAAAGTCACAAAAGTTAGTAGGATTCATCCTCTGGGGACAATGGATGTCTGCACAAAATGTCATGGCCATTCATTCAGTAGTTGTTGAGATATTTCAGTCTGGACCAAAGTGGTGGACCGACCGACAGGCCGACACTGCCACCCACAGAGCCATGCTGCTAAAGTGGCTAAACAACTCCTTGTCTAACTCATTTACTTTTCTTTCTCAGAATCTCTCTCTTCACAACTGGCTCAGTTTTAATATGCAATAATATCGTCCACCTGGATTCACTTTACCAATGGGTGTGAATCAATTTTATAAAAATGTACCTGTTTCATCACAGTACGCATGGAGATCCAACTGTTGATGAATTCATTTGATCACAACTGTGTTTTCCCCCTGCATTGTCCCCTACAGCTGTGGTACTCTGTTGCCAGTGTCAGTTCCCCAAGCATTCAGTTTTGATGATACAGCAGGGCCACAAATTATGAGACAGAGGCTTTCTGTGTTGGCTGTTTTGATGCCAATCCCCACCATTAACAGCTGTCAGATGGTCCATTACCAAACACCTCCCCTGACAGATGGGTTGTTCTGGGAGAGGTCCCTGGCTGCGGTCCATGGGAGGGCGGGGTTGGACGTCCAACTACTGGAAATCATCTCTGAGGGATTTTATCATCCAATGTTATAACAACAGCAAAACATGCCCAAAAAAACAGAGAGCAGAGATGGTGTAATGCTTCCTCATAAATACCTTTGATAATAAAATGAAAATGCGTCCCTCTTTTTAATGTACATTTAGCAGTTCTAGGCTGATGAAGGAGTGCTTTTTGATATGAGCAATTTGTAAGGAACTTAACTTTAAGTTACAAGATGTGACACAAAATTGCCAGTGAATGTATAAAACCTTCTGATCTGAAATAAACAGTCTTTCTAGACGTGCTGTAAAGGTTCTATTGAAAAAAAATCATTTCAAATAATCATGCACTTTTTATGGTCTTGAAATAAGACAGTCAACTGGAAAGATGTGTTTCATGCTGTTTACTGAGATAATTGTGCTTTCTTCCATCTCCGTGACTCAAAGTGGACAGCTGCTTGCCAGGAGATAATTAGTAATGAGCTGTGCCATTCAAGACCTGAACAACTGGATTATCCCCAGCTGAGTGCTCAAATCAGTGCCCTCTGCCCAGTCTCGAAGTATAGAGACAGCAGGAAATGAACTGAGTTGATTGCATTGTGACTGCCCTCAGCCCTTATTTATTAAAAAATCCTCCTAACGCATATTTGTGTGGATCCACAACTGCCTGCACGTTATTAATGTACTGTATACTTAACTCTGCTATCAGGCTGGTGGGATTACAGTATGTGTACAGTATGTGATGTCACTTGACCATCGCCTGTCTCTCCCTGCTCATTGAGCAACCAGGTTCTGGATTTACTGTGATTCTTGTTAAATGTGTATAAGGTTAGGAACATGAAATACGAAAACACTTTTTTTGTTAGTTGGATTCACAGGGTTTTTATTAAAGACGAGAGCAGTGCTACTCTTCTCCTGTGACCCTCACTCTTATACTGTTTCTCATCAGTTAGATTTAAATGTGTAAAGCTGCTCTTGTTTCCATGTTTGCTGTCACTCCCAATACAATGGAGGTGAAAGGAATGTTGTTTGTGGTGCTCACGGGACTGAATAATTAGATTTAAACATTACTAAGAGTCTACAGATATTGTAACAGCTCTGTGAGTAGGCACAATGGTGCTTGGAGCTAAATGCTAACGCCAACATTCTCACAATGACAAGGCTAACATGCTGATGTTCAGATCAGGGGTAATGTTTCCCATGGACACCATCTTAGTTTAGCATGATAGCATTGCTAACATTTGCTAATACAGTTGAGGCTGACAGGAATGTCTTTATTATTAGTAGTTGACAAATTAAATGTTTGATCTGACGGTGGTGCTAGATGAAAGGTCAGAGGATCACCAAAGTTATTACAATTCATCTTGAGGGGGACATGAATGTGCGTACCAAACTTCATGGAAAGAGGATCGGCAACGTCATTAGGATTCATCCTCTGGACACAATGAATTAAGCCTATCCTGGAGTCTATAATAAATTTGAAGAGAGGGAAGAGATGAAATTGTCTGTTTATTTACTCAGTTGTTTCCACCAGGTGTGCTCTGTGGATTATAGCAAATGTTTGAACATCATGCCAATCTCACATAGAGTAAATCTTAGGGCTAAACATTTGTTTGTGTTGGCCAAGTCACCAACTGATTGCATCCTCAGTAAAGTGGGACTTAAACTGGCAGAATGTTTACACAGTATGTTGCCTGTCTTTACATTTATTTATCATTGTGCTTTCCTACATTAGATATTACAAGTGCACAAGAAAACAGCGGAGGAGCATTAATGTGCTACCTGACATATCAGAAAAACACGTTTCCTTTTTTTGGAAACTTCACATGACGCTTACTAAAGTCAGATGATGAAGCAGAGAAGTAAGAAATTGAATTAAATTTTCCACTTTGATTTGTTAGTGACACCCACACAATCCTTTTCAGGATGTCTCCTCTTGTTTATCATTTGTCATAGAGCTCATTATTTCCATGCAGTGCTATTTAGCAGTCAACTCAGAAGTCTCAGAGGCCGCCACCTCAAAACGAATATTATTAATATCACCTTTGAATCGAATGACATTTCATTGGCTCTTGGCAAAAAGGACACCACTGCTTTAGAAGATAATTTAAAGTTAAATCCACCCAGCCTGCAGATTATTAGTGTAGCTCAAGATGTGGTTGATCACCGTAATAAACAGAGGGTAATCATCTGGGAGGCAGGGTGTCATTTATTAAAAGCCAGGACCATATGAAGTTCTATGCAAAAAAAAAAATCAATGTGGTAACCTTCTCGTCCTTGTTTATCTTTCAGTCAGAGGTGGTGTGTGTAAGAAGTATTTTTGATGAGGTCTGTTTGGATTTAGACTGCACATTCAGATAATTCACACAGATAATAATAACCCACAAGGTCAGTTGCAGATCTGAAGACAACAACTAGACCAGAAATAAATGAAATAAATAACTATATAAACTGTATTTATGATGTCTTGATACCTTCATTTCACTTTCTTTGACATGAAATTATAAAATACTTCTTGCAGAAAATGGCTGTCCTTTATTTTCTCAGATCTCAGTTGTGGTTTTTGAGGTTGTTTATACAATGCCGCGATCCAATTCAACTTATGATTTCAGTCATAAATCATTGCTGAGAGTTAAGTGACTTGCTTTAGTCATTGTCCTGTTTCACATGCAGGGCACTGACTGAGTTAAGGCTTGAGACTCAATACATTAAAATTTAGGTTTTAACAGCAAGAATGTGATACACATACAGTATATGATGTATATCATAACAAATGTAACACACATATATATTACAGGTCTTTGCTGCTTATTAACCTGTATCAAGGTTTTTCAAAATAAAACAAAACAAGCTTTATCATGTCATACTCAATTGCATTTTTTCTTCTTCTATCTTTCTTTTTCTTCTTCTTTTTTCCCCACAAAAGTTAATATTTTACCATCTGATTAAAACTATAGTAATGCTAGCAGATAAGACGTGTGATGCGACATGAAACGCCAGATGACACCAAGAGCCCTTCTGCCTGTAAGATGTTGATGAAAGTTTTTTTTTTAATAACCTGTTTTAATTAAGTTTAAGAAGCTTTTCTCACCTGTTCAGGAGTCTAGCTGGAATAAATTTAAACAGAGGGAAGAGACCTGCGATGTAATGGTGTATTGACTAAGCAGAAACATGTATGTTAATGAGGTGAGGTCCCATTCTCTAACCAGACAGTCCTAAAGTCTAGGGTCTCTCTGGTTGTCTTACTACAAATAATACCTGCAGCATAAGGACACACAGTACACATCAAATGCAAATACATCTTACCACACAAAAACCTTACAGCGCCAAACAGGTTGCAGTGGTTGAAATGGGGAAATCAACAAGGTATTCAACAAGGTAGTATGTTTACTGCACTGTGGAAAGTTTCGTGTGATGAATGAATGAGCCATTGTGTCAAAATAAACGATTATGCAACTTAAAAGCCGCGTAAAGTTCACAAAGAATGATAAAGGTCTGGTACACTATTACACTACTCTTTAAATCTACAAATCACAACGCTCTTAGTAATGAAATAAAACAAAACGAGTATTATTATTATTAGAGGCTCGCCAAGTCAAATGAACGTCACACAGTCTCTGCAGGAGAAGTCAGGCTGCTTAATCGAGCAACGACAAATCGCTCATCTGCTGCTCCTCGGCCCAACTGAGAGGAGCAAAGTCCGGCATGTGTGCATTTGTGTACCGTTAAAATAAACAGCTGTTTTATTTTCCCGGTGCTTACCTGAACATAAACGTGAGCCAGAATTCGCGTCTTTTATTTTTTTAGCCGCGGCTATCAACTGAGGGAAAGTACGCTGTCAGTTTTGTAGCTTGCTAGCTAGCCGCAGCTAATTGCTAATGTGGTGCTAACGGCTAACCAGTCGGCTAACAGAGTGTTATTTGTTACTGAGGCGTTGCTGCAGTCTGTAAATATATGTTTAAGATATCCATTTATGTAAGAAATGACAATGTGTTGCAGCTAATACATCTGTTGGCTTAGTCGGGGGACAAATGGCGCTGATAAATAAGTTTACATGTAGTTGTGAATGTTGACACTCCACAGTGTAGCTTGCTACCTGATACTGTTAGCTACCTGTGTGTACTCTGCTAGCCACGTAAACTGCTCCTGCTTGGTGTTGACGTAGCAGGAGCAGCTAGCTTCCCTGTTCTGTCAAGCTAGTTAGCCTTTATGTACATTAGTGGCACCAAATCATTGACAGCCTGTCTGATAAACCAAGACATCCGGAAGACTGAACTCCACCGAGGACATGAGTGATTGTGACTCAAAATGCGATAGCTGGACTTGAACGTGTGGCTCGTTGGTTTCCTGGTCCTGGTTTCATTGAGCGGATGATGAAGCGGGTCATCTGGCTGATATCAGGATTAAACAGAAGAATGATGAAGCTACTTTTTGCCCTCGCTTTGATCGCCTACATTGCCTGTAAGTGCACCAATTTGTGCAATTGATTGTATCTCACCTGTTGAACTGTCATCATTCAATGTGTTTATTTTCAAACATGGCAACCAAACTGGAAATTCGTGTGAGTACTTTAAACCGACACAACATACTGTTTGGTGGCCAAGCCCCCACATTGTACCTTACAAGACTTGGAAGACAGTTGTAAATAATGTGAAAAAACCTAGTGATCCTTCTGGATAAGCCATTGTTGGCTCAACATGTAGCTTGTAAAAATGAGTTGTATTTCAGGGTGGTTTCTGGGCTGGGTTTATTAGTTTAGGAGACCCCCACCCCCCGGCAATTTTTAAGAAAAAGTTTCCAAATTCTCTGATTTCGGCTCCTCAAATGTGAATATTTTCTGGTTTCTTTAGTCCTCTATAACAGTAAACTGAATATTTTTGGGTTGTGGACAAAACAAAACATTTGAGGACGTCACCTTGTGCTTTGGGAAACAGTGATCAACATTTTTCACCATTTTCTGACATTTTATGGACCAAACAACTCATCGATTAATTGATAATGTAAATAATTAGTTAGTTAGTAATTAGTTAGTTGCAGCCCTGTTAACATCTATTGAAGGTAACTATCAAGTCACTGTTTCCATAAAGTTAAAGCAATGGAATTTAGTGTTGAGACAATTAAACCTGCAGTGCTGAACGTTTGTCTCTCCCTTCTGGCGGTGAGAGTAATTACACAAACACTGTTGATGCGTGGTTATGACGTATGCCTACAGGAGCGCCCCCTGGAGCGCTCTCTTCAAATCTTCCTACGCAACGAAGGGCAGAGGGGAAAATACGTTGCAAAACCGGTAACGATGCTAGATAGCTCGCAAACAGTTACATAACGCTCATAACCCCGGAAAATCCCAGGCTCGTGTTCAGAAATAGTTACAAAACTACAGAGAAATTTCCACATATTATTTAGGTACAGAAAATGTAATAGCTACATAGCCTACTCCAAATATTTTACAAATACCAATCTGTCTGCCCTCAGTCCCTTCTCTTCTTTTAGCGCTCTCCAACGAGGAGAAGCTACACAAATGGTTATCCGTGTTTGTCCTCGCCATCAGTCGCTTTCTTTTTTGAACGCCGAGTTTCTTTTTTTACCTGGAGCATCAGAAACTTTTCTTGGACGCTTCTTAGGTTTTCCTGTCATAGGCTCCCGCCTGGTTTCTGCTTCTCAAATGTGAGGATTTGCTGCTTTATGCTGTTTTATAGGTTATCATTGTAAATTGAATATATTTTGGTTTTGGACTGCAGGTTTGACAACAAAATATATTTTCAAAAGGTCATTTTTGGCTTTGGGAAGTTTTGATGGACAGTTTTCACAATTTTCTGACATTTTAAAGACTCAACACGGAACATGAATCGACAGATTAATCAATAATGAACGTAATTGTTAGTTGCAGCCCTCTTGGTATTAGACATGAAGTAAAATGGTCAGACCCAAATTTCTGCTCTCCATTGGAATAAATTCCCAAACTCTACATTTTCCAAAAGTATGGGTGCAAACTTTCCAAAACTAATTAGTCAGACTGTCAAACAATGACCCTTTTTACAGTTTTAATTGTCTTGTATTGGCAGAAGTGTTAGTTTGCTCTGCTTTGCTGAACAGACTGGTTGTTTTGAGGATTGTGTTCGGGATGCACAATGAACATGGTGTCTGCAAAAGCCCTGACATTTTCTGCCTATCAGGTGATATGGGGACAAAGTCTACACAATACATTTTACCATGTTGATTTATGAAACTTGTTTTATTGACTGTATATGGCAGCAATGGCAGTTATTTGATAAGAAGCTGTTCATTTTATTTGATTCTCATGGGTGATTATTTCATCTAGTAATGCTTTGTAAGTCTGAACTGACATTTTAACTGCGGCACTGTGGCTGACAAGTGAGAATGATGTGTTGTATCAGCAGGGCTGTAATCAACACCTATGGTAAGTCAACTCAGAGTTAGGACCAAATACAAATGCACTTGACTGACAAAACTGAGTCTTATCCTAAGACCAAGTTCAAGCTACATGTAGGATTTAACCAACAATTAATTCAATCTTTTGTTATTGTTTAATTTTTTTTAATTCTTCACAGTTAACTATGATACAACCTCAGGAATCATTCAAAACAGTTCCCTGGCTTTGAACGCGCATGATCAGAAAATCACCAGCAGTGTATTCTATTCTGGGCAGACTATAAAGTGAAATTTTTGTAATATAGTGCTACCTGCAAGCAAACTGTGGTGATCTTGCTCCAAATTCAGGTGAGCTCGCTGCACCTGCTGCTATCAGGTGATTAAAGCGTTTCCCATACATAGGCTCTACTTGGGCGGCCTGCCCAGGTAGATTAAGACCCGCCCAGGTAGATAAATTCCGAATTCCATTTTTTTTTTTTCCAATCAAGACGCGCAATTGTCATTTCATAATGCACACAGACCAGCGGACCTTCTCGAGGAAGCTGCAAGCAGCAATACCGGAGGACAAACAATCGTCCTGTTCCGAATGGGCACGTTTTCAACAGGCACTGCACTAATTCATATAATTCGTCTTTGAAAGAATACAAGACGAGTGGCCACAATCAATGCAAGCTAGCCACTACTTAGCAAGGTAGCTACTGGCCATAGCTACAGTCTGTTGTTTTGAGTGTGGCTGTCAGACCGACGCGGACCCTCAATTGTAGTATGAATGGAACCACAAGCCCACGCGGAAAGTGCGTCCGAGGCTTTCATCAGCACGAGTGAATTTTAAATCCTTCATTAGGCTACAAACCAGTTTACCAGTTTTCATGTGAATTAAAAAAAAACGGAAACCCACGTGCACCCCCGTGTGTATTGGATGCCTAAAAAAGAATGCCTTGTCGTGTTTAATGTGTTAACGTTACACATCTTAACTTAGGATGGTAGTTGGACTGGCTCATGGGTGGATATTATCCCATTTCCTGGGAAAAAACATGACTTGTCCCCCTCAATATATCATTGTAAACATAACTGTATAATTTTAAATAATATAATAATACGCATTGAAAGCACTTGTGATAATTATGCCTGTCACATGCCGTGTGCTGTCACATGCCGTGTGCTGGCACGCGCCGCATCACATGCCGCATCACACGCCGTGTCACCCACCACCACAAGTAAATTCTCAACATGTGGGAAACACTGGATTATGCTACTGGAAATTCTAACAAGTCATAAACCAATCTCTAACTTCACATGCGAAGTTGCCTGTTGGTTGCATTTATGTTACCTTTCACAGACTGGGACAACATAACCCACTTCTGCTGAACTGAAGAAATACACCTCGTTAATGTAGTGTAACCTTGGTCTAGGTGCAGATTCTAGAGTCTATAATCTAAACGAATCGTGAAGTCAGACACGCAGATTATCTGCTCTGGAATACAAACATCAAACAAGATTAGAAAATAGTGGTGCATCATGCGTCATACAAAACTAAGATTAGCCGTCTTGATAGTGGGAAATACATATCAGTTATCTTTCTGTCTCACACTCTTTCACAGGTACATAGACTGTGTCCAGAATCACTACCTATTTACTGCATAGTACACTATAATTACTGTCAACTCACAATGGAACTAAAAAAGTAGCTTCTTTGGCAGGTACGCTACTTTCTACTTACTATTCAATGTGTCACATTTTATAGACGCTTAAATTACAGTTGTGTGACCCTACACCTGTCATTGATGATGATTCATAAGTGTCCGAAATCTGAATTTTCTGCTCTCAATAGAGTAAACAATTGAGTGTCTATTTTATAGGGAGTAAGAAAGAAGGAATGATTTCTCCCAGCGTCTCTCATTTGTGCTCTGCTATCTCTTTCTGTCTTTGACTGTCACCTGTGTGACCTCTTCTCCAATTCTTCTGTCTGAAGTTATGAGTTAGGCTATCTTCAGTGTCCTGTTAGCCTGGGCACATTTCCTAGAATGAAAGTCTAGTCCTTAGCGGTTGGCAATATGGTCCGCTCCTCTCTCAATCGATGCTTCTCCTGTATATTTGTTAAAGTGTGGGTTCTCAATAAAAGCAGTGGTGTTACTGCACAGACTTTGTTTGGCTTTGGTACCGTTTGTATTTGTTTTTTTACTCCTGTAACATTTGAGGCAAAATTGTTAGCACAGAAGGTGGACTGGAACAAGACTAGGTCAAAACCTAGTATATGGCTGGACCGTGTATGGTTAATGTGCTGTAGTGTGGCCAAATTGTTACAGGCATAATGTGAATTCCTGGATATTAAATGTTCATCTGCAATTTTCTTTAGTGGTAATATTTGTTCTTAAAGTGTACTGAGGTAGCATCACATGACGTGGTTAAGTTACATTTCACTGAAAAAATGTTATAAATGTTATACATTTTGAAAATCATTTATAAATTCTACCTTCTTATGTGAGAGCTCTGACTAACAAATGTATTCTTTGATTTTGAAACAGTAGCCTTATGTTGTTGTTATTTTGCCTTTCTGAGGCTATTGCATGGTTAAATCAAGGAATGAGTCACAATTTAGCTAAAAAATGTATTTTAAGCTAAAAATCTATGGTTTATGATGTGTTGAAAAGTACCATTGGGTGCATAATTTCTGCAGCAAAAAATAATAAAAAAAAAATAAAAAATAAACAATAAATTGCTAAATTTGAAATCAATGCACAAGTCATCTTTCAGTGCTGTGGCTGAATATTTCTACACTCAACAAACCCACTAAAACCCTGAACACTCACTGAATGGATGTGATGAGAGGTCATCTGATTTACGATTCTCAAGTCAAGATGATCTGAAATATGTATTCATTCTTTTGATCAGCTACTTCAATGGAGTGTGTGACTATAAGCAGTAAAACAGGAATAACAGTGGTAGTACGAGGTAGTGTAACGTTAGTGTTTGTAAGCAACGTTAACTACACACTGCTGGGTCGACGGTGTCGTATACCGCATTCTGAATATATAAATACATAAATATCTCCAGAACGCTGCAGCCAGAGACCGGAGAGCATACTGTTGCCGTTGTGCCGTTCCAATTAGAACTCCAGTGCGATCGTCTCCCTTTCAGAAGCTTTGTAATCCAGCCTTGAACTGCGGTGTCTTTTTGGAGACTTTGTAAAATAAATCCATAATGATAAATCCAACACTGAATGTCTTCTGTGATTATTTATCGATTTTTTCTGTGTTGAAAACGGCTATTGTTGTTGTTAGCCGTTGTTATTAGCAATCCCATGATGCCTTGGGTTGAGTCTGCCAACCAATCAGAGGCTGTGTTTCTGACTTGCCGACCAGAGACAGTTTCTGATTGGAGTTACACGCTCCCAAATAGGCTACCTGTGGGCTATAGGTAGCATATTTGGAACAGTATAACTCTCAATCAGACGAGCTGTTCCAACAAGTGGGCCGTGGCTGGCAAATCGAATTTGTTTTCACTCACAATTTTTCATTGTGGGCCGTCACACCGCTTTCACGCCGCCACCGATAGACGTTCCTTCCATGCACTACTGGCTACGTAACTAACGTTCCTGCCTGTTCGTTTTGAAAGAGCAACAGCCATTGAGGAAACTCCAACACTTGGCTGACCAATCGTGTAACTTCATCACTCACCCACTCACCCAGTGACAGGCTTTTGTGTTTGTAGGGCTGGCCCTCTGCGGTCCAGCCAAAAATATATTATGAAAAAAAAATACTGACATGGTCAAGACCATAAACGGTGATACCAAAGCCAAGGACGAGACTGATGCCCCTTTGATTTAAAAGGTCTTTAGTGATCTGTTGGTTAGAGTGAAGCTTAGATTCAATAAATAGCAAATGCCCAGATTTGAGAGACAGGATCTTACCTGGATTTTCATACTAATCCATTTGAAAACAGTCAGATTTTTTATGGATCAGTACGAAAATTTAAATGATTAACAGCTCAATGATTTAAAATCCACTTGTCAAACAGTACAGTTGCAGGAGCCGAGAGGAAAGAAGATAACTGCTGGAGCTTCTTTTCCTCACTTGAGTCGCTTTAGTAGTTTTTCCCTTTGGCTTTGTCAGACAGACTGGTATCACTGAATGTGACACTGCACTGTACATGCACTTTTCATTCATGATGCTGCCGTTTTTGTGACAAGTTTTCTCTTTCTCTCTTCCAGCTGTCTGGGGAACGTATACGAACATGAGGTACAGTAATCAATTTCTCTATTAGCTAACTGCTTTGCCATACACCATGGCAACTAAACTCATGTTTCTGGGTGACATTTTACCCAGTGCCAAATGAAAGGAGGTTGCTCTGTAATAACCAATATATTCTGTGAAAAATCATGTGACCATCAAAACCATCAGGCTTATCTACATCTGATTCCTGTGACAAATAAACTACTCAAACAGCTCCTTCTGAATGCATTTACGCTAAAGGTTTCGGCATTCACAAGTTCGTAGTGTTGAATATATAAGGGTGAAAAAATAATACATTTTTACGTTCATCCTCTCTTGAATGGTTAAGTGTCAGTGCGACTCCCTAATCAGAATTCAGAGGAGTCCCCAAGCACTGACACCCAGATTACTCACCTCTGTTAATAATGTTTTGTGGGAGTAGTGGGGAGTCTAATGACGTTATTTACTGAACATGATGAGTGTGATCTTAATCAGCATGAGCCATTTTGCTCCTTGACAAGAGTGTGTGGTGTTTGAAGTAATTTGACACTCGATTATTGAATACATTGTTGTCATTTTGTAGTTGGACCAAACCCATGCTATCCTGAGATTAGTTGATCTTGTTCAAACATGACAGCTGCACTGACTTAATTTATTTATTTGTGTCATTTTTGTTATATATACCGTGACAGAGGATTTTATTCATATGTCCCGATGGTAATGGATGGGTCGGGGTGGTGGATCATGTGTTGCTACCTAACAACGTGCTTCAAGTCAAGAGCAATTTTTTCTTGCCTTACACCTCTGATTATGGCTGCCATCGCGTCACCCAGCTCTCCTTGTCTTTGTTTTTCTCTCATCGTAGATCAATACAAGAACACGGAGAAATGAAGATTGAGCAGAGAATTGATGAAGTGAGTTTGACTCAGACACCCTGCTAATGTGTTTTTCTTTTACAGGTCCAAGGAGCTCTGCTGTGTATTATCAGCTAGTATTTCTCTTGCACGCATTGTTACACACTAAAATAAACCCTTGTAAAGACATGTTAGGACATTGTATTGATTTACATTAATTCACGACCTCTACATGCCTTAGCCTAACATAGATGTTTAAAATCTATTGTGCCCAAAAAATCAGGTGCAGCCTGGACTGAATTGTTGTGTGGCTTCAATTTACTTAACCTAGACCAATCGCAATCCATACAAAAAGCTGAATTTTTCAGATGGCCCAGTTAAATTCTGTGGAAAGCTAACATCTTTATATACCTTCGTTTTATAACTTCTTCAATCTTTTCCCTTTAGTGAGAACAATGTAAGTGTACCACCGTATTAAAAGAGATGTCTGTTAATACATGGACTAACACTAAACAGCAGCTGAATTAAAAGTCAGAAGTAAAATAGGCCAATATTCTCATTTATATTGAAATAAAAGCTCAAAGGGCATGTTTTTTATTTACATTATGTTTTTGGGTTGTCTGTCTGTCCGTCCATCCGTCCCATTCTTGTGAACACGATATCTCAGGAAGGCCTTTAGGGAATTTCTTCAAAATTTGGCACAAACGTCCACTTGGACTCAAAGATGAACTGATTAGATTTGGTGGTCAAAGGTCAAGGTCACTGTGACCTCACAAAACACGTTTTTGGCCATAGCTCAAGAATTCATACAACAGTTTTTTATTGATTTGGACCCCAAGGCGCTTGCTTGAGTCCACCCTCTTCACATCTTCTCCCTGGATGACAACCAGGACAGGGGGCCTCCTGTTCCTCTGGTAGTCCACCACAAGCTCATTGGTTTTGCTGATACTGAGCTTCAGGTGACTGTCGTGGCACCATGTGACGAAGCTCTCTATCAGTCCTCTGTAAAAATAGTCTCTGTGAAGACAGCATGTTCCTCACTGCAAATTATTCACTGGAATCATACATGTCAATATAGTGATAACTTCCATATTGCAAAAAAATACACTTAATACCTTTTATTTAATTCCTTCAAAGTCTTTATTACATATATGAGTCTGGACAGACATGGATGTAAACTGCAACTTGACTGGTTGGCGGAGGCATACAAACGCAGGGCGGTAATTCTAGTTATTACCTATTATAAGTACAACTCTTCAGTTATATATTGTGTGTGAATTATCCCTGAAATTTAAATATTACAAAACTGATGGGGCCATGAAAGGATTAAGAAGCTTACAGTCAATGGTGTTTTTATATCTTGTACTAATTCTGCTACTGCCCAAACTATAACTTAAGCAGTTATCTGTCTTGGGTCATAACATGATTAGATAAACTGACAGTTGCCCATATTATTCTTGAGAAAAATGCGGGAATGTGTGTGTCTTTTTTGTTCTTGAGAACACTGGATGTCTTCATTGATTGACAGATTCCCTGCAGTTGAAGCATGTGTGCACGGCAGATGGCTGTAGGCATTTCACAGGATTAAAACTCTGAGCTTTCCTTTTTTTCTTTTGTGATGGGATCATTCAACGAATAAATGATGTTGACTAGACATCCTTAATATAAATGTTGATCGTGCAACCCCTACTCCTAACTTAATGCATATTGCTTGTTATTTCTGTTTTAACATATTTATTTTTATTTTGTTTCTTTGTTTATAGTTGAGCTTGGTGTGAATGTCCCCACAAATGAGAAACAGAACTTTTCTTACTATGCCCTTAGTCTCACATAGTATGGGGAAAAGAACTTTTTGGGTGCTTTCCCACCTAACCTGTTTGGTTCGGTAAAATGAACTCTGGTCTGTTTGGTTAGTATGGTTCATTTGAGCTGGTGTGAAAGCTTTCAATCGCACCCTGGTGCAGACCAAACAACAGAACCGAGACTGCTTGAAAAGTAGGTCGATCTGCTGTCAAGCAGATTCTGGTGCGGTTTGTTTGTGGTGCTAAACTACTAATAAATCAATCTGCTGATCGCAAACTGATCAGGAAGCAATTTATAAACAATCTGTTTAAGTGATGTATATATTTACGTGACTCATTTGGTAACCATGGTAACAGGTATGTGCTTTCAAAAAACTGTGGTCTGTTGTTCTCGTATCCTTTATGATTGTCATTATTCATAACATGCGGTCAATTCGCAGTCTCTTTATGTCACCAGAAAACATAAATACACATATTAGAAGCGTTAAAGCACTGCATGACCTGCTTTCAGTCACTGGAATTTGATTTTCTCATGTGGGTCCTAAAGATGTGCTGATGATACAGGAAGGCAAATGCCAAAACTGTCCAATTAATGACTTACCTCTGGTAAAAAGCCAGTGTGAACACAAACCGGTCCAGAACTAAAATGCAACAGTGTCTTTTTTTCCCTTTGTCCGGACCAGATGAACTATAGGTGTGAAAGCACCCTTAGTATAGTAACTTTTAGAATATACACTAATATACCATAGTAGTACTGTAGTTTGCCAGTGAAATAAAATTGTTCCAGTCATGTAACAATAGTATATTGATTGTTTTTAATTATTGTGGAGCAGATACTGGCATCACTTTGGACATTTGATAGTAACGTAAAATAAGAGTGGGTTGAGCTATGTGAACAGACCCCCCTTTGAACTTCTGCTGTGGAATTTCAATACAACCTGAGCGCAGCCACTCCCAGTGCCATCACATCTGAGTTGTCATATCACATACACCATTTCTCATGTAGGATTAACGATCTTAACATGGGATTTAAAAAAAATCCTTTTTTCAATTATACATTCTTCCATTTGTTAAAGAATATATAGTTGACGTCTTTATTCACATTATTTTTTATTATTCTGTCAGTGTAGCCAGGTTCTGCTGTTGCTTTAAGTTATCGAATGATTGGCATTTCACTGAGATTTAGAATTGGCATTACTTCACTATCACCAAAATACTTTTCCGTCTCAGTTTTCTCTACCTCGTCTCAGACCCTTGAACAATTCCTGGCGTATGGGTTGTAAAATACTTAATAAATAAATAAATGACTTAATAAATTAATGATGTTACTTACAACATGATTTGTATCTTATTGCGGGCTGTTGGGAGACATAATACATTCATAAAATAAAGTTGGATTGTGCTGCAGGAGGCAACCTTTTTTAAGTTTTAGTCACTATCACCATCAAACCTGTAGCAAACACTGTCCCTGCTGCTAGCTGCAGTAGATAGGAAGCTCATCATCTCATAATGGGAAGTGGGATTTTAGCAAAGACTTAAAAGAACTTCAATTAATTAATCATTTTTAATTGGGTAATCCATCCATCCATTTCTTGTTGCTTATCCATTTACAGATCATATTAGTTTAATTAATTATATCATTAGAAATTATTGTTATGTACAGCTGGGAAGAACGGAAAAAATGTGATATAATATTGAAATAATTCTAGGCCATTATCGTCTCTTCTGGTTTTATATATTACTAATACAGTGCCCATTCGGAAAGTGGCCGATTGCTTGGCCTCTGGTATTGTTGCATGCAACTTTCTCAATAACCGCTCATCCAAACAACTTCATACTCAACACTGCACTTCCTTGGGTCCTCAGCAATACACCTGCCAAGTGTGAAGTTGATTGGATGAACGGTTGTCGAGATATTCTAAGGACAGATGGACAGAAAAGCCCCTTGAGGCAAATTGTGATTGGGCTATATAAATAAAAATTGACTTGACTTGACAGAAAGACAAAAAGACAGACAGACAGAGATTTCTTCCATTTATAGTTAGATACACTCATTCTGTGGCTGGTATGCTTGTGAAAGGTATTAAATTGCATTCTATGCTGTATTTTAAAGCCCCTTTGCATAAGTCACCTACTGTTGCATAGCGCCAAGAGGTAGGAGGGATTCCTGGAAAGTGGCATTCTGTAAATAAATGACAACTGTAAAACTAGATCGCAGGGTTTCAGCGGGAACCCCAGCACCTGGTCCTCCCAAATGTTCCATTATTTTTTCTCATAATAGTTGAGTTAGATTTGACATGTTGTTCTGTGTTTTACAGTTTGTCATTCTTACCTGTGTTGACTGTTGTTACTTCTTATACAATCTCACTTTGCTCTGTGTTTGATGGTGGATTAGTTCGATTTTAGAGAGGTTCTTTTTCACCATGAAATTCATACATGTTTGTAGTGAAGAGGTATTAATAAATGAACTTGAAAATAACAACAGGACCCTTACATTAACGTGCTGGTGTCGTAACATGACCTTTAAGACACACTGGTGGATCAATTTAAAGAGATAATGCACACTGAAACATGTTTTTTGAGCTGTAAACTAAATAATATGACTGTACTATGATTAAATACATCAAATACATTAAATACAATACAATGGCTTGAATTGATACAGCATTTTTCAAGATTATGCAGTGGGTGGAGTTAGGCTCTGACCTGGGGGTGAAGTTACACTTTATATTAACTAAGCATTGGCTTGCGTTCTTACCTCACATTTCTCTCACTTCTCATCTCCCTTTAGGCTGTGGCTCCTCTCAGAGAGAAGATTCGTGATCTGGAACAAAGGTGCGTATCGCTTTTTTTTGAATGCACAAATGTGTACATCCTTGCCCTGAATGCTAATGAGGTAGAAATATAAAGCCACTTGTTTAGATGATTGTGTCCATGTCAGCCCCACGTCCACACTGCTTTCTATAAACCTGCAATATGCCACAGGATTACAAGACCCTTTAAAAGGAACATACTGTATGTCCATGTGATCCTCCTGAAAAGCCACTAAGGAGTGCTGCAGGTGAATTGTATAGAACATTATGTAGACACAGGCTTATCGGTGAATGAAGTGCCTGATATTATGTTCTGTTCCAGCTACTGAAGGCGCACAAATTGTTCTTTCAGTTTTTCTTTATTTGGGATATATTTGTAATTTTCATAGGTTTGGTCAATGTTTCTATCAGGTGTGATAACACAACACAAAGAATGAATGAGGAATGTGGCAATTACTGTAGTTAAAACAAAGGATATCTTAAAATGTAGTTAAAAACCACCCATACATTGCCAACATTTTTTTCAGTAAGTCTATATCTTTATGTTAAAGAAAGATACAGTAAGACACCATATTGCTTCAGTGCCTGCTAACCAGAAAAGAATAGTTCCTCAGGCAAATAAATTCACCGATGGTGCATGTTATGAGAGCAGAGCTTTCAGAAAAATGCAGTGAAAAGCCCTTTTTAAAGAACTGGATTTCATAGATATTGTTCTGTTTTCCCTCCTTCTCATGAAGTTTTTCTTCAAAATCTCAATCACTAAGGAGTTTGTCTTCTCTCTCCCAGTTTTTCTCAGAAATACCCACCGGTGAAATTCCTGTCAGAAAAGGATCGGAAGAGAATTTTGGTATGTGACACACAATTTCAAGTGACAATCACATTTACAAAAACCATTATACTGAGGTCATAAGCCTGAGTAAGAATTTGATTAGTGTAGCATGTTCAAGTGGCACACATCTTAAAATGAAGTGCTGCCTGAGAGGGTCAGTCTGGGCAAAAAAGTCCTTCAGATGTCCTCTAAGACACTTGCAGCTGTTTTCACACAATTTTACACAACCTGGGTCTTATTTTTAGCTACGCTAGCAATGCCTCTATGGATGGCAATGTCTGTCGTTCTGTCTCTCTGCTTCTTTGGTTCAGACTAAAATATCTCAACATCTACTCAATGGATTGGCATAACATTTTGCACACACAGACATTCGTGTTTCCTGAACAATGAATCCTACTGACTTTGATGATCTCCTGAGGTTGACATTTTTGTGTTTGAGTGAAATGTCTCGGCAACTATAGGATGGATTGTCATGAAATTTGTTACGGACATGTTCCCCTTTTGGATGAATTGCAGTGATTAGTCAGGTTGACCCCCTGACCTTTCATCTAGCACCACCAGCAGGTCCAAATTTTAATTTATCCGATACCTTGGTTTATGACCAAATACCTGCATAACATTTTAGCATTGTCATTGTGGCCATGTTACCATACTGATGTTAGCCTTTAGCTCAAAGCACACTCACAGAGCCAGTAGCATGACTGTAGACTCTTAGGAATGATGGCCAAAACTACGACAAGACTATCGGAATAATAATATTGTACTAACCAAGTTAATTGCTGAGATCTGGGAACACTAACCAAACAGTAAAATTATTATCCAAACTGTCAAACTACTGAAAACTACTATAAAACTACTGAAAGCCGTCATATTCTTTGATCACAGTTCCAGATTTAAATTAACATTTTGTGGTTTTAAGACCATTTAATTTTTGCAAAGTTCTTATATGAATGCTTGTGTTTTGCCAACAGTTAACATTTGAGAAGTTTAGCTTCTTTTGTTAAATGGAAAAGAGGTTTTGTAGCAAAACCTTTACTTCAAAGTGTAAAGTAAGGTATCGAAGTATTCTTTGGTATCGGTACTGAAATAAAATAGTCTATCGTAAAATTTCAAACAATACCCAGCCCTTGTGTCTTGCACAGATGTAAATAATAAAATTAATGATGGCTGAATTCCATTTAGCTGCTTCAGTTTCAGGGCCCTGGTATTATGCATGCTGGCTCACCGTCACTGTCATGACTTACTGGGAGACTTGAGTAAGATGCAGTCATCATAAATGTTGTTAGTAAGATCTGTGCTTTTCTTACTATGACAAGTCAAGATGTCTGCTATGAAAAAGACGTATTGATTTAAACTTCACTGTTGCCTTAGTCAAGAGTAATTGAACACAAAATTAATGGTCAACACACCCCACCCCACCCTACTTACCCTATTTTGTTTGGTACAGGCTGAAAGGCAGTTTTTCAGTGCTCTTTTAAGAAATTAACCCTGAGAAGGACAAATGTTATTGCTAAAATATTCTTTACTGATATTGTCGAACATGTGTATTCTTCCACTAGATTACTGGTGGGGCTGGTTTTGTGGGTTCCCACCTGACTGACAAGCTGATGATGGATGGCCATGAGGTGACCGTGGTTGACAACTTCTTCACAGGAAGGAAAAGGAATGTGGAGCACTGGATTGGCCACGAAAACTTCGAGCTCATCAATCATGATGTGGTGGAGCCTCTCTATATTGAGGGTGAGCGAGAGAGTAAATGTGGGAGGTGATGAATTGGTTTTTACTTACTCTTGGGGATCTAAGTAGGACCAGCCTGGCCAGAGCTAACTAAAAATGCTCAAGTGATGGGGGATTCAGGGAGGGCTCACAAATGATTTTAGTAATGACGTGTAACGCTAATTGTAATGATCTTTTCCTTTCACCCTGCTGCTCTACTCCCTGGAGAAGCAAAGCTGTTTCTGTAATTTCCTACCCAGGGTACCTAGCTGGCTTTCGTATACATGGTGTTTAAGAAATCAGATACCCTCAGAAAGCCGCCAGTAATCCGCACTTAAATACATGATTACCCTCAGGCCCCATTGAGCTTGAGCTGATTTGAACACCTCTAATAATGTATATTTACCTAGAGAGTGTAATCCACAATGCCTCTATCTTCATCTCATTTTTTTTCCCATTGATTCTATAATGTTTGCTCATCATTTTATTTCTTCTTAGAAAACAATTATCTGGCTGTGATGAGTAACACCCCTTTGAAAAATAAATGCTAGGTGTTTGCCAAAGCAGTCATTAAAAGTCATTTAGATGTCTTATTGTCATAATGGAGATGAGCAACACAAAGCATTAACACACGAATAGTGCAGGGTCAGAGCAGGGAACTGCTGAATGTTTTCCAGGAATGTATTGTGAGTAAAGGGTGCTACACCCTTGAAATGCACAATGAAATGCAGTTGTAGCCTGGCCCATGCTACACACACAGAAAATATAAAGAGAGATATTCAATTACTTATTAGAAAAGAATAAAACGATAAAATAGGCAACACAATAGAAGTAAGTGTATAAAAGTAGCACTACAGGAAGAAATAAAAAGGAAAACTAAATTATATTTACAAGGAGGCTATGAAAACAGCATAGTTAAGAATCATAGCTTGGTAATCAAAATGAACACTTTGTCATACCATAAAGTTGTCACTCATGACCGTGCCACACTTCTAAAGTGCTGCTGTTCAAACTGCATTTGAACTTAAGTATTTTATTCATGCTGGAGAGGCTGTCTAAATCCTGCCCAAACTGCCTTACCCAAAGGATATGCCCAAAGAATATTAAAAGAAATACCCACCCCAGCAACAGTCTGTTCGCCCATTTGCTGTCTGGCAAGCGATACAGAAGTATCCGCTGCCTTACCACCAGACTACAGCTTCTTTCCTCAGATAGATAGATAGATAGATGCTTTATTTGTCCCCATGGGGAAGTTGGTTTGCAGTACAATCATAAGGCATTCCACCACATCACAAAAAAAAAAATTACAGCTAGACATCAGGCTGTAAGACGACTCAACTCATCCTCCATACTTCAACATAGAAAATAGTTTTTTCTTGTGTACCATAAAGGGACTACAATTTGCATTTCATTGTGCAACCCTGTGTTGTAGAATGACCAATAAATGAGCCTTGAACCTTGAACCTTTAACCTTAACACAATAGATCACAGCAGGCAAAATACTATAGCATACCATACAAAACATCATCAAAAACCATCAGGAAAGCTCACACTACTTGTGATCATTTAAAAAACAGAAGTATCGCAGTTGCCAAGGACTACAAATGGGGTGTAACATGACAGAAAAAACATCTTGCAACAATACAAATATAGCCTAGCTCAGCCACCTGCAGTTGGTGATGGGGGTATTAAAAACGTATCTGTTTTTGAAAGGTCTTGTTGTTAATGGACGGGATATGTTATACTGGTTGTTGCAGCCTTGCTGCTGTGGCTTAGTGATGCAAAATGATAAAACCTTGTATAAAACCTCAGAGTGGTCAAAACCTATAGGAGGCTGTCAGGAATATAGAAATGGACACAGATTTAGCTCACAGTAAGAAACTCTTCTTTGACACCATTTCTATTTCTCTATTCATCTTCACTGGACAATAGCATGTTCCTCACATCACAGTATAATTTCCCAGTGGGTGCTCACAATTACCCGTGGGCACCCATGGAATCTGTGCGTACGATGTTGGGAACATCCTGGGCAAATCCAAGGGATTTTTAATGGCTGTGCATTGGGTATATAAAGCCTGGTTCATTTCTGATCTTTTGTTTGTTTGCTTTGGGTATACCAGCCATATACCAAAAGCACCTTGGTGAGCTCCGTTAGACACAGAGACTACAGGTGGATGCGGGGGTGGAGGTGGAGCTTTTGAAATGCTGTATGGGCAGCAATGGCAGCAAGCGATAACAGCTTCTTCTTTTTTTTCCAAATCAGAAGCGCAAGAGCAGGCATGGCAGAGTAGAAGAGCAAGCTGAGGATTGATGGCTCAGATAACTCCAACCAAATGCAAAGGGTGCACTGAATATCTGTTGCAGTAAAAAGATTATGTCTTTGTGTGTGTCGCTGTACATTGAGTTATCTGCCTTGAACTAGCTCACAGGCTTTGCTCCAGTTTATGGAAAGAAGACAAGATGTTCAGTGCTAGTGGTGCACTGATTTGATACGATAGATTGGGATCACCCAGACGTGTCCAATTTACTTTAAATGTAGTCGCTGTTGTTATAAAATACTGTGTTTCACACAGTCTGGCAGGCCAGCTGCGTAACAACTCACACAGTGGCTAAAGACACAACAGCAGCAGCATTAAATTGTAAATATGCAATGGGTTACGCCAGCACCAAAAGACAAGCTGTGAAAATCCATGACTCTAGTGAACACAACAGCATAATATACCTCTTATCCCTGTGTGTTTGTTGTAGGAAAATAATGTTCCTCCCTTTAATATCATTAATTCTCACAGCTTTGACTGCCATCTGGCAGTCTGTGATGTTATTGTGTAAATGTTAAAACCGGGGAAGATGAGATTTTTGCGGGATTTGCGGTTAGTTGCATTGAAGAAGCATTAAGGTGGAAGGAGTCTTGCCAGCTCCATGAAAATGACTTGACCATCCCATAATGTCCCATGACTCTCAGTTATATCCTTGAATTTGGTAGATAAAAGAAAATAATAATAGAAAAGTAAATTACTTCAAAAATCACGCTGACCATGAATGAAAATCTGACCTCATTGTCTCTGTATGAAGTATTACAATGAATAGAGAAATGAAGATGGAATAAGCTATGAAAGTGAAAATGTATTGTGTCATGGATCAAGAGGTCAGGCGTTCAATAGGTGTTGACATTCAACTTGAAAAGAGAATAAAGGAATGGATGGTTTAGAAATTGGGAAGATGATAAAGAGTGCGGGAGAATGGGTTATAGTTAGTTTAGGGAGAAACACTTATTGAAGACATACTAGGCGATTAGATCTTGTTGTAGAGGATAAGGACATAGTTCATGTGCCTGACCCATATTTTGAAGTGTATATAAGGTTCTTTCAAATTATGATCAATTTTATGTGAGCTACTGTGGTCACAAATCCAAATTCACTCCAACTATACATTAGCAAGTGAGTGCGTCACCCTCTGTAGGTTGTTATTTGTTAGTCATGGCGTGTACCAGGTGAAAAGGTTCAGATTGTGCTCTGAGCTACATCAGAACAGAGATATAATTTGCTTCCCTCAGTAATGGACATTAAACACAACAGACAGACACATTTTTATGAGTCATACACTCTTTCAGCTTAAATATATAATTCAGTTTTTTTTGGGGTTTTTTACTCATCCTACATATCAGGTCCCATTATGCTGCACCATAGACCTCTGAGGCTGACTATCAGTAAAGGCATTAAGGTCCAGGTTCTGAAAGCTGCAACATTTAGAAAACAAAACAAAGGAAATATTTCAGTTTCACATTCATTACATTTTGATGAAACAGGTGTGCGTTTCAAGGTGAGATGATTTATATTTCTCCTGCTCTTTACAGTGGACCAGATCTATCACCTGGCGTCTCCAGCTTCTCCTCCCAACTACATGTACAATCCCATCAAAACACTCAAGACCAACACCATTGGCACTCTTAACATGCTTGGTGAGTACATTTAGTACACTTCCAAAAATGAATTGAATGAAATCGCATAAACATAGTGAGATTTTAAATGTGCTTCTTGTTACCATTTCTTAAGAGCACTGTAATAAATGTGTCATTTTTATATCCAATGCAACAAGAAAATAAAATCAGTTTAATAAATCACAAAATACTGTGATTAAGCTATTTTCAAGTTGTTGAGGAAAGTCCTCGTTCTTCGAGATTCGGTCTATAAAAATCTGTTTCCATTACTAGTTTTTTCCCCTTTTTATAGAGTGGGGCAAAAGAGTGACTGTGTAAAAAATAGGCATCAAAATCCTTTATTTAATAAATAACAAAATTGATGAGAAGATTTATCATGAGAAACAGCGGCGAGCTTCCTTCTCTCTAACAATGGCGTATTTTAGAGAAGTACTTTGGAACATCTTCTGTGGGTGACTACCAGTGAAAAATGAAATCTGTATCCCATGAACCAAAATTAACAGGCTTTAATGGTATTTCTATATTCTATATCTATGTACTATAAAAGTATTGTCAAAGCACTGAATGAATAGTGTAGAGTATATGCTGTCTTACTTCTTTCTAATCTGTGTATTTACTCAGGTTTAAGGCCATTGTTTGGTCTCCTTTGTTTCTTGCTAAAGAAGACTGTTCTCACTGTGTTGTTTGTCTCCAAGGTTTGGCCAAACGTGTGGGCGCCAGACTTCTCCTTGCTTCTACTTCTGAGGTTTATGGAGGTAGGAAAGATGCCTTCTGCTCAAGTGTTTTTTCAATAACCAAATTGAGCTGGTTAACTGTATGGATTGCTTTAGACAGGACACTCAATGGATGTGAAGTGATATCATGTGTGAACAGAAATTTATTTCTATGAACCATCCAGCAGCCCTGAGTAAAATGCAGTATGGACTGCTGCAACAACCACATTTCAAGATATTTTTTAGATTCTCGTGGATCTTTTTTTGTTTCCACTTTGGATTTTGAAAACACTGATTATTAATCATGTGCTAAACCTTGGAGGCCAACTGTCGGCTATATCTGGCTCTCTTTGTGATCGCTTTTTTGTGTTTTATTGCACATGGAAGGCTGCGCAAGTGTAAAGTGATGATTTGTTCAGGGGCCAGCAGCACAACACTGGGTGTGTTTACATGGACATGAATAGCCTGGTTATGATCGGGTTTTTGAAGTATCCCGTTTTTGTGTTTGCGCATGTAAACATCATATCCCGTTTTCAGAAACCTGGATAAGCCCTTGTCCCGTTTTTGAGATACCCGAATATGCTAGCTGTGGTACTCCGAAAGAAACCATGCATGTGAACATAACAACATAAATCACTATCAATACTCGTGCGCGTCTGACAACACAAACTGAGATATTGACGCCATGCAATCACAGAGAGTGTCAGAAATAACAGAAGAGAGCTTTATCCTGAAAACCAATCAGAGTACGTCATTGAACCTAGTATGGCAGGTCAGTGATCAATTTGTGTATTTCACCAGTTGAGGTGTTTCCTTTAATCTGTTGACAGACATGCACAGACGTGAGTATGTTCTTACGTGTGTGTGTGTGTGTGTGTGTGTGTGTGTCAATCTGCAAGATGGGATACGTGATATTCCAAATCAATGTTGTTCGATTCTCTGTGCAGAAAACTGAACCCCTTAGCTTTAAAAATGTGTCTGAAATGTTTCTGAACTGTTTGTGTTCCAGATCCAGAGGTACACCCACAAAATGAAGAGTACTGGGGGCATGTGAATCCAATTGGTCCTCGAGCATGCTACGATGAGGGGAAACGTGTAGCAGAGACCATGTGTTATGCCTACATGAAACAGGTATCATCACTGTCACTCAACAGTACGCATTTGAAAAAATAACATGTTTGAGACAGGTGATTTTTTCTTTTTGATTGACGGCCATGTTAGTCCCTTTGGAACAACACTACAATTCTGCAAATGTAGCCATCAGCCAAAACTCCAAACAGCCAAAAATAACTGAAATACAATTTTTAAAAAACACGTAAAATAATTGAATTATTTCATTTTACACAAAAACTCTGCATGTGTATTTTGACTATGGGTTTGAAGCAGGTTTATTGGCGACTGCTATCACTGTTCTCATAAGACTCACAACAGTAGTGATCACTGCTATATAATAGAATGATACAAAACTTTTTTAATTCTTTGTGGAAAACACAAAATTGTTGTATTTTACACCAAAGTTGTGGTCGATTTCTAGGGTTTCTTGATGATAATGAAACAGCTTGATCCACACAGTCATGTCCAAACCTCTCTGAAGTTGGAAATTGTAGAATTTCTGGATGTTGGGACTGGAAGCTACCACCAGTATCTGAAGTGTACAGTGAGCTTTTGTTCAGTTGGCACAAAATTATTTTAAATTGAAGTTATTTGACTTGTTTTGTCTAAGATCTGTACAATATTATATGAAAGAAAATATGCTTATTTTATCAGGATTTTAAAGTAGGATGTGTAACCGTGCCGCTTATTTCCAAGTCTCTAACAGTAATACAAAATCTTTCATATGCTGTGAAGAGGTTGTTTTTCAGAGGATGGTTTGGTATCAGTAGAGATTTATCAGTGAATCTTGTCTTAATGATTACAGGTCTGGGTTGAATTTAATGAAGAAAAATTCACAACATACTTCAAGCACAATATCAGTAAAGCTCTTGAAAATTTCATGCATGTTTCCTTAAACATCCAAATGATGTTGAGACTTTTTGATAATTTTTTTCCGATGTTATGACTTGATTGACGCCAGCCTTTGATGATCAGATATGATTGACTTCTCTTGCCTTTCCTTCAGGCAGGTGATATTTATTTATCTGCCTTGTCTCCTGCTCCTCCTCAGCTGCTCATTATTTTTTTTCACACTTACTGGGGGGGATTCTTGGAAATGGCCGGCTTTAGATATCCAACTGTCAGTCGTTTGTGCACAGGGATGAGAATATCACACAAAACATCTATTGCCCAGTCATATAATCAAATTCATTAACATTTAATAAAACTGATGAGTGTAGGTTATGCAGTTGATGAAAAAGTATGTCCTGCTCCTCAGACAAAAAGCAAACATTATAAAGATAGAAATCTGTGTATGTTCTATGTAGTTGACTTCCGGTTACTAGTTGATTCAATGCATCTAAATAACATTTTAACAAGGTAAGCATACACAGCTATATTTAAAGCACTATTCCTCAGGATCGAGGTGCCTCCTTTTCAATTATATAAGAAGTAGTGTAATATGTAGGGATGAGTATCTTTAGGATTTATCGATGCCTGTTTTGGCACTTTTTTATACTCCATATTTCGAAAATGAACGACGGGAATTTTCTGAAACCTTTTTTCATTTCTGACAGACAAAAAAGTGTACAAATGTTTTCCCATCATTATACATTGAATCTCATCTCCAGCACCTCCAACAAGCCTTTGGTTTTTATATACTCCTCTTAATTGCCGTTCATCAGAAGAGAGAGTGTTGCAGCCATCCAGGAAAAATGACAAGCCATTCCTCCCAGATGGAGGTTTACCTGTTAGAAGCAGTGACTATATGTGCAAATGTAGATGCTTCAAAGACATGTAACACATCAGATTTAATGAAGCACTTTAATGTGCAAGGCATAAATTCAAGTTGTGAGAGTTGTGTCATTTGACAGCAAGAAAACAATTGGACCAACACAGCTAGCCGGTGCTTGTGTAGCAAACGTTAGTATTGGTGTTTTAATTGATGGTGGGGTTGTTGCTTTCTGAAATGAATCTTATGATGAGTGTTACCTTGACTTGAGGTCGACCCGTCAAGTTATTCTGTGCTTCAGAGCCGCTTGCTAACATTCATCATCAAGCCAGGGGAAGTGGACAGGCTGCGCATATTTCCTCATTAGTTTGCCAGTGTTACTCCTGTTAGATGCAACAACTGGCACGCTCATACATTTTCATTCACCGTTTCACACAAGTCTGCTCAGGCCGCTCCTCCAAGCATTTGAACATGTCCCTCATAACTTCAGTCTGCAGCCGGTGAACAGATCCTGGGCAATCTGTTCTGCAACGGTGGTAAATGATGAAAACCCACATCTTTGTGACATTCTTTGACTCACACACACAGACACTAGTCATCCAGGGGTTAAAGACCAATATCACAACCACCGACTATTCTTGAATGTTTTCCACACTAATCAGACAGTGTGCTCAGGACTCTGAGAAAGTGTGACACAAGTGTTGGGTGAGAGGGCTGGAGTTGATTGCATTGCTGAATAAGGCTGTGTAAGTTCTTCTACCCACAGGGCTCAACACTTGTGCCCCGCAAGGTCACTTTTTTAATGGAATAACATTAATGCATTTGGAATGGAATTATTTAGTAATTGGGACCCAAGAAGCGACTTGTGCTTGACTAATGTGTCTGTTTTCACTGGTGGATTTCTGACCACAGACAGTGTTGAGGGTTGCCGTATGAGTTCAGTACAGTAATGTGCGTATATCAAATCTGAAACAATTCAAATCCTTTATCAGGTCGATTTAGGTTCGGCTTCAACTTTTGAAAGTAAATAAAGTTCTGAACAACCGGAACTCAAAGATTCAGTTGAAATCTGCTGGCTGAGAAGGCAAAAACATGTCCGTTTTGAGTGACAGGCTAATCAATGTTCACAATCTGGTAGATACAAGCTGAAAGTGTGATGAGCAGCACAAGATATGAAATGTTGATTAAATGTGTATCTGTCACTTTGAAATAGCAGGTTTAGGTCTTGATTCAGAACTATCAGATTGATAACCTTAAATTATTGATATCATAGGAATGAAAATTTAACTGGGAGACTCCTCAAACTGATGTCATGCCATCAGCAAGATGGCTTCACCGGTGAAGACAGACTCACCACTCTGTTGGTCTTGTCGGACTGCAAAAACACACAGTACACATGCGATCATACAGTGGTGTTTTACAGTGTTGTTTCTGTAACAAGTGGTCTTTAGCTGCACGCTGACTTGCAGAGAGCACATAAACTAGACAACAGCCAAGTGTCATATTGGCCTTTTGTCAAGTTGCTTACAGAATTGATGTTCATTTACAGATTTGTTGACAAGTCAAGTTCATTTTTATCTATATAACCCAGTATCACAAATCACAATTCGCCTCAAGGGGATTTACTTCTTCACCTCAGAGCTCAGAGAGTCCAGGTTCTTTGTCGGAGTCTTTCACACCGGTACAGGGACATTGCGGTTCATGGTCGGCGTCTTAACCCTTAAGCCACGTGGGTGCCTCAACAAACTGAAAATTTCATTGATTTATTGATTATTCCAATATGGTTATGTACTGAAACACATAAATAACTGGAAAAAACACTCAGCAGATTGTTTCTTCAATCAGCCTTTCTGACTTTGAATCTCCATTTCAACCTCTGCACATTTCCACTCCAACAACCATTCAAACATCACAAGAACACAACAATGAATTACAAATAACAACAAAATCTGTATATGTTGTTGTCATGTCTTGTGTACACATACATGCTCTGAAGTCCCTGAGTTGGTTCCTGAGTTTAGTTCCTGGAACTGTTTAGTTTAAAAGCCCTATTTTCTGGTTATTACCATGATATATTGTGCTTGCATTCATATGAACATTTCATGTTTTTTTTTCTTTCTATCACGCGGGTGGGATGTGGGTGTCCAAGGAGGTGCATAGTAATGTATGTGTAGATGCACATAGATTGAGAATTTAATAACCCTAAGGCAATGTGGTTGCCTAGAATATATAACATGCTAGTCACAGATCATTAGACGCAATAACACAGATATACAGGATTTAAACGGCAAACAATATGACACATTCCTGTGTAGTGGCAAGAAATACAATTAGTGGCAAGCAATAGGATTATAATTACTGGAGAACGTTCATTAATTCAAACTGTTGTCATTGGCATACTGCTTTAAGCTGATTACTCTCTGAAATCAGAGTATTGGTGTTTTCCTGAAATTAGGTGTGTAGGCTGTGATGTGTTTAAAGACTGAAATAACCTCTCCAGGTATTTGTGTAGGTATATCTGTGCACACACCATCTTTTAGGTTTACAGGGGGGTATGTCCACAC
This sequence comes from Oplegnathus fasciatus, assembly GCA_003416845.1. Taxonomy (NCBI): domain Eukaryota; kingdom Metazoa; phylum Chordata; class Actinopteri; order Centrarchiformes; family Oplegnathidae; genus Oplegnathus; species Oplegnathus fasciatus. Next base: position 437,029 of record NTHP01000208.1, on the reverse strand, counting down.
ACACACACACACACACACACACAGTTGTGTTTCCATCACTTTAGAGGACATTACATTGACTTACATTCATTCCCTGTAGACTTACCCTAACCCTCACCTTAACCTAAACCTAACCTTACCCTAACCTTAAAGCAAGTTGTCACTCTGAAATTTTATGATTTACGTTATGAGGACCTGCATTTTGTCCCCAAAAGGAAGGCGAGTACCCACAATGTGACTGTGTAAACAGATTTTTGTCCCCACAACATGAGTAATACATGCCCACACACACACACGCACACACACTGATAACTCAAATGTATTTGACAGAGAGATGGAGACAAAGAAACCTGCATAGGTACTGATAACTCACACATGAAAGCTCGAAACACCCACACACACTTGGTGTGTTTGTAGCCGTTTCCATGGCCGCTGCTCTTTGATCCTGAGTGCAGCATCTTTGTTTACACCTGGGACTGAAGATTATTAGATTAGTGTTACAGAGACACTGTTGCATTTTTCTCACTGTCTTGTTCAGTGTGACTGAGCAGCATGGTCAGTTTTTTCTATTTGTGTGTTTTACCACGTGCTGCTGTCCTGATTCATTTTCATGAGAGCTCAGGATAGTAGAAGATGTAGAGCGACATCTTCAAGAACACCAGCAGCAGCATCACTGGCAGCCTGATCTTGTGAATGAAGACACACCTCACCTTCATCCTCCTCCCTCTTAGTTCAAAACTCTAAATCAAGCCCCTCTCGATGTTAAACGTCTTACCCATATCCTGTTCAGCGAGGAAACATATCAAACTGCTGAGGAAAAATCACAACGTCAAACCAAAACCTCAAATAATACCACAAAACGGTTCTTATTTCTTTGTTTTAGGTTGGTCTAGATGGAGTTTCAAAGGCTTTCCTATCCTGCCAAGTATAAACTCCTGCAGTAAACAGTGAGCGTCATATTTCTCATTAGTTGAGACTGCAGGATGCAACACATACAGTGGGAGAACATGAACTAACCTGTATGTGTGCTGTAGGTAAGACCGAGTGCCCACTAGACAACTGAAACCAACAGTTTTCAGAATCCATACTGTCATGGAGCTTTATCGACCTCCCACTGTGAGAGAGTCACTGTAAATTCTGTCTTATCTGTAATTTCAGCCCCGTACTTCAGACCTTGTCTCGGACATCCTGAATGTTGAGATCAAACATGCCTGATATTTTTGTTTCGCAGTGTGAGGAATCAAAAGAGGCCGATTATTACTCAAGTTCATGGTGGAAATGACACCAGAAACAACGTCTACTGGGTGTTTGGGTGCCTTAGATTTCACAGAGAGAAAATAATTTGAAACCAGCAAAAAATCTGAACAAGCATAACATTTGTTTTTGGCCTCACGGTTGATAAATAACATGTAGTGGTTGGGAGAAGTTTTTTGCCTTTAGTTTCTGCTCCAGGCCTGCACACTCTGAAAGACTGGTGACAAATAGTGACAACAACCAAAGGCCACTCGTGGAAAACTAAATACTAAATACATTTACTCCAGTACTGTACTTTAGTAAAGATTTTGAAGTACTGGTACTTTACTTGGGTATTTCAGTCTTACAGCATGCTACTTTATAGCTGCTTCTACTACTGTACATTTCAGAGGCAAATATTGTATTCTTTACTCCACGTTTATTTGACAGCTTTAGTTACTTTACAGATTCAGATTGTTAACACAAAATATGAAACAACTAATAAATTATGATGTATTGTTACAGATTAAGCTAGCAGTATGTAAAGTAGCTGAAATTAGCCCCAAATTTACCAGCTGCAACATTAGTGACACTTACACATTAATGCATCACTAATTATATAAATATAATTTTTATTTTTCTGAAATGAGCTGTTTTGCATAAAGGGTACTTTTACTTTTGGTACTTTAAGTATATTGCTAATAGATATGTACTTTTAACTAAGTAAAACTTTAAATGCAGAACTTTTACTTGTAACAGAGTATTTTTACACTGTGGTCAAAGTTGTTTTGTACTTTTTGAGTCATTTTAATTTTACCTGTAGGCCGCTTAAGTATTTTTTCATCTGAAGTATTGTACTTTGCTGCATTTCAAGTCGCAACTGTTACAGAGTTAAAACAAAAAGTCTTGATGAAACGTCTTGATAAACTGTGAGGATGGAACAACAGAAAGACAGATCAGCAGCTTCAGCAGAGAGGAAGACACAGGTTAAAAAAAGGTTACCTGTATTTTAATTAATCATTGATTTAATGCACCACCCGGCGGGCATACCAAGTGACATAAATCAAACACACCCACGGTGTTGCGTGACCTACAGGTGCATGCTGGGTCTGGTTAAAAATACTAAACGCCAACATGCCCATGGTGGATCCTCCAGCGGTGACTTCCAATTTCAGGAGGAACTTTTACCTTCAGACAGGTGTGTGACGACTTTCTGCTTTTTATCTGATAATCCGGAAGTGACTGCAGAGACTCGTTCAGCTCAAAGAAAACTCGACTGGTTATAGTGGGACTAGAGAGGCTGGGTGGACTGGTTACAGTGGGAATAGAGTAGCTGAGTGGACTGGTCATAGTGGGAGTAGAGAGGCTGGGTGGACTGGTCATAGTGGGACTAGAGAGGCTGGGTGGACTGGTCATAGTGGGACTAGAGAGGCTG
>NTHP01000208.1:417553-432978 GCA_003416845.1 Oplegnathus fasciatus | reverse complement strand
AGTGGGACTAGAGTGGCTGAGTGGACTGGTTATAGTGGGAATAGAGAGGCTGAGTGGACTGGTTACAGTGGGACCATAGAGGCTTAGTGGACTGGTTACAGTGGGACCATAGAGGCTGAGTGGACTGGTTTTAGTGAGAGGCTGAGTGGACTGGTTACAGTGGGACCATAGAGGCTGAGTGGACTGGTTTTAGTGAGAGGCTGAGTGGACTGGTTATACTGGGACGAGAGAGAGTGAACAAGCAGAGAAGCTGAACCAGGAGCAGATGTTGGAGGACATCATGGTGCATAAAAACTCACAGTGACGTTCAGACAGGTGAGTACAACAACAAACTCAGTGTAGAGATGAGAACTTCAGGAGTCACTGCGTTGCCTAGCAACGTAGCGTTGTGTGTGTTACACTACACACTGTGTAAAACGTGTCCAGCTCTCTTTTTGCTTTAATGTGTGTGTTTGTGGTTGTAGCTGCTGTGGAGTTTATATTGTCTGTGTGTATCTGAGTGTCTGCCTTATGATGCTTTACTCTGCTGTTAAAGTGGCAGGTTATTTAATGTATTTAGCCTAATATTGCTTGTTGCACCTGCTGTGGTGCTCTTTTTATTTTTTGTTGTAATTTTTGTTTAATTGTCTGAGTTTTGTCCTGTTTTCTGGTTAATTCTAGTGAGGATACACTGAGGAAGGTGCTCATATATTTATAATAATCAGCTGTATGCACAGGCTGCAAATGTCCGTCTATAGAAAAGGAATATATTGCTGACGTTGACATGTTAATGCACTTTATTTGTAACCGAAAGGTGTTTGATACTTATATCATATAACATTATCATCATCATTATGTATCCCGTCTCTGTTCGAAATGTTAACTCAGAGTACATTTTAACAGACCCACTTTTTTACTTACATACATAACAAACATTTTTACACAAGTAGTTAAACTTTTACTTGAGTAAAATACTCTAGTACTCTTTCACCCCTGCCAAACGCTCCACAAGCCACTTCATCACACAGTCGCGCGTTTGCATTTCATTTTTCAGATATGATCTGGATGCACTGAACTACAGAAAGGCACTAGGACCACATATACGACATGCATACAACCTCTGATGAAGTCATGCTTTCTGCCTCAGACTTCTCATTTCTTCGGTTGGGTTTCCACACATTTCCATTTGCAATGAGAATATGAGAGGACTCTTACAGCAACTGTTTCTGAGACTCCGAAATGTAATCTTGATAAACATTCGTCAGATTTCTTTAGCTACATATTTATGTGCAAAGGTTACAGAATGAAGTTTTTATGGCTGTGTTCTTAAGTCAAGTTTTCTCTATTTTACTGGGTCATCTTTCATGATTTTATCGATTGAGTGATGCCGTTCCTTCTATAATCTTCTTTCTTCTCCTCACCCCTTTTCATCATCATTCTTCTCCTCTTCCTTCCCTTATTTAACTTTCTTTCATTTATCTTTGCTCTTGAAACCATCCCACTCATCTTTTCTGTCTTGTCTCATTGTTTACCTCGCTACATTGTTACTGTTGTTGTTGTTGACATTGTCTGTTGAGCCCATTGTGTCTGTGTACGACATGGACTGTATGTATTGTACGTACATATGTGGCCGCCTCATTCCTCCAGTTAGTATGCCACAGGTTTCCTCTCATTACGTCGTCTATTTTTTGTTTTCACACTCTTCATCTTTGGCCCAGTCACGTCACTGGTGTGGCTGCTTTGATCGTGTTTTCATGATATTTTATGTTCTTTAATAAATTCATTTATTCTCTTTCACCCACTTGTTTACTCCTGCTGCTTCATTAGACTTCAGAGTAAGTGTTGCTGCGGCAGTGCTGGCAGCTGTGCAATTTAACTAGTCCATAATGTGAATTTTAATGGAGAGATACTTCATGAGCCATTTGTTTATATTACTTCAACTCTGACAAAGCATAAACTTGGCCTGCGAGATGCCCCTAACTAATTAGACTAAATGTTACCCTCGGCGATACATTTTGGATTAGCAGAGCCTCAGAGGAAAAACTATGACATACGCTTGGATTTATGTTATTTGTGTTTCTCTAATTGGGAGTAAATCTGGTCAAAATCTTTTAATGTGTATCCACCCTGCCTCTTGAACTCTGAGTGCTTACATCTGGGTGTAATCTGTTAGTTTTTCTTTGATGATGATAATCAGTGGAATGATGAAACCTGAGAGAAAGAGACCAGAACAAGAGAGAAAATGAAGGAGAGCAACAGTTCAAAAAGGTATGACAGAGGAAATATACAGTGAGAGGAGAATGTTTTTTACGTACAAAAACAGCTCAGATGTACCTTTTGAGTTTGGCTTTTAGGTGAATTATTCTTATTTCTGTGTCATACAAAAATATGACAAAAGCCTAAAACAGCATACATGTACACTGGGAAAAATATCTGAATGTAGGCAGATAAAAAGAGAGAAGGAGGGAAAGAGAGAAGAGAAAACAAAGGAAATGAGCTTGTGTGTTACATGAATTCCTGTCCCTCTACGTGGGTTAAGAGCACAATATCTGGAACTTATTCTTTCTTTGACGGCAGCGATCAGTCACACATAATGAAAACGCAAAGAAAAGAGTAAATGAAACAGGAAGAGAGGTAAAAACGTGTAAAATGAGCTCCTGATTATCAATGTAATTTGAATATACAGCATGTGGGGAGGAGCAGGTCTTTTTTTTATGCACCTGCAGCTGCTCATACATTTAATCATCTAATGTTTCATCTGTTTAATATATGCACATGCAGTCATGCATTTACATGCTTGTCACCCACACACACACACACACACACACACACACACACACACACACACACACACACACACACACACAATCCTCTGACCTCTCTGCATTCAATCATTTATTTATTTATTTATTGAATATAGTCATACAAACATCTGCACTGTTTCTCTGTCCTCTCCTTTCTCTTGTACAGACATTTGCTTTTACACTTTGTCTTATTTCACAACATTAATGTTCAGGTATAGAAGTGTATTTCCTTAATGTTAATTTGACTTGTCTGCCCTTCCCTCTTCATTTTTAGCGGAGAACCATTAGAAGCAATCAAATCCTGCGACGTCGACTCCATCACTCATTGCTCGGCGCTGTGGGCACGTCAGCGCTCACAAGCTAGCTTGCTCGTGAGCAAACATTGTATAAATAACCAGCCTACAACTATCTAATTCTCTAATTTGTTTATTTATGGCATCTTTAAAAACTATACAATTCTAGTCCTTGAGCTTGGCATGACCTTGACTGTGAACCTAACTGTAACCTGACTTATCCGACTTTGGACCCCAAAATAGCAGTAAGGCTGGAAAGATGGGTGTATTTTAGATATCTGGTGATCGGTTTTATATTTCACTTACCATGTGTGGAAGTGTAGATTTGGACAGCGTTTGCATTGAGTAGTAAAGGTGCTCTCATCCATCCCACACTGTATGTGGCCTCTGTTAACCTCTCGACCAGACCCACCACAAACAAACAATTACGAGCTGATTCCAAGTGATAAGTGAAGTTACTGGAAGTTTGAATGTCAACATGTTCTCCACCACCTGATCCAGAGAGGCAGAATGACGTCGGGCAGCTGCAACTTCTCTAAATATGTTGGTTGTTGTGTCAAGACTATGATCAGTCCTTTGATATAGCAGATAGTTTCTGAGATAATGGTGTAAACTAACCTCTCTAGGATCTGTGAGCGATGCTGTAAACCCATCGGCTGGGTGGTCAGGGAACTCCCCAAAGGAGATATCAGATATTTGATAAATGGGGCAGAAATCCTGTTTCGTGTCTGGCTATTTCATCTCATCGCCTCCTTCTTGAAATTACAGTACATGATTAAATGGTCTCTCTTTCGTATCCTTTTCCTCTATGTGTCTGTCTTTCTCTGTCTTCTCTGTCTTTCTGGATGTATGTGCTACAAAAGCCTCCAGTAATACCAGGTACCAGCATTAACGATTCCAGTCATGTCACATTTTCTGACCCTATCGTCTTAAATATACTTTATAAAAAAACGGGCTAAGTATCATTTTGAGGTAAATACTGGACTGTTAGAGCCTCAGTAGAGTCATATGGTTTCACAGCTCTTGAATCAGGCCTTGTTTTGCTCAGAACAACATGTTCCTGGCCACTTATGACGGTGCGCTAGAAAACCTGCTTCTTTGGGTGAGTTTGTCCCATGTGTAGTTTTACACAGTATCTTTGGCTTGAAAGGATTGTGTCTAATGGAAGTCACTGAATTTGGGTAGTGCCAATGCTGTTTGTCCATTCTTACATTATCAGGCCAGTTTTGAGGGACATAAGCTCTGATAGCAGTGAAACGGTCCCTTACCCTCTCACTGACCGTCTGCTTAGCTTTCCAAAAGACAAAAGGGTTCCCAAACCTGGCAAGCTCCACTGCCTGTGTCTGGGAGGAGATTTTTACTGCCTCATCTACAGATTTGGCATCACTGAGGCCACATGGCTTCAATATAGAGACGCTCTACCTGTGACATACAGTACAAGACCTCAGTGGTAAATTTATTTATCAGGGATTTTAGCCAAATTAAGGGCCTCTAGAGGTTGTCATTTCCATTTGTTGTTTCATAATGTGGACCTCGTGAAGCCCGTTGAGGCTTTAATTGTAATAAAAATAAACATGTCTGATGGACTTAAGGTCAACACTGTACACACAGATCAATCACGAGCAAAATGATTTTCTGTGAATTTGTACTTGATATGTATTTATGTGACATTGTTTATGCTGAAACACGTGTTAGTGGTTATTGCATATAGGATTTTCACTCAAAAATAGTTGACCTCAACACCGACCCTCCTTAATGTGCTGTCGTGCTTCACAAGCCTGACTTGTTCCTCAGCTCCTCGGGGCTATCGCGTTGCACTCAGTTTTTTGGCCTTAATAATACTAATTTATCTAGTTTCTTTTGCTTTTACTTCCACTAGCTGGGTCGCCTTTAAACTCGTTTGCACCACAATCTTTACAGCATGCGAATCAATTAAGACGCCTCAATCACATTTTTTTTGAATTGCTGCTTTTATGTTTTGAAAGGTGTAAACCTGTTTTGTTACGCAATACAAAAGAGTTGAAAATCTAAGACAGGATTGGTCCGATAGTCCTTTTTACATACAGTGCTTCCATGGTAGGCTTCAAGTTGGTCTCAAGTCCTGCATCACCAGCATCTGAAGAAGGAGCAGACCCAGTAGACACTGAGCCACGCTGCACCTGTCGAAAATAAAAAAAAGGCTTATTCTTCAAATGCTGTCTTATATTTTAACTCAAAGGACATTTAGAAAATATTGCAGTTTGTGAATTTTTGTCCTTGTGGATTCTGTCCTTAAAAAGACAAAGTCAATCCAAATGACACTTCTGTAGTTCATCAAGTTGTTTCACACTTTTTCCTATCAAGGCGGCTAAGTGATATTGAATGTTGCCTGTTAACAGGATTATCAAGTGTAGAGTTTGGTGAGGTTTTGGAGGAGTGTGGATCTCACAGCTACTTTTCAAGCGCCAACATGTTTAACCACATCTGACCACTGAGCATTTGCTGTTCGCTTGACTAAAACTAATCAGGTCGATCTATGTGTTCCCCTTAGTCAAGAAAATAAATATAAATAATATAAATATAAATATAAAAATAGAGTTCATGACTTTGGGGACTCCTAGTGGTAGTATCAAACATTACACTGTCACAGACAGCACAGCATGACAGGTAGGAACCTACACCTGGAACAATAATGAAAGCCAGAAAACAGATTATACTGCTATACATCAAAACTTTTGAACATCATGTTAATGACAAAATATAGAACAGAACAGAGCAACCATAGAAAACCTGATAAAATCAGAAAACACATCATATTAGAGTGTGGGGGAGAAATGTGTGTACATTATATGAATGATATGCAGTGAGTGTGTGCGCATGGTGTGTTAGCAGGTGGTGTGTGTAGGCTTTCGGTTTGACTTTTCATTATTTAAAATGGATATAAAGCAGAAACATTCCCTTCCTATGTGGTCTGTATCACTCAACACACAGAGAATTAGACGCAACTTCACGTCTACACAGTGAGACTGTGTGTGTGTGTGTGTGTGTGTGTGCATGATGACGTGTGCGTACGACTGTGTGTTGGCTGTGTTTCTGCATCTTTCATTTGTGTTTGTATATATTAGATGTGTGTAAATGAGTGTGCCTGCATTGTGGATGTCATGTATGTGCGTATGTGTGTGAGAGCCTCCCTCCTTTACATTCAGAGAGATACAGCGTGTTGATAAAGCTTCGAAACAGAGCAAAAAAAAAAGTCTGCTGTTTTTTTAAAATAATTTCAGCTACGATGGAAACACCGTTATTCATCCAGACATCAGTGCACATTAAATCTTACTCTGAGAGAGGCGGGCAGAGGAGCCATCATTCTTAAAAAAATATCTTCCTGTACAAATGTTATGACAACCATGTCATTTTTCACATATTTTTAATACCACAAGAAGTCTTAAATATTCTTTTTTGGGAAACATAATCTGTTGGTCTGAGTTTTTGATAAAGTGCCAACAGTTACAACAGATTTGACCTTTCTCGCTGTAGTGCCGACCTCCATCCTGCCTGTTCACCTTACCTACTCCAACTCTTCTCTCTGTTTCTCACCCTACTCTTCTCTTTCCTCCTCCATTCTTCATCTCTACCTCTCTGATAACTTTCTCCTTCACTTCGATTATCATCCAATTGCTTTTCCTCTTCTTTCCTTATTTTCTCACCTCTCCTCTTCCTTCCTTTCTTTCATTCCTCTCTCTTCTTGCTTCGTCTCTCTGCTGACTTCTCCCTCCCCGAACTCTTCTTCCATCCTCCCTCTTCTTCTTTTCCCTCAATTTTTAACTCATCTATTCCCTCCTGCCCTTTACCCACACTCCTCTTGTAAAATCATAAAACTGTAATCATTTGTTATTTACTGCAGGCCTCAGGCAGCTGAAATCAAGGGGGGTGGAAGGACAAGTGGGAAAGATGCAGGGAGAAAGTCAGAGAAAGAAACTTACAGAGAGATAAACGAGGAGCTGAAACAGAGAGGAAGGAGAGGATACTGTAAGCAGGGGACATGAAAATGAAGCTGAAATTGGAGAAACACAGAAAGACAGAGGGAGAAATGAGCATTTTTAGAGAAGACATTTGAAGATGATTTCTTGTGGGATAAAGAAAGAAGGTCTACTGTTTTCACCTCCAAAATCACACAAATTACATGTACAAAAAGGGTGAGAGAAAAGGCAGTAAAGATGTCTTATTCAGAGAGACAGGAACTTCAACAGATACAGAAAGAGAGATGCTTGAGTGAAAAGACAAAAACAAAGAAAAAGAGAAAAAAATGAAAACCTCTTTTTGAACCTTCCCAGGCTGCGGCAGCGCTCCCGGTAATCTGAGGACTTGATTGAGAACACTTCATGTGATTGGTGTAACTTTAGCCTCTGCGACCTCCCTAAGCACTTAACGAGGAAATGACCGCCACACTCTGGGTAATTTGTGCCAATTAACTGCCATGGCAACCACTGATGTAAGGATATCAGCTGTCCTTTAATCAGGGTACGAGCATCATCTCTCGGCAAATGGTGAGAAACGTGAGAATTTATGTATACATATCGACTCATAAAGTCACACAGACACGCGTTCATGCACAGACATAGTTTCTGTTACAGTAGACATTCCCATGATGACCTCATTGAAGTAAAACATACCAAAAAAGTTGTTTTTCAAAAGCAGATGTACTTTATGAATGAAAGTGGGGTTTTCTAGTTTTCCAGGGATACAGGATTAACCTCAGAATTTGGAGGAAAATTGTGGTTTATCACAACTTTGGTATTATTTTCGTAGTTTTGGCCCTTATTTATTTCTGTTATGAAATCACTGATCTCCCCAAAGTAACTGCTAAGATCTGGGAACATGACGACCACACTACACATCCAACGGGACAAGAGACAGGAGCAGTCAGACTATCATACATGTTGTAACCAAGCCGACAGTTTAGCAATTTTATCTAACCCACTTTATATGTGACCTGAAATGCCAGTAATAATCCGTCATTGTACAGGAAAACTATATACACAGAAAACTATGGTAAGTACGGTAGGTCAGTGTTGATACAGCCACATCAGTCTGGATGTTTACAACGGATAATTTGGGTAATAATTTTACATTACATCCTCGTTTCCTCTTTCAAATAAGTTTGGCTAACCTGGGGGTTTGTGCAGAACCTGTACGAACATCTGACTGCTCCCTGGAGGAGGCTGGGGAGGTGGAGGTACTTAAATTCCTGAAAGCAGGCAGTGGTGTAGCAGTGAGGATGCAGAGGAGCTCTGTTGTATGCAGACTGAAAGAGTCCCACATGTTAATGTGGATCGTCAATAGTAAGAGATTGGACATGGACATGATAGGAGGGTGTGTCACACATGTGACTATAAAGTAAGGATGGGTCATGAATTTCGAATTTTCGAATAGTCATTGAATTATAAAAAATCTAATAGTTTATGCAACTATTGTTTTGTTTTAAAAATATTTTTTCCCTTTTTTCCATTGTTCCCTTGTGAAACAAAAATGGGAAACAATGGGCACAACTACTGAACTAAACCAATACTCTCAGGACAAGTACACATCCCTCCTCATCAATATCCCGACTGGCAAAATTAACAAGTGCATACTTGTGTGTGCCCGCAACGTCTGTTCATCAGAGAGGGTGTTTTCCACGGCAGGACTTATTGTAAACAGACTGCGCTCCCGTCTTCACTCCCGTCTTAGTTAGGACCTCTTGACGTCACTTTTTAATGCGCTCAGTAACCCTTTAGCATCATTTTTCAACATGCCTGACCAAGCATCCATATTATCATTATCAGTATCATTATGGCTTACTTGAGGTCAACGCACATTTTCCTCCGGTGTGTGTGATCTTTGAAGAATGGTGGAATAGTTCCCAGTGAATACTGAATAGTATTTTGGATTGAAATGCCCATCCCTACTATAAAGCAACTTCCGTGTCTGTCTGAACTACAGCGATCCTCTGGGCACCGTGAACGTATAAAATTTTCAACTTTCAATTGTCAACAGTCTGTATCAACTTCTCTTCTACACTGTTTTGCATGGTCTGCCTTTAAGTTGAGTTTTGCTGTGAAACTGCCGGGTTTCCTCACACCCGAAGGGAAATAAATGTGAGACATAAAGTAGGGACTGTTTTACTGTGCACGAATCACACCACTATCATTATTCAAAATGACAGTTAAAACCTCTTGGAGCAGGTTTCTGCTGCAGTCAAGGGCTGTTACTGGCTCTTGTCCTTCTTCTCACCGTTCATAACACATTCACATGCCACAGGAAGCAACAGGGTTTATAGGAAACGTGGTCTTAATTTTAAGAAACAAAATGTTACAAGTAGCACCTTTAATATGCTTTATGAGAACCAACTTAACACCATTGTTCTTACACAGTAAAGCCTACCCATGTGGTTTGAAGCTGGACGAACGCCGGCTTAAATTCCCTATGGCCGCTTTAGAAATGTGGTTCAGGAAAGAATGAGTAATGCTCTCACTTCTTTCAACACTATGATATTGAGATGAGCGAGGCAGGTCACCCCCAGCAGCTGCAGTGGAGCTGAGTAGTCGCAAGAAGAAGAGGACTTTGGTTGTGGCCGTGCAATACGGAGCTGGAAAAGAGGTTGCCTGTTCAGCAAGCTTTCTCTGAATAAAGAAAGGTCAAAAAGAAAGTCAGCATCTCGATGTTTCCAACCCAGCTCTGACTCATCTCTGCTGGGGTTGGTCGTCCTTGTCAGCTCGTCTGGTGTCTGGTGGCATGAGGCGAGGGCAGACGGATGACAATTCAGCATTTTTGGCTGCTGCATCCCTCCTCTCTTCCTCCTCATCCCCTGCTCCTGAGCTCTCCACATGGTTTTCATTTTCTGTGCAGGCCGCAATGTCAAAAATCACTACATCTTTGGAAGTCGATGATCGCAAAAATATGTTTTTTCATCTATATTTAGGCTGCTTTCCGTTTTTTCGATCCACTACTGACAGATATTTAACAGACAGAAAAAGGGGAAAGAAACGGACACCCCTGAGGTATTTCCAGTCGCTCTTTATCTCCTCTGTGCTTCTGTCCATTGTGGCAGAGGGGAAGTGGTTTCTGCAGTGTGGGCCATGTTGGCTACAAACACCAGAGACAGACAGATAATTACACTGTCAGACTGGGGAGATCCTGCTATTGTGCAATATGTGTGTGTGTGCATGCAGACACATCCACGCTAATCTGTTATTTGTTTTTAAGTGATACAATTTGTCTCTGTTTTATTTTATCAGAAACAACCCTTTTCACACTGACAATCAGTCTGGGCCAACAACATTTTTGAACCCTTTTAACCCGCTCTTGACTCTGGCCTTTGTAGTGCTTCACACAGACATATTCTTTGGCCAAATCCCAGAAGTCTGGACTTCCCTGGGAGAGCTCCGACTCTGAACCGCACTCTTGCTAAACCAAGGCGAGCTGGGAGATGTCCCTTAGAAGAAATAAGCAACTCCAAGACGGCTCCCATGAGAATTTCTGGAGCTCTACATAAATTATGTGGCTTTTCAGCACGTGACAGTCGGTGTTTCACCACGCTGGGTGGCACTATAACTTTCAGAAGACAGGAACATCGTGGATGCTTCATTGCAACCCTTTGGGGAACACTTTGCTCACACAGAATCTAGTGGTTGCACATTTACATTGGTATCAAACCTGTGTAGTCACCCTACCTAAAGGATAATTGGATAAAATACAAGGAATTTGATAGTAAAGTCATCAACACATGCTTTTTACTATACTGTATATGCAGTGGTACATTATATATTTATTTGAATTCCGAGACTCTGGTTGGAAAAATGTGGGAAAGACTATCTTTATCTTTATTATAGCTCCAAACTGATGCAGTGTGACAGTTCAGTGGTCGACAGAAGACTGTGCAGTGAGCTGCATAAACATGTTTGAAACTGTACGAACGTGGTACCGCTGTAAGGACCACGCACGCTTGGCAGAAAATAGAGGCTATGGGGGTGGTGGAAACATTGAAAATGCAACTTATGTTTTGTGACGACAAAAAAAAAAAAAAAAAAAATCCTTTTCCTCTTCCCCCCCAAATATTCTGTGCTAATACTGTAAGTGATACCCTGCCGCAAAACACTGTACCAGCCTGCTACTGATGGTTTCTTCTTCATCTTGAACACATACTGTACAGTATAGGTCAACCTGAGTATAAGTATAGAAATATATACAAATGACCATCTTAAAAAGACTTGAGACTGACTGTCAATCAACAGAGAAAGGAAACATTTTGCTTGGAGCCACGTCTTCTATGTGTAAAAAGTAAATACATATTTCTTAGGGCCTACATTGCTGATTTACTGACATGTTTTATCTCATGTTGCCATTGTCTGTAGTCCTTTTAGCTACAGTTAGTTTGTTAGGAGCACGTTAACTAAAGAAACAGTTACAACCTATAAATAGGCGAGTATTTTATTTTTTATTATTCTAATGCTTTCCTGGTTTCTTACGTTATTCCTTAAGGCCTAAAATATGTCACAGGCATCACTAGAGCTGCTTTGGTGTAGGTCCCTGAATAACAAAAGCAGTGTTATTATTGTTATCCTGGCTAACGGGGTCAGTGACTTGTCTCGCTCAGGTCGTGGAATGAAAAATGTTGAAAGACCTCATCTAAGCCATCATTTGTGTATCTAACTCTCAGAAATGCAATTTTTCTGCCAAGCAGCACTCGGTCACAAAGCTTTAACCAGCCAGCCCTAAACAATGGTCTCCTGTCAGCTTGATCAAACACTGGTAGGAAAACACAGAGTGGGTGTTTTCAGGCCTTACAGCCAGGCTCTGACCCAGCACAGTTAGTGGACACACACACACACACACACACACAAATGCATACACGTACCCATATCAGGTATGCATCAGATATGCATGCATGCTTTCAATTCAAAACACAGCAGGCATGCACACTCACATGCATGGATGCACACACATACTCTAGTGGTCCCAGTTGCCGTTTCCTCTCCAATCCTTGTTTCACTGGTGTAGAAATGACTTCACAGGTTTGCCCGACCCCTGATCGAGGCGCTCTGGGTTGTTTGGGGAGCTTTAAACCAGACCAGAGCCATAGTTCACATCAGGGTTAGGCAAATCTGTCTCATAGGACAAACAGAAAGCTGCAAATTCCAGGCCTGACTACAGGTTTTTGACTAAAATATTATAAAATAAAATGGCATATTTTTACATGTGGGACTTTTTGAGTTTCTTATTCAGTTCTCTTGTTTTATCTATTGAACATGATTGATTGATATGATTGAGATTGATAGGAGAACATATCATATTCACCCTACTGTGATATAATTAAGAAAAATGTCTCACCATGTGCAAATAAATTTGACTTAACGGTGCCGATCCCATTTATGAGAGGTGTTTAATGTCACGGCACATGTAGTACTGGTCAAATGATTTGTTTAGGTCTATGGGATTTAATTACCACCAAACCTGTCAGCTGTACCAGCTACTAACAGGCCACAACATGATCTGAATTCCTTGATTGCCAACAATAACATGCAGGCCTTACCTGAACCCTGGTGAGCTTAACTCGCTTTCTGTGGTCGCTCCACTCGTCTCCCCACAAGGTCGCTCACTCGACTGGGCGGTTTGAGCCGGGCCCGGCATCCTCTTCTCCAGTTGCCAACAGCACACAGAGCTCAGCGGTGGTTTCAGTTCATTTAGATTAACAAATAGACACAGACAGAAACTAAACCAAAATACTTCAGGGGTTCATTGTCCATCATGGGCTCAACGAAAAGCTGCTCTTTGCCATCATCTGCAGCACGTCACTCTCATGCTTCCATAACTCTACTCTCCCCTCCTCTCGCATCTCCTGGCGTCTGCCCCCAGACCGGCTCCTATTAGATAAGACCCGCCTCCTTGAAGATTGGCAATCAATCAAAAATGACATATGACAACTTACCGTGGCATAACTTTCAACAGCTTCCATAGCAACACAATCTTATCCTGAATCCTCCTGAGTGACAAGGTGATAGACAACAATACCGATGTATTCCAGAACAGCCTGAGCTGTGTGCGTTCAATATGAATGACATGTTATGAGGTGCTGTGCTGGAATAGTCCAGGATCCTGAAATTGAGTGTCAGTTACCCAAGCTGCCTTGCATCACTCCGAGCACTAGATGCACCACAAAAATAATAGTATGGTGAGCTTATGACAGGGTCTGACTAATTTAATAAAGGGCAATGTCTAACCAAGGCAGGACTGAAAGTAAAAACTTTGTTTGCACAATGAGCTAACTATGTTTATGTATGGGCATAGCAGGAGATGACAAGGACATCTACTGCTGAAGTGGTTCATACAAAAAAAGATGTAAGTGAGTGGGCCTTGTTACAAAAGAAATATTGTCTCACACAAAACATGGCAAAGTAAATGCACTTACACAACATATGTGGTCCATAGGATAAAAAATAGGCCAACATAACGTAGTATTTATATTTCATATAATATTTGTCCGGTTAGCACAGTTTGGCAAACTGGAGGGATTTACTTAGTCAGCTGCCTTCTTGGTCCAGCTGACATCTCTCTCTCTCACCACTTCGTCTCGTCGGTCGTTCTGCAGGAACTTTGATGCAGAGTGACGCGGTGATCCCTGTTCTTCAGCGTCTGCCAACAACCCAGGCAACAAGCTGTGACTGTCTAATTCATTGTAGCTTAAACTCTCACAAAAACGGTTATGCAATAACTTAGTAGGGATTTTGCTCCTCGGCAAAATATCCTCCATCGTGGTTCATACAAGGCAATGGCTAAAGTGTGAAAAATTAAAATACGATTTCAAATGTTGTGATCTGTCACATTAGACGGTGGTGTTTTGCTGTGCAGCCACAACTATGTCAGCTTTTGAATGATCAGATTTCCCTGGCTGACTGGCTAGTCTGGCTCTGCCAAACTAAAAATATGTGTTTTCTGTGCTTTTGTTTTGCTTTAAAGCGAGACTATATGTATATAACCTTTGAAAAAAGAAATAACACAGTTTTCCACTTGCAAATAAAAAGACAATAAAACACCCTGGCTCAGTTCAGTTTCCTCAGCTACAGCCTGACTGCTATGACCAGTAGCTTATGGAGGCTAATTGTAGCTAATGTTTGCTGTGTAAATAGCATTGGCAAAAGTTATAGTCTCGCTTTAAGGCAGCATGGCATACAGAATGACACCAAACACTGATGGCTCCGCTTCAAGTTACCCATCCCAGTCCTCTGTCAGATGAGGCATCCCGCTGTGCATTATCATCTGTGGTTAGGAGGCCTTTGCTTAACTCATGTGCAATGCACGGCTCTGGCGCGGCTTATCTCGTGTATTTATCCAGTGCTGATCCAGTGTAGCTCTGCCTGGAAGCTGTAGCGTAGTCAGGAATTCAGAGTTGTGACAAGGTTTACGTTGGCCGAACCGCTTGAAACTGGAGCTGAGCACCGCAATGCAGTCAAATAAATCATCTAAAGAGAGAGATGGCGCAGAGAAAGACAAACAAATAGCTTTTTACAAAACAGTGTTTCCAGCAATGGTTTTTTTGGCAAGAGACAGAGTGAAAGAGAAGGGCAGGGAAAGGCACTGACACAGGCAGGCAGAAAGAGATAGGGTCCACAAACAGTAAATACATGTCAGGTACTCTTTAAGTGAATTTATAGTAAAGACTTTAGTTGAAGATTGCGTTCCTCAGTGTCATTATGTGGTCAGCGGTTTCATTCATACCCCCGGGCTGTGTAGCACCAGTAAGACAGCCAATCTTCTCCTGTGTTTAAACAATGGCTGATTTTCTAGGAATCGTCAACCGAATGAGGTCTGGGGAAAGGGAGAGAGACAAGCTTACAGACAGAGAAACAGTGTAATGATGACAGAGATGGTAGGATTAAACGAGAGAGAAGACAGAGGATGGGAGAGGGATGCTGATGTGGCTCCACAAAGATTTCTTTTTTTGTCCATAAGACGGAGGCAAAAAGAAAATGAGAGAAAAGAAAAAGAGATGGGAAGAGAGACACATAAAAGGAGAGAAACAGTAAAGGATTGTGAATGACATAGCAGAACCCAGGAGGCTGTCTTAACAACACCAGGTCTGATTGGAGCAAATTACTCCTCTCTTTTCCAGTCAGTTTCAGCATGAATGAATCTGTTCCCTCTGAACACCAGCCATCAAAGGCTCGATACAGAATTTCGAAATGCTCTCCCTCTCCTCAACGGTTATCAACGTGTTGATGTGCACAACTGCTGATTGTTTCAGTGAAGCTGCTCAATGGCAAATAGCAAGACTGTGTTTGCACTACACGGGTTACATATACAGTATGCTAACCTTGTCTTCTACAAAGTCCATTTA
>NTHP01000208.1:389711-410163 GCA_003416845.1 Oplegnathus fasciatus | reverse complement strand
AACACTTTAAGCTGAAGTCAGTAAGATTGAGAAGAGAGTGGACTTAGCTTGAAAACGAACGAGTACAACTTCCAGGTCCCTCCCTCTCTGTCCTCCGCTGCGCTCCAGCACGCCTCCAAAACCCCTCCCTGCAGCGTCACTCGATCTAACTCTTTCTTTTTAGCTTGCTTTTCTTCACTGGTCTTCTTCTGTTTACTTGCATTTGTCGTGTAAGCTGTTGTCGACAAAAGAGGGATGGGTTTTCTTATTGCTTGGTTGTTCGGTGGTTGTTTACAAGTTCGCTCCAAGTTCGTGCATGCGCGGGGGAGGGGAGCTGCCCACAACGTGTGCAGGACACGCCGTCAGATACTCCTCCTGATCTGATTGGTTGTTTTGACTAGGGAGCAGTGAATTCTTGCAAATGGCCTTAGGGACAGCAGGTGGAGCCAGAGGAGCATGATTTTCTTCACAGATTATCTGTCTCATGTACTACTCTCAGGACAGTTTTAGCAAATATGACTAAAAGTTATTTTTATACAAGTAACCTACTTCAGCTTTAAACATAGTTAAAACTGCCAGCAGAGACATACTTTGACACTTTAGGTTCATTGTGTTTTATTGTTTGGTGTTGTTGAGTATTTTTCCTCATTTCTGTGCATAATTGCCTAAATACGGCATCACATGAAGTTATACTGTAGCCACTGAAAATGCTTGTTTCTTTTTAGTTGACCCCTCAGACAGAGCTTCAGTCAGCACTTTAACCATTGTTTTAAATCAGTGCGTAGGGTATATTAAACAGGTAACTATAGCAACAATACTTATACTGTATACACTCTATGCTACATTAAAAGTTAGCTTTACTTCAGCTTTTACTATAAAAATGGATGAAAATTTTAATACAACCAAATCTTTTATTTCTTTGGTGGCCATGGTATAATAACAATAATGCACTCTGTGGTGGAAAAGTCACTTCTTCGCCTCCACTTCATTCAATAAGTTTGAGTATTAAGGCATTTTGTTGTAGACTTACATACTTACAATTGCAGCAGGATGCAATTGCAATTGCAGCATGTATTGTACTGTAGTTGAGTATTAGCAGCATAGAGGTTTTTAATCATGTAAAACCTTCAGAATCAAAGCAAGGGTCATTTTACTCCTACGTGGAACAATCATACAGTAAGAAATCCTCCATAGAAGGGGTATTTCTGAGGGGGTCTTTCTGTTTCTTCAGACAGTAGACTCAATAGACCAGAATGTAATGCAGCAGTCTTTTAAGGATCGAGTGGAATCACATAAATCTCTCACAGAAATGAGTTATCTAGCTATATTTACATTCTTACTGGTCTACTTTTGAATGCAAAGAAAAAAAATGAAGCCTGTGTGTTGCTGAAAGCCAGTATTAATTAATCACTGACTAAATTTTAACCAGATGATCTGTCTCAAAGGGGTTCTTCAGTGATTTAGTATGGAGTTTGGGGACTCACAAGAGATTAACAACAACAGATTAAAAAACATGTCTCTATATCCCAATTTTTAGTCCCCAGTGTGGGTCAAGCTCCAAAAACCCTGGATCCAACACTTCCCAAAATACATTAACATTTCTCATATTGTTAGACTTCCACTGCCTGGTAAATGCCCTGGTCTTTCAAACTCCACGCCCAGCTGCTGACATCATCAGGATTATTTTTCAAACATCAGAGCTCCTCCAAAACCACAGAGGACATTATAGACCTTGTTTCACAGGCTGAGTCGTACTCCCCATGACGAGCAAACTGAACTTCATGAGTAAAATCGTCAGAGTGCCCTTTTAAAATAACTCCTGGAATGCTTGGAATATCATAAATTGAGGATATCTAACAGTTAAAGAGTATCCAGGGGAGTGGGAGGTCTGTAAATTTTAAATGGAGAGGCACTTTGGTCTCATTCACCAAACAGGATAGGTCTACAGTACATAGCTGCATGGCACTGTTAGTATATTCTCTGATTTAGCTAACTGGTAGGTGAAATGATACTGAAATGAAACTATTCTTCATTTTTATTGGGGAACCACAGGGTTGCCTTCAAGGACCTCTGATGGGTCCCCAGTCTCCACTCTGACAGTCACTACAGCAGAAGGATGAAACGCATCCACCAGATGTGGCAGGAACACACTTTATCCATGCAGGCGAATCTAACAGCCATAAAAGGGTCAATCCTTTGTGTTAGGTTATCAACACACTGAGTAGGACTGATGGTTTTGTTCTACCAGGATCCTGGATTAGACTGTAACTGAATACAGGTGGGATTTCAGTGCACAGACACATGTGACAGCAAGATAAACATAACGTTTAAATACAAAAATGAGGAGCTGCACACAGGCCGTAGAGGGTGAGGTGGCATTTTAAGCACAAGCATACACACCTACCTTTGCTTTCACCCCACATCTGAAAGTAATTCTGGGTCTGTGTGTGTGTGTGTGTGTGTGTGTGTGCGGTGGGAGGCCTGCCGGATTCCAGGGCGACCCCCCTCACCAGGATGGCGGAGGAAAGGGGAAGGAATGGAGGGCGGGTGGCGGTAGTGGTGGTGGTGGGGAGGGTAGAGGTAGGTAAGCGTTTTGGGAAATGTGGAGGGAACAGCAATTAAAATCCCCTTTTCTCCGTCCTTTTGATGGAATTCCCGGCGGAGTCGACTCAAAGCGGGATTAATCACCAGCCCTCATCCCCCTGAAACCTACATCCCTCACTCCCTCTTTCTTTTCTCCTTCTTCCCTCTCCTCCTTTCTTTCTTTCTTTACAAGTATGTGTCATTTCCTCATTAATATCCTGGGAAAGGAAATCGAGGGCCCGGGCAAGGCAATGTAAACTTTTTTTTTTTTTCCTTCTCTGCTCTGAGCTTAAATAATTCGAACAAATGTTTAGTTGAAACTGTAAAGACCTGAGTGTCTCTGCCCGCTCCAGTAAACTAATGCAAAGATTATCACTAGATCTTGCCTTAATAGGCTTTCATAGCAAAGTTTACAGTGTCTTCTTAAACTTGACAATGATTAGTGTGTGTGAGGGTGTGTGTATATGTGATAATGACTTGTGTGCTCGCACATGGGCACGGGCCAACCCTCTGACTCGTTCCCTTGTAGCCGAATGGCCTTGTTATCAATGTAAGCCATGCATTGTATTACAACCTGTAATTTAGTTTACATTGTGCTTGGGAAAGCAGTAAATTACATGGGTTTCTGCTCAAAATGAATAGCCGGCCGCTCCAAAGTTGAGACAAATGTCTTTGCTTTTGCTACTTGAGGCAGAATTTTTTGCTAACAGTGCTCTGAAACATATAATTTTGTCCCAAACTCCTGGCTTTTAAAAGAAAAGTACAGTGAAATCTAATAAGCCACTTTCAAAAGGGTTTTTCTCCAGCTCTGTCAAATGAATGCTCGTTATTTAGCTTTTCCAACTCACTTTTGGATAACGCTTCTGCCCCTTTTCACACTCATTCCTCTCCATCTGTCTTTCACTCTCTTTCTCTAAAACAAACATCCCAACAACCCTCAGGAAAACACTGTTTGGATGTGCACGCATTTCATCACTTCCATTAATTGAGTCTGTGACTCACAGACTTCTATTGATGTTTAATGGTATCAGTCATCTAGTTTTGGCATGAGAAGAAGAGACTTACTACGCAGCTTTAGTTTCTTAATAACTTGCACATTGAGAAACAACATTTTCATTCCGGGAACACAAAGGAGTGTGTACACATTTTGATATATTCTAAACTGTAGCTCTCTCGAGATATTCATTAGTAATGTAGGTATAAACTCAAAAAATACACAATAGAGTTTGACTTTGTTTCCAGTGAAGATTTAAATCAGTGGTAGAGTTTTCCAGTAGTGTGTGAATCATTTTGGGACTAAACTCATCATCTTCTGGGATGTGTGATTCAAAGATCAGACCATCAACACCACTCAATAAAAACAAGCCTTCCTTCCTGTGACCTCTTGTAAAAAAAGGGTAAAATCCAAGTGTGTGTCTGTGTGTGTGTGTGTCCACTCTTATGGTGTTAATTTGATAGACTGTCGAAGGGAACTGGAGAGATTCTGATCCAGTCTTTTACTCTTCTACTTTTAAATCAATAAAGAGAGACTATTTTAAATGTATAACAATATCTGTTAATATAGGAACAGAGAAAGATTTTGGCAATTAACCTCCATAATGTGAAGTAAACCTCCATAAAACATAGATCCATTAATATAGAAGGTAGGACAGGCTCCCCCTGAGTCTTGACGCTGGTGGTGGTGGAGTAAAAACGGTAGGTAGAAAGTTTAACCTCTTATTTGAATCTACGGAAACAATCTGAAGATGGTGGTTTTGATGGGGAAGGGTGAGTTGTGCAATAGTAAGTCTAAAGAAAGAATCACAAAAACATTTAAAAAGCAACACCAATGACTGATTGGTTCACGAACACGGGTAAAAAAAACTACTAATCATAACTTAAGAATTTGTGAATGAGTGGAACTCTGACAGTGTGGGAGAAGCTTGAAATTAAGGTCGGAGTGATAAGAAATAGCAGAAATTCACCAATAGAATAAAAGTTAAACGTTAAAGGCACAGAGAGAAGTTGGTGTTATTTTTTATATTCATCCAACATTTCTGAGGAGTAAAATTCATGTGAATGTTTCTGCAATGTTTAACTTAAATATCTATTTTACATTTTATCTGTCTGATATTTATTGGCTGCGTGGGAGTTCAAATACAGCTGCATGTGGTGTGTGCAGCTCATTTATGTACGAAATTAATTATTCAGGCCGAAATATCTTCTTGTGTACATTAAATATAAAAATCCAATAAGCAGTTTTTTCCCCCCATGAAATCTGTTCTTCAGGGGATGAATCCTTTTTTGCTTTAGATAGCTTTCAACAAGATCTAATAGCTACGATGTAATTTGAGGTGGAGGTTCATGGTCTCCTGAGAATGAACCCGAGTGATTTTGATGGTCCTTTGATCTTTCATCTGTCACTCTCAAGCCAAACGCTGTGCTCAACATCTCAAAGTCTAATGGTAGGATTACCATAACTTGTAATTTCCCCAGAGACTTTTGGCCCATTTTGGTCATTACATGATCATTTCTTCAGCACGTCCGTCTCATTTGCTTTTCTAAAAACAATAGCGGCACTCATGTATCCTCATTCATTCCACTACTTGCTGTTTTAAGGGACTGTAAAAGCTTTTGCATGAAGGACAGTGCCCTTCTCCTTTGAGCTGTAAAGCAACTCTAGCACATTTCCACCAAAATATGACCAGACAAAGGCTGTAGATGCTGTCAATCTTCCAGCGATGGCCTCTGTTTATGGTAAGCACACTAACAACAGTGCAGAATTAACTGCCTATTGAGGCTCACTGTGTTTTGGCACATCCCGTATATTTGCAAGACTGTGGGTTTGACCTTTGGCACAAGACTAACTCTCTCTGCCCCTCCATATTTCCTGACTATATCCACTGTAAAATAAAGCAAAATCCCTCAAAAAAGAATAACAAATGACTGTGAAAGGGAGCTGCTGTATCCCTACGCCTCAGACTCTTTTGAACTGCTCCAAAACCCTTTAAATCTCCGGTCATGAGAACTTACTCCAGCTGAAATCTGCCTCACCCACTGCCTCAATTGTCTCTCATTTACTCCCTCAACTGTGCTCTATCCTTCTCATCCTTCCACCCATCCCTTCATCCATCTCCCAGGCTTGTGTGTGTATGATCCCCTCAGATGCTTAAAATCCTCTTTCCTGCTGTGTTCCATATTTTCATCTTTATTTTGCTTTATCTGATCACTGCTATCCTTCTTTCATTCTCCTTTATCCCCTCCTTCTCACTCTTTCCATCTCTGCATCCACGCTTTCAATCCTACCTTAGCCTTTCTACCTCTCGCATTAAGTCCGATTCATCTTCTTGTTTCATCCTCCTTGAAGCCCCCCCATCTGGACGTTCTGCCTCTGTTTTATCCATCCATCCATCTGTCTATCAAGTAAAGTCTAATGTAATTTATTTCTAAGGCTTTACCGTCAAAACGTCTTTGTGAAAATTGTTTTACAGATGAAAAAAAAATTACATATTTTCATCCATCCATCCTTACTTCAATCTCTCCATCCATCTCTTCATTCATCCATCCACGTCTCAAAATATTTCCCCGCCTCAATGAGTGCAGGTGCTTTCCATTACATCCACACACACACACACATGCACATACAGTACGTGCACACACACACAAACTTTGAAGTACAGGGCTTCATCAGATCCAAACCGCAGGAAGGGAGATGGCGGATCAGAGATAAGCTAGCAGCGTGGAGCCGTGCATGTTCACTCGTGTGTGTGTGTGTCCTGCCATGGGAGCTTGACTCCTGGTGCGTTGGTGTTGCCTGTTACCAGCAGGCTGGTGGCTTTGATGTTGTGACTTCAGTGTCTCTGGCTCGCTGGAGTAAAAAACAGTGGAAATTACAGTACAGCTACAGTAGATTTATTTCATTAGAACTCAGTTGTTCTCATATTTTCAAACAGAAACTGAAAAGAAGCTGAATTGTAGGGGGCCTGATAACCCAGATAAAATGCAAACCCTGTGTGATTTGATTCATGCTTTCAGTGAAAGCTGCACCAGTCGTGGCTTCAATCAAACCCTAAATCCTGGAGATATTAGTATCTCTGTTGGAAGATTTTTTTCCCTCACAGACTGTCATTCACAGACTAGATAATTACACTAAAATGGGGTATCATATTGAACAATGTCCCAACTGCTGTTTTTAAGGCTTTGGGACAGATCCAAATCAAGCCTCAAGTCTTGTAATAGCAAGTCTCAAGTCCTTAAGGACATTTTGAACATTTTCCTCTCAAAACTCTGTTAATAGTGGTTGTTACTCTGCATAGTCCTTTCAGTGTATTGGTCCAATAATTAAATATTCAGGCTCTGTGGCCTAATCTTACAGTAATTATTTTTCATTGTTCCAGGACATTAATAGGACAAAACTTGACACTTGAATGGTTTTGCTTTCAAATTTCAAGTCAGGTCAAGTCTTACAGTAGTCAAGTCCAAGTTGAGTCTTAAGTCCTAATTTTTGTTACTTAAGTTTGACTCAAGTCCAAGTCTTAGCAGCTCAGGACGTTGATCATAAGGTTGTTGGTTCGATCTCCAGCTTCTCCTGTCAAATTATCTTTGACTAATACGTTAAGTTGCTCTTGATGATCAGGCCAGTGCGTGTGCATGAGTGAATGAGAGGTACATTGTGAAGCGCTTTGGTATAAAAGTCTCAAGTCCACAGCTCTGTTGGAGAGCCATGTACACATGTGGTGTACACTTTGTTGGAGTTGATCAAGATTTATCAGAAAGAAGTTAGTTACATTAATTTTATGACTAATTCCAAGGGTTTTTAATGTCAAGAACAGCAAATATGTGGACATTATTATTGATTATTGATTTATTATATTATTGCTATTGGTAAGTGCTGATTTTAGAATAAACCCATGATCTGCCTGATAAATGTCTGGTGTGACAGAAACTGACCCTGGCACTGCCCCATTGTCTTCTACAGGAATTGCGGGGGGGATAGTCCTTTGGAACAAGGGTCACACATCAAACACATACACACAAACACACACGCCTGGGAGCTGCCCAGTTCAAGTGTAATCTTGTAGTGTTGACCATGGAGCAGCTCCTTGGGAACAGCTGGGGGTTCAGTGTTTTGCTTCAGGGCAATGAGTTTTTGTTGAGGGAGAAGAGAAGGGCAACGCTTGATATTATGAAGAAGAAGAGAGCATGCCTTCATTTCCTTTTCCTGGATCTCTGTCCCTCACCTGTCTGCTTCTGCTTAGGGTTTGACAGCCAGTTATGGGATTCAAAATCTGTTGTATTTTTCTTTCTCTTTTTCTATCTTCTTAGTCCATCCAGTCCTTTGTATCTTTCATACTCTTGCTGAATTGTCCTAGGTCTGTTTGACATGCCCTTTGTAATATATTTATTGTCAGTACTCTGATTAAAATCAATAAAGTTGCATCTTCGCTGACAATATGTTCAGTGTTGTTATGGTATTAACATTGTTCAGTATTAATATGGAAAAAACAAAAACTTGACAGAAAACACACACACACACACACACACATGCGTTCAGGTATGCACGTCTCATACTGGCTGAAAAGCTGCATGTTTGTAATCATATCTTTATAAATGGAGCAGATAGCATCACGGGCAAAGAACTGGGGGTGGAAATGAGATGTTGATAGGGTAATAGCATTACCACTGTAACACACACACACACACACACACACACACACACACATACACATACATACATACCTGTGATGGTATTCCCTTGGTGGATCAGGTAACATGCTGTAAATTAGCCAGTGATCCATGCTGGCAGTTAAACAGGACAAAGTCAGCTCAAATTTGTGTCAAAGCATTTCACAAGTGCCCAGTTCCATTAAAGGTCTCTCTGCAGAAAACCCTTTTCTTCTGTTGTGATGCAGTTTTGATACTGATCTAAAACTTAAAAATAAAATCATCTGTTAATGTACATTGTGCAACCCGTTTTGCCCATGAGCATCTTTTTTCCATGATGGAATTTGAACCTTACGCAATTATTTTTCTTATTGTAAATTATCAAGATAATATCACAAGAATCTGATATTTTTGAAACTTGATATTGATATGAATACCAAACTAAATGCTTTGGCAATGTTTTCTTTATATAAAGACCTAATTTTAGCTTTTGCCGCTAAATTAACTTACGCAGAAGTATTATTTCCCTTTTAACACCCACATATGTGTGCACAAACACACACAAAACATGCACGCACACACACAGCCCTTTGCTTTGGCATGGCTTTTATATCCGGCTGCGATTTACGTCTGTTTTGATTGGCCTTCAGAGCAGAGTCAGCCGGGTTTGGAGGTGGCGAAGAGGAATGTGTCCACACCACACACGCACACATACACACACACACACACCGATTTATTTTCGCATCACTTTCATATCTCTAAAAACACACACCCGCACCTCACAAAAACAGACCCTGTCTTTCTTTCTCTTTCCCTGTGAAACACTCACGCAGACTAAAACACATCCGTTAACTTAACTTTCATAACTTAAACTAAAACACACACACACACACTGGTACACACAGACACATAGCAGGCAGGAATGTGTTGTTGTTACGGTGGAGCTGTGGAGCTGCTCAGTACTCAGCACCTCCACACCGATAAGACTTCAGCTATCTGATAGAGAAGAATGTAGACAGACAGATGGACAGGAAAGTGCATAGATGGATGGAGGGAGGACAGACAGGGAGAAAGTGGAGGGGGAGAGGGAGACAGGAAGTTAAAAGGCAGGACAGAGGGATAAAAAGGCAGATGTTTAGTCAGATTTCACACTTTGAACTCATGAACTGTGTTAACTTTTCCAGTAAAATCAGTAATTTTCCCTGTTAACACCTGAGCTACGTCTGTACGTGTGAGACTTCTGTGTGGACACAGTCAAGCAGTGACTTGTTTTTTGTCCAACTTTCAGATATTTTTGAAAATGAATATTTTCTCCAGTCTCAGCTTTCCCACTCTGAATGAATGCTGTTAGAGGCAATAATTTTTTAAATCATATCCCATAACATCGAAACATTAATGAATTCATGTATTTGTCACATTTTGTAGGTCATTTATTTGCTGCTTCATGTTTTGAGTAAAGATTAAGTTAAAAATGTTTAGTCCACATGGTCTACAACTCTTTATACACACTAAACAATCATTTGTTTTAGTACAAATAAGGGCAAACTGCCAGTTCAATCAGATTCCTTTTGGAAAAATACAGAATTTAGGGACTTTTACTGACTGTTATGTTCCAAAAGAGTACACTTGGAAATTTCACAATATCATGAGGGAGTATGACGATACTGATTACCAAACCATCTTTGCTGAAACATCGATTCTGGCTGCCTTTAATAACCCAGAGACAGAAAATGTACTTGAAGTTTCTGGGAGAAGCTCCATGTGTGAGATCTGTATAGTCAAACAAAAATAAACGTGACAAACGATGAGAAAAAGAAGACAAAGAAAGAAGTTAGTTGTGAAATCTTGTGTTAAGACTTTGTTTTGGACCAGGCAGCTCAGTGGTTCTCTGTCGGCCGTCACCTGGTTATTTATAGACCTTATTAGACATCTGGCTTCCAATCAGTCTCGAGTCTCCATCCCTGCCTCCTTTTACAATTTATCCTTTCATCCCTCTTTCCTTCTCTCCCTCCATTTGTATCACGACCTTTGACCGTTCCTTGTTAGGGAGGAAAAGGAAGAGGTTAACCTCTGCACTGAATACGCACGCATTCACTCACACACGCGTACAATTTCTATGTCCGACAGCCTTCACTAAGGTTCCCCATGGAGTGTGGGTCTACAAATCTAGATCTACATAATTAGCCTTCACTTTAAATTAACAGAAGACGACACAGATTTATACAAATGGACTCTCTTCTAATTGTGCCATGTTGGGTTAATTGAGGGCAGTGGGCAGTGATATAAAATATATTACATTTCTTACATACATAAATAGATAATAGGCTGTAATAGAAGTTAGTACAGCTTTCATTAAGGCATTGCCGGTGTGTTTTATTGTAGTTGTCAGCACACCTAAAACACGTCTTGTATAACAATCATTACATCTTTGGGATTCATTTGAGCATATTTAAAGGAAGAGTACACTGGCAGGGTAAAATCAGTGACACACACACACACACACACACACACACACACTTGTTTAAAATGGAGTGTAACATCAGCATATTCTCCGTCTTTCTCGTCGTTTTGGCCACACACTCTTTTGTTTACTCAGCTCTGTTTTTTCCCTGTCAGACAAAGGATTGTAAATGCAGTTATCAGGAACTGTGTGTGTCTCTGTGTGTGCTTAGCAAGTTTTTCTAGCGATCGGGGCTACCACTGCCAGTGTGAAGAGAAATATTTTACTTGGGTATCTGCCATTCAGAGCAACCTTTAAATCTCTCTCTTTCTCACTTTCTCTTTGCCTGCCTGTCTCTCTTTCATCCCCTTCAGACTCTAAACAACTCATCGAAACTACATGTGTAGATATTTTATTGATGCAACTGTCAAAACATTAACAAAATTGCCAGAAAAGAACAAGAAATAACTTTTATTTTAATCCTTCTGCAACATTTCATTTCACTATTCACGCCAGTAATGATGTGAGGAAATGAAAGAAAGGGAGAGTATCCAGAAAATGACTTGTAATTACAAATAGTAAGTTATATTCATGATTTAAGCTGGCCATTATGCACAAACGCGCAGACACACACACACTAACAGAGACCTGTTTCCTGTCTTACTGTCTGCAGATAAATGCTGTTGTGTCTGTCAGTAAATAGCTTAGAGCTGTGGTACAACACAGGCATTAAAACACTCTCTCACACACACACACACACACACACACACACACAAAGGGTCAGCTGTGCAGATGTGCTGCCGCTCAATCAGTAGTTTAATCACGGAGGTTAGAGTTTAATGAGTTATTATTACTGAACCCTTAATCACACAAACACACGGCTGCCCAGCCATTATACACAGCGTGTACAGTATATGTGTTCAAGACCTGCAGCAAGTAACAAATGGCTTTTCTTGTACAGAACTGTGTTGCGTGGCTTTCTGAACAGTTTCCAGATCTTTAATGCTGTGTGCTTGATTAGATGGACCGGGGGGGAGAGGTTAAAGGGTCAGTTCACCCAAATCACAAGTGGCAAATGCAGGTATTTATATTTTTTTATTTATGGAGGTTTTCAGATTATATTTAGAGTAAAAGAACTGCTGAAATTTCATAGCAAGATCCAGAGATTATCCAGAGTAACTGAGAACGATTTTTCATACATTGTTGTAACTCATATCACACTGTAAAAGATCATTTTAGGTTTTCTTTCAGTATTTTTGAAAGAGTGAAAGACACTTTAAGAGTATCACTAACTGAGCCTGTCCACAGGCATTTGGATCTGCCTGGGCAAAATAAGCCTTCTAACACACCACCAGGCTGCCGGTTTGGTGTTGTGTGTGTCTTTTGTGTGTGCGTGTGTGTCAGTGTGATATTCTAGTAAATTAGACCATCAATCAAACACAACATGGGAAGCAGCAAGAGAAAAAAATATCCTCGCAATGAAACAAAGGCGCTGGAGCAACATGTGGCATTATTTAACTGCCCATTCAGAAACACAAGTGTGTGTCTGTGTGTGTTTGTGTGTACTCATGTTACCATGTTTGAGAAAGGCGCTGTGCATTATTTAACCCTGAGTTGTGGACTTTTAGGGGACAGGGGTTTATTAGAGATCTGAGGACTTTTTTGACCTGTCATCATAACGTAAAGAGTCCATTCAGTAAAATGATTAGAGTTACTTCTAACTAAAATTGGGACCAGCGAGTTTAAATTAGGACTAAAGTTAAAGCTAAAATTTAGACTAGCAGGTCTAAAATAAAGGGCGAAACTCAGGAGTAGAGAAGGACTAGCTGGATTAAAATCAAGGTTAAATGTAGGACTACAGCAAATGGACGATCACTGGAAAACAGTTTCCTGTGGTACAGCGCGCCTGGCACATGCTCCTGTCTTGCAATGATTTTTAAATTTCCTGGTGTGTTTGAGGTGAACAGAAAGTCGCAAAAGGCGTATCAAGTTTTGGCTGACACAGTTTGCCTAGGATAAGTTGGAAGTGAACGGGTCTGAGCGCTGACGTAGACTACTTAGTCCTGATTTAAACTCAAGCCTAGGAGTTACACCTGTTAGACTTTATAGACGGTGAAATTCAGGTCTACAGTTAGACTAGCTGGACTTAAATATATACTAAAGTAGGACAAGGATTAAAAGACGGACTAAAATGAGTAAAGTTAGACTAGTTGGCCTAGAATGAAGTAAGGACTAAGGTTTGAGTAGCTAAAAGAGAAGGAGGATAAAGAAATGGATGTAAGTCAGGGTTTTTCCTCCCAAAAAATGCCTCAATTGTGGTCCATTGTCATTACACATTAGCATAATTATGTGTGTGTGAGTGTGTGTTCAAAGCGACATGGGGATGTTATGATAGACCCCTTTAAAAGTTGGCTTTCTCTTCTCTCACTCTGTCTCTGTCTCTCTCTCACACTCACACACACACATGGAGGAAGTGTGTACACAGTGTATGGGGAGATAATAGCTTTGCAGGGGCCACAGTAGAGCTTAGCCAAAGATCTGTCTGGCTAAAAGATCCATTAAACCACACACACACACGTATGAGGACATGCTTCATCACTGACATGCAAAAAATACAAAATTAGGCGAACAGACACCTACACTAATACCAGTACAAAGCCTCAAGAACACACACGCACACAGTTGCCAGCACACGCACACACACAGCTGTGTAGCGTGAACCGTTAATGTGCCATCAGATATCAGACCATTTAAATGGATGAGGCCCAGTGTGAAGACAAGTCCAAACTTTCCACCAATTATTCTCTAATCTGGCCATTGCTTGGATGGAGGGAGAGAGAGAGGAGAAGTGGAGGAGAAGAACAGAGGAAAATACTGTATGAAGAGAGAGATGAGAGGCAGGAACCATGAGGGTTATAAGGAGGAAGAGAAAGACAAAGGCCTCCATAACACCAACACTGTTACAGCGAAACTTTACACCATATTAAATTAATTTCAAGAGTCTTGACAGAGCAGAGAGAACCAGAATTAAAACTTGAGCATGAACAAATTACAACTAATGTGTAGTTTGTTCAAACTGAACGGAGCCCAATCATGCAATATGTTGTGCAACTATGTTACTGTGTAAGGCAGTTGCATTTTGTCGACAAACAGCCTTACTGTACCATTTTATCCAAGATTTTTCCATCCACGGTGTCGAATCCAAATTGCTTCCTCACATTATTTCTCTGATTGTTTGGTATCATGATTATCCGTTCAGCACGGCTCGCTAGTTTTCTCCATTGTGCGTTAGCGAAGAGAACAACAGCAGACTACTTTACTGATAGACAAGTTCGCTATGTCAACTCAAAAGGTGATGATGTGCCAATGTTGCCTCCAAAACTCGTTTCTGCTGCCCCAGAATTGCCAAAACATCTGTTATTTAACATCGCCGTCATGGTTAAATATTTTAGAAAGCCAGCAACATTACGTAATTGTTGTTTTAGTTTAACATATATTGTTTGCCAACTACAAAACGAGCACATAACATCCTGCACTGGCACCGGACGTTGGCATTGGATGTAAAACGTGTCCTCCGTTATTATCCAATATAAATGTTATTCCTAGGGAGACTGGGCTGGAATATGTCTTTGTCTTATGCATGTGTGAGAGAGACTTGGTCAATGGAGAGGAAATTCTGTGTGACAGCATGATATTAATGCGTTCCTTGTTGCCTGTGTGTGTGTGTGCACGAGTGTGTGTGAGCAGTGAAGCGTGAAGCTGTTACTCCGGTCACTTGCCCGGTCCTGCA
Organism: Oplegnathus fasciatus; assembly: GCA_003416845.1. NCBI lineage: Eukaryota > Metazoa > Chordata > Actinopteri > Centrarchiformes > Oplegnathidae > Oplegnathus > Oplegnathus fasciatus. The sequence goes on along the minus strand of NTHP01000208.1, from coordinate 395,728 downwards.
CCACAGAAAGATGCTAATTAGTAGCACACTGTCTCTCAGCTCATAAAAATACAGAGACTGGGGACAAGAGAAATAAAGAGAGAATTAAACAAAAAGAAAGACGATGGGATAATGGAAAGGAAGAGAGAAATAAAAGGGGAATGTGTGATGAGAGGCAGAATGACAGGAAGAGAAAGAGGGGAAGTTTGAGAGATTAAAAGCGGAGAGAATGAGATGGGGGGTTTAAAAAGGCAACCGAGGGATGGCACGAGAAAGAGTGAGGAAAGACAGAAAAAGAGTGGCAGCAGTTATGTGGTGTGAGAAGTTCAGCATTAGCCAACTCTGCTCACTTCACAAACGCTTAATGTCGCATTTTGTAAAGCGCTCTGCGTGTTTTGGGTTTTTCCGCTTAATTCACTAAAACACAGTGGAGACTCCGGGAGAAAATGCTCAAGAAGGGATCATGAATCAAAGGTCCGGAGCAAAATTTCAAATCCTCAACCTCAAGCATCTTCTCCCAATGAGCCCAAACAAAGCCGTCAGAGAGTGGTTTCATACACTCACAAGCGGTGGTTTGTGTAAGGAAAAAGGATGATCACTCCTTCAATCTGAGTGTTTCAATGTGTTGTTTTTCTGGTGGTGCAATTTTTTTCATTATTTGTTTGCCCAAACTCTCATTGCTTTCAAAGACAGAACTTTTCCAACTGACCGCTTATTTTTTTTTAAACATGTCTCCTAACCCCAAGGAAGGAACTGTTAGTCACTGTTTAATTTTCTCCATTTTAGCCAATTTACAATCTTGTTTGCTACAATAAAAATATAAAAATGACATGGATGCATTATTGTTTTCTTCAGATTTTCAGATTAGATTTTCCTATGAGCGAAATGATCCCACTGAGGGAAACTGGAATTCTGCCTGCCTGTATCAACAGAACTGATGTGTAGTTGTTTTTGCCAAAATGGCTGACAGTTTGTATCTAAATGGTAGCTTGGATAACTGACTAATGGAACAGACTTCGCCAGTGAAAATATGTCAATTCTTTGGATTAAAACCCAAAGAGAAAGATGTGGGTCCATGTCAAACCCCCAGGAATGGCGTTACACTGTGAGGCGGTTTTGCCGTAGTGGCCACACTCGGTATTGCAGCATCACATGATGTACACTGGCCCAAAAGTGTATTTTTCCTATACACAATCATTAGTGGCGATAATACGATGTGTCACTTTAATGTGAGTGCCAGAAACACCCCAAAATTACTGTTTGTATTATCAGACTTTGATCCATAAGGTCCAATAAAGGTCCAATCGGCTCGGCTGGAGAAGGTCTCCAGTGCACACGCCAACTATACAGAAGCATGAGAAAACTCGCTGAGGCTTTTTCAGCACCTTTCAGCAATAGAAATGAATGGGGTGCCATCTTGGGACGCAGTGTCCAGGTTTTCCTAACACATGCATGGTCTATGCGTTGGACGGAGTTACTGATAAACACAAAGTTTCTGGGATAATCGTTTTCTGCTTAATTTATGTGCTGAGTGATGAAAATGTAGATACATAACCATCCATGTGTACCAGTGGACGTTTGTGCAAACATTGAACCACCATCAGCAAGAAGAGGAGCAGTAAAGGGCGAGAGAATAAAACTGTTACCACAACTGTTACCACATTGTTGTTAGAATCCAATCAGTCTGACTCATGTGTGTGGCTCTGTCTTCCTACAGTATCTTCCTTTTCTTTGTTTTACTGTTTCCTTCTCTCTCTATCTTCACGTCTTATATACAGTGTATTCTCTGTCTCTCCTTTATTCATTTAGTGGATATGCAACACATGGAGACAAAGCAACACCAGATGTTTCCACAAAACCATTATGTTTTTTGTGTGTTTTTGTATGGATGTAGATGTCCTCTCCTGTTCTCATAGTTATTCTCTGCTCTAGTGTTTACATTTTAATCTGGAGTTGAATGCTGTTTGGGTGACTCACGGGGTCATGACCTCTGAATCCCATGTTGCTGTACTGTCTGGCATCATTGTTAGCAATGGATGAGTAGTATACAGGGGCATACAATAATCCATGAGCAACTAGGTGTAATTTTATGGGGAGACGGGGACACCTGCCACTCCCAACAATTTAATAAATAATTCATTAATAATTTAAATTCATCAAGTGTCCGAGCTTAATCTCAGCTCTCCTCAGATGTATGAGAGAGAGAAGCAGAGAGAGACTGCAGGTTCACGCGTCAAATTCATTCACACGTTTTGAGAAGCAGCAGCAGGAAAATTTCTGATTTTTGTATTTTAAAACTTGCGTTTTGAAAAAAAATTATTACAGAAACAAGGCATTGCTCTGTCTGCAAAACAGAGCTAAATAGAGGTAAAAGAACAGAGTACAAACCTTACCCTACTTTTCCTTTTGCTGTAAAAATTACACTGCGTTTTACTAGATTTTGTAATTTAAGGACAGTTGTGTTCGTCTGCTTCTCCACTAATTACATTTTTAAAGCCTAATAAGCCTTGTTAGCTTTTTACAGGCTAGCTAGCCTCCCTTCCCCTAGCTAATGTCAGATGTTTGGTAATAGCCAGAGTGAAAAAAAACATGTTTTCATGAACTACTCGCACCAAACACAGTTGTTTGAAATGCTGTTAGCAGCTAACGATAGCATGAACACAACCAACAAGGCTTTAAAAGTAAAGATAATGGTTCCATATTTCAACATACAACTTTAACAGCACACAACTACTTTTAGTTAACGCCCTTATCCAAGCTAAAAGCTTAATGTTGTGTTAAACAAACGCAAAGTGCGTTGTTGTTTAAGTGCAGAGGCGACTGTTGTTTTACGTTAGCTTCAGGTTTACGTTAGCTGAGCGAGCCTTGAGGCTGTTGGCCCAACAACAGCATGCAACTAATCACATGTTGTTTAATGTTTTAGTGATATTTAAATGGACCTGAGAGCGGTCAGTAACCTCTTAAAATTCTTCATTGAGTTTACAGTGTTGGTTCTGTGGGTGGTTTGCTAAATCTGTTCTGTTAGCAGCTTTTGTTTATGCCTGTGTAACATCTTTGTGCAGGCTTGTTGGTATTCTTAGGTTTGCCACACAGTACTCATGACCTTAACGGGAAATAGTGTGTGTGTCTGTTTATGTAGCTCAGTGTCAGAAGACAGAGGGAGCAGGGAAACACATCTGATATGGATATAACTGATGCTTCGAAAATGAGTATTGGTACCCTTCCATATTGTTAGCATTAATATGCTGATAAAATAGTACTTTTGGCACCAATACTTCCTTGACAGATTTTAAATGTAATGTGCATTGTGGTAGCTATTTAGCACTATCTGGCTATTCCCAAATGCTAATGCTTTCAATTTAGGATGTGTTTGTCTGGGTACTGTTTGACTGCGGCACCCCTGCATGTAAGCTCTTGTTGGTGATAACAGCAAGATCCAAGTGCAGGCGGCTGAAATAGGTTTCTCCACAGAGAGGCCAGGCTTACTCTCCTTGACAGGCTGCTCTCTCCTGTGCCTCCCCGGGCATGGCCAGCAGGGAGGAAACCTCGGGGCAGACCCAGGAAACTCCAGAGGGATTTAATTTCCTTTGTATGCCAGGGGGCACCTGGGGATCCCCCAGGAGGAGCTGGAGTTAGTTGCTGTGGAAATGAACTGTGCTGCTCTGCTGCAGCCGTCGATCTGACACGAAACTGCAAACAGTTTCAAAGCGGCTTCATTTTCTTCTGTCCCTTCGATAGTGAAGGGGACTGTGTGAGGGAGATTTTCAATAAGCCAACTTCAGATGAATTCCCCCCCCCCAAAAAAGAGCAAATGAGAAGAAAATTGGAGGCTGGAGAGCACATCTTAAAAAGTAGACAGGGAATTAAGGAAAGGCTCACACATTTCTCTGACGCTGTCTTTATACGCACACACACTGACATTCACACATGCGCTCATACTGTACGGCTAAATTAGACACTGCTCACCCTGTGTACGTGTCTGTGTGTTTAACAAACAAACACCTGCTTTCACAATGTGAATTTTAAAATTGATTGCAGATGGTTCAGTCTCTCAACTCAGATGATCCCTAGTTTAACTGGGAAAAAATTAGAAAGCAAACCTGATGCTGTGATTACTAATAAGTGATGTTTTTCTCCTCCTCAGCAACCACCATCGCTGTGCGTTTTGACACTGAGTGTCAGTGGACTGGCAACTCTCAGGTTTGCATATACACAGTGGACTGACCATGAATATGGAGATAGAAAGACACACCATTAAAACATGTTTCAAATGAGACAAGGGATGGTTTTTCTTAAATATTACAATACATTTGTTTACGAGAGTAACTTCATCAAATATTAAACTGGCCAAAAGTCTGTCTCTGGTGAGTTTCCAATGGACAGGAAAACTGATGTTTTAATTAGCTTGAGTCGCAGAATGAGACACTGAATTACTCAGTTTGGGTTCCAGGCATTACAATATTTATGAACTTTCCATTGTTCATTACAGGCTGAGACCCTGCTGAGGAAAAAGCTTTTCACATTTTTTTTGACATTTGCAGTGAAAATTCCCCAACGAATGGAATTCATTTAGAGGACACTGGTTTAATGAGAAGTGAAATTATTACTGTGAGTCTCCACTCTGAGCTTATGAAAGTTCTCCCTTCTACCAATAGAGGGCAGCAGCACTTCTGCAACTTGCAGGAGGGCACCCACTCTTCAGAGTGTTTTCACATCACTGCTGCACCGTCTGTCCCAGTGGGAAGAAATGTGTGGAGATCAGTGTAGTGACTAAGAATAGCAGCAGGATGAGCAGGAGCTTGAATAGTGCTTATTACCAAATAATCTGGAAGTTTTACCTTAACTCAAATATGCCAAATATTTGAGAGTGGTCATGTAATCTTATCAGTCACCTTAAATATTTGCTTTTATCAATTAAAACTCAATCAAAAAAAGTCTTAATCCAAGTTTTGATGTTGTTTCAAGTCAATTAATGGCCAACACAGTATAAGATAAATTAAGTTTAATTAAATTTTTGACTAACTGATTGATCTATCAGACAGCATATTTGTGTCAGCTGCTGTTAAGGCATTAGTCAATGAAGCCGACACACAGAGACTCCCCCAAAGATGATGCATTGAACTATTTAGAGAGATGGCTCATAAAAGACGTGGCTCAAAACCAATATATGATCACAAAGTAAATCATTAAGATGATATATGGGGCCGTGACAAAAGAGGACGAGCTGCTGGGAAATTAGCTCAAATATGTCCTGTGATATGTCACTGCTGCCATGAGACTGAGAGCTTGGAGTTTTTATTCCTCCGTGTGGGAAAGTATCCGAGTTTATACAGCAGAGAGTGTTTTCTGCGGGGAAGATAAGGGACGAGTGAAAGTTTGTAGAGCTCTCTCACTCTCTTTTCTGGCGACATCAACATAGAGACAGAGAGAGAGAGAGAGAGACAGAGAGACAGAGAGAGAGAGAGAGAGAGAGGGAGAGAGAGAGAGAATTTTGGGGGAAACCAAAGTACAAATCTGTCTGCCTCTCTCACTCTCACACCCGCCAGGCGTACCAGTCTGTGTTGCGCCTCTGCTCTCTCAACTTTTTTTTTTCCCTCCTCCTGATTACAACTCCTCTGCAACTCTCACTTTTTATTCCCTGGCAGCGAGCTGAGCTTTTTCACCTTGGAAGGTCTAGGAGTCAGGCTGATAACTTCTTCTCGGGGAGTTTGTGAATGGGGAGCGTTTGGGGAGACTTTTACGCGCATCGAGTTGAGTGACGCACGCGTGAGATGTTTTAAAAAGAAAAAAACTTTTTCTTTGCAAGTGTCACATCCAAAATCCTCATTTTCTTCCTTTTCTTCAATGGCAAGGCAGCGTTTTAAGGAGATTCTGACTGATCGAGTCTCCTGAGAGAAACTTTGGTGAACTTCTGCGGCAGCGAACTTGATTTGATTTCGGCTCCCATCACTTCTTTTTTTTTATTCTACCACACAGTCGATCGGCCTCTCTTGACCTTTTTTTCAGGATCCTTACTTCCACAACGTCTACTTCCCCCC
>NTHP01000208.1:370243-389689 GCA_003416845.1 Oplegnathus fasciatus | reverse complement strand
CCCCCCTGCGGATTTTTAATTAACTTCGGTTTGGAAGTACTTTGAGCGGATATCATGCCTCCGATCGGGCCGGAGAAGCGGGCTGCGCTCTGCCGGGTTTGGGCTCTGGTTTTTGCGCTGCTGGTGTGCGCTGCTTCGGTGACTGGATGCCCACACAAGTGCAGCTGCTCCGGGTCGCATGTGGACTGCCAGGGTCTGGGTTTGAAGACTGTGCCTAAAGGAATACCGAGGAATGCCGAGCGCCTGTAAGTGAAATTTCACGACAGTTTAAGCAAATCTTATTGTTCTGTCATCATCCGTCTTAAATATCATCATAGTGTGCCCTGTGACCGTACGGTGCGCTTTTCTCCCTTGGCTTTCCTCTGATAATCCTATTATATTTATGTAGAGACAACAGTGAAGTTTGTGCAGCATTTTGAACATGTAAAACTTAATGTTTTCGCAGGACTTAGTTATCAGAGGTGATGGAGATAGCTTCAAACACCGTTGATTGGACTTTTCAAACTATACGCTTGGTTTACTTTTTAAACATCCCAATGAAAACTTAATGCGTTTTTAAAGCCGACCTGTTCATTAATCAATCAATACATATTGGTGCCGTTTTCTGGTGAATAAGTATGGTTGCATCTGTGTTCATACTACTACTCAGCTACTACTGAGTGATTAAATTGAAATGGATTTCAACTCTGACCTGCAGTCAGTGATCATTGTAAGGCAAACAATCANTTTTTTTTTTTTAGAGGTATTTAAGTCAAATAAGGCTGATGAATGTGAAAATAACCAACCATTCCTATTATTACCTATAGACTTATGCAAAACATGGGGTAGTTTACTGGGAAAAGTTACAAGTACTATTATACCTCCTGCCTGAAAGCGTATACTGCAGCCACTTTTGGTTATACGCTTAATAGATGGTGCACATTAAACTGCCCTAAAATTCACCAGTGACCCCAGTGAATGAAGGCAGTAAAGAAAACAGTCCTGACGCAGCTTTTAGAGTGAGTATTTAAGTTTTTAAACAGGTCAAAACGAAAGGTGAGAAGAAGCAGTGAGCTCCTTAAATCTTTTTATATTCTTCCTCACGCCCTTTGCAGTAAGACTTTCCAGAGTTTTTCACAGTTTTCACAGGTTCCTAAAGTTGAACTAGATCCTCAGTGATTTGTGTAAAATCCTAAACAACGGTTTTACTCTTAAAGAATTACTTTCAGTGCTTCTCTCGAACCTGGTGACAGTTAGTTTCAAATGATATTCATTCCTAAGGCAGAGATGGACCTCTGACAGACGCTGCTGCCACCTCTAGCATGATCTTGACACGTATACACCCCCGCAGCCACACACATGCACTCGCAAGCACACACCTATGCTGTTAAGGTATGGAAGCGATTATGCATGATAACGAAGCAGCCAAAAGCTCCGCAGGGGATCAACAACAGACCTAACCCTGAGACAACAAACACAATCAGTAGGCTGCAGAGGGAGATGGGGGGCCCGTGTTTGTGGATATGTGTGTGTGTGGATGTGGGAGGTACTGCTGGATATGAACATGTGATTAGCATTTGAGCGTGAATTTCTACTTTTACATCTGTGTGTTTACACGTACATGTTTGTGTATTTGTGTCTGCATGTTTGCGTTGGCTTGTGTGATTGTGTTGCTTGCGTGCGTATGTATGAGTGTGAACAACGAACCCCATACCTCTTCCATCCCACAGGGCTGTTGTGACCTCCCAGGACCTGTTGGCTTTTACACAGCAATCCCCCGAAGACATTTACACCCTAGGAAAATAAATAATTAGAGCGGGCTGTGATGGGGAGGTGGGATAAGGGGGTCTCCTGCCTCTCGCTGGGGTCCCTGGGGTGGAATATTTGGGGTAGCAGCGCCCCCTCCCTCCCCTTTCACTCCAGAAACTATGTGTTTATGTTTCCCTGATTTATCCAGGTCAGTGTTTCAGCTGTGACTTTGGCCCAGAGTTGCTCTTTTCCTCCCTCTTCCTCTCCCTCTCTGCCTACCTTCATCTTTCTCTCTCTCTGCAGATATATTTTAGGGAGTCTGAGATGGGAAACATTAAAATGGATGAGATTCCAGTTCTAAAGGTTACGGCAGATGGGAAACTTTTTAGGAAAGAGAGATGAGCATTATTGCCCTGAGCAGGGATTTGGGCTTGACAACTGGGATGAAGTCCATGTGGACAACAGATTCTACCAACAAGTGCCAAGTTTGTTAAGTTATGAGTAAAAATGCCTCACTTGCATCAAAGTAAAGTTTCCCAAATTCTCTGACTGATTTGTGATATTTCCTTAACTTTACCATCCAGTACTTTAGAACTATTGAAGATACAGTGTGTAAAGTGTTTCTTAGTGGCCTTTTAAAAATGATCATTATGTTAGGTGAAGCAGGATCTTGCAAAATCATTGATCGTGTGAATCTCTTTTTAAAAAAACCAAACATTTGGACATTTTGTCAACTATATGTAGTGGCCTAAGGCAGTAAAGACAGATGGAAAGCACTGCAGTGGAGGTAAATTTTGTTTTAAAACATTCATAAACTCATCATTTTGTAACCACTAATAAGTTATAATGCTATATGACTTTTGACAATGTCAATATTAGGGTATAAAGGAATGGTTTTTACGGCAACGAAAACTGGCAGTCAACATTAAAATTAACTGAAGAGTCACAAATATATTTAAATTTATTGAATCTGTTATTTCAGAAGTTTCCTGGCAGCAAAATGTTCCGATTGGTCAAAGGCAATGCAATGTCGCAATGTTGAGGTAACTGGCTGGACGCTGCTATGCATCAATTTGTCCAGCAGAACAGAGCACTGGGACGTATGGGGTTAAAAGAATACTCCAGTGAAAACCTGAGTTTTCAGTATCAAATGCTCACACCTTGTCGGCTTGAAAGATGTCTCTGAAAGGTTTGTAGCTCGCTCCTTCATGGATGTACAAAAGATTCCAATGATGACCAAAAGTTATGGTGAAAAAAAGTCCAATCAAAATGCCCCAGGGCTTCGAATTACTCTTATACTCTCACTCTCATACCATAATGACTACTCTGCTGTTAGTCTGCATGATCCGTATGTTCCAAACACTCGCATTTAACTTTGTCACAGGCAACTCTGTTTGCGTATGTTGATCGCGAATGGAAAACAGGACAGGACACTGATGTGTTTGTAGCTCTCTAAAGTAAAAATTCACCTTACATTTAACCCTGTTAGAAATTGTAATGGTGATCCACCTTGCTTCTGTCGTTTGGTTGTGTCGTCCACGTTTCTTTAGAGACTCACCGTTTTGTAGAGAAGTTCAAACCATTACATGCGGAGAAATCCATAGAGAGGAGGAGATACAGTTTTCTCCACCAATAGTAGTCTCACCACACCAGAATACTATGCAACAAAACCACAAGACATGTGGCGTTTTAGTAAGGGACATGACTCTCGCCTTATCTTGAGTGGAAAATCTTTTTCAGCTACTACTCTACTGCTCTCTCTATCGCTCTCTGGAGCCACATGTACCGAATCAAACACATTTAGACCGACTCTGTAGAGTTACTGAAAACAAATGTAGAAAATCACTGTCAAGTGAAGAAAAAGTACATGACACAGAGTGAGGGAAATCGGGTACAAGAAAAAAGTTAAGTACATGGCTTCGTGATGAAATAACTTCTGGATTGATATATAACATTGAAAAAGTATACAATAGCAGACTTTTTCTTTGAATGAAGAAGGAAGGAAATCAATCAAAATGGAAAATGGTTGGCACTGTAAAGTTTGAAAAATCGGCATCAAACTTTAGAGTTAGTCCCCACTTACTCTCTTTATTATACTTACTTTGAGTCCAGTTCACTTCCACCACCTCCACAAGTAAAGGGCGAGAGTCCACCTGTCATAAGTACGGAATGAATCTCTTTAAAAGCCCCGTTTTCTTCACTATTGTAAATAGAGCATTTGGAAAGGTTAACGAGAGAAAAACAGTGGTGGCCTCATCTGTTCACTCGACACACATACACACATGCACTAACAGGCAGCCTCACAGATTACCTCAGGCCAGTCAATTCCGTAATGTCCTCCTTGGGAAGCCACTTGAGACCTCATTTGCATCTAATTTGAGTGGAGGGTTTTGGGGGGAGGCTTAACAGGCTTAACGATGCTGGGTAAAATGAATTGGAAAACAGGGACGGCTTTTCTCTCCCGTGTCTAATTCACACCTGCCCTACAGGGACTGCATAGACACACACACACACACACACACACACACACACACACACACCCTGGAGTGTTGATTTTTAGAGCTGCAAATTCCAAACTGTTGCCCCAACTGCTGTGAAATGTGGGGAAAGTGAATGCTGTAAACTCTAGAGGGGGCATTCAATTGGTTGAACTGCAATCAGGACATTTTGGTGTTGAAGTGTGTGTGGGTGTACGTATGTATGTGATTATACGCCTGTACTTGTGTGTTTGCTTTTTAAAATGCACTTATTAGTGTGTCGTGTGTATGATCACATCTATATATACTGTACGTGCATGGTATGTCAAACTGAGAATGTGTGCGTTGATGTGTTTGCAGTTGAGTGAGTTCACTGCTGGAAGCGGCAGGCCGCCTGAGCCAACTTTACACAAACTAATTCTGATTTTAACTGCCTATTTTTCTGTTCCCTCGCTAACGGCACTTTGAGGAAGTTTTGGCAAGTTTTTTACGAGCAACACCTTCTCTCCTTTCTCGAGCTTCGTCTGGCACTTTCTCTTTGTCTTTCTTTTTATTTCCCTTCCCAACTCTTCATCTTTACCTCAACTGTGTTTCTCTTTCTGAAATCTTTTGCTCTTTCTCCATCTTTCTCCTTTGTGTTACTTTCTTCTGCTTTTTTCCCACCCTTGGCTCACTCCACCTTCTTTTTCTTCCCCATCTCCCTCTCCCTTGCCTCCTCCCTACCTCTCTTCACCAGTCTCTCTGTGACCTCCACCTCCCCCTCCAACACACACTCACACACACCTTCGGTTTGCCAGCAGCATCTCTCCAGTAGAGTTTTCACAGCTCCCATTTCCCCTCAGCGTGCCAACCTACCACGGAGCGCACAACAATAAGTTCCTGCCACTGTGTGTGTGTATGTGTGCGAGCAAGCTTCGGTGAGTGTGTGTGTGTTTCTGTGTGTAGAATGGACACGCACATGTTCCAGCCTCTGCTTCTGGCTCTTATCAAAGCTTAGTGTTGATTGGTCAATGGACGCTGTAACCACCACACCCTTAGCTATGAAACGGCATTCCATGGTGGGACTGGAATCTTTGTGTGTGTGTGTGTGTGTGTGTGTGTGATCTTTGGATGCTTTGGTGCTAACCTGTGCATGTAGCAGACCAACTAATTTGTGCTGACACAGTTCCCGTCCCCTAAATTTAGAATAATTTGACTGGATCAAGAACAATCTGTAATCACTGAAGTGCTGTGGTGTTCACTTCAGTTCTGGCCCAGCTCCTTTCAGTTGTGGCCCAAGCATTCGCCTGAAGTCAGTGCAGATAATATTGTGTTGTATACAACTGCTAGCCACAGCCAAGAAGTCTTATAAGTCAAATATGCATTCCAACTGATAATTCCCACGAATCTTTGCTAACCATGCTGTGTTTGTACCGTGTTGGCCAACTTTTGTGGAAACCAGGGAGCTAATTAGTGATGTATTTTGTTTGTGCAGTATTTCTGTATATGTACGCTACTTTGAGGGAAGCTTAAGTCAGCACACATGCTTTGGTAACTGTTGAATAAAGGCCATCATTCAATGAAGAGGGTTCTTTACTATTATCGTGAGTATGACGGTGATGTAATACATCTGAGGAGCAGCCGAGTGTTATTGCTATAGCAGACAAGTCTAAACTAAGAAGTAAAAACCACAGTGAGCTTGCTGTTCTCAAACAGCCTCTTAATGTCACGCCTATCATCCGCGGCCATCTCGTGGTAACCATTTTGTGCCCTTCCAACTATGTTTGATTCAGTTATGGAATGCCAAATGGCACAAGTGAGGGTAACCAATATTTCGGCTCCAGTTCTAGGTCAGTGGGTGATATTCTGTTCCCCAAGTTTCTGCAGTGTGCGGGCAGTTGACCTTTCTATATAATGACTTTCAGTCTGCCAGGGAGGCAGCCAGCTGGCACTGACAGTGGGCTCTGCCCTTCTGGGAAACGGAGCAAGCTGGCAGCATTAAAACATACACACATATGCTTTATTCACATGTACTGTACACACAAACAATATACACACAAACAAGCAGAGAGGCGCACACACACTGGTGTATGGAAAATCAGGCACATATATACAGACGCTTAAAACTATACATGAATGTACACGTAACTGTACTGCGCTTGTGAGGACCCTCACTGACAAACTGCATTCCTAGGCCCAATCCCTTACTTTAACCATCACAACTATGCCAAACCCCAACCCAACCTAATTCTAAACTTAACCCTTAAAGGAAAATTACACTTTATTACAACTTGAGTCTTATTTTAGTAGTTTTGGCCTTTGTTTCTATCTATTGCACTCATTACGTTTACGTATCACATTACACTGTACCAAAGTAATCGCTGAGATCTGGGAACATTGCTACCAGAAAGCATGAGAAATAAGTGGCCAGATGATCAGACAGGTTGCACACAAGCCAACAGTTAACCGGAATATCTGAACCACTTTATTTTGAGGATAAGCTTGAAGTGAATGCACCTGAAATCCGTCTTTGCACAGGAAAATTGACTGTGTATGTGCACAACTACTGAAAGTATGGTAGGTCAAAGTTGGACAACAAAGAAGGCCTCTTAACTGTGATGGATGTTTGCAGCGAACAATTTGGGCGATTATTTCACAGTTTGCCTTCATTTTCTCTTCAAAGTAAGTTTTGCTAACCTGAGGGTTGGTTTAAAACCTGTATGATTGTCTGACGGCTAATGCTAAGGTGTCAGCAAGATCTCAGCAATTAAATTGATGTGTAGAGTGATATTATTACAGATGGGAATGATGGTTAGATGGCCAAAACTACTAAAATAAGACCCAGGTTGTGTGGAACTAGAATTTTCTTTTAGCCCTCAAACAACCCTTTGAAGTAGTGAGGACCTGCCAAAATGTCCCCACTCTCAAGGTCTAAAAATGGGTCCTCACAACGACAGTACAAGAACACACAGACACATACATACACACATGAAAAAGGTTGAAAATTGAAATACATACACATGCATGGAAGCAAATAGGAGAATTTATGCACGTGGCCACACACATACAGTGCACACTCATCATTAGGCAGAAATACACACACATACACACTGTACACTCTCATGCTTTCACCGGATTAAACATGCAATTGGTTGTAGTTGGAAACTTTGACATATAACGAGAGAGAGAGAGAGAGACTGTGTCACATAGAAACTACCCCGAGTCACGAATGACCTTCTGTGACTTTCTGCTGAAACAGAAGTCCTCAGCCCAGAGGACTTTAGAGTGTGTGTGTCATACTACAACGCCAGTCTGGGTTTATGTGTGCGAGTGTGTGTGCAGTACGCTTGGAGTCGTTTGATGTTAACAAGCTATGCCACTGTTTTGTTAGGCCACTGTCACCAAAGCAACACATTATATCCCTTCTGCAGGGACTTTCTTTTCTCAGTGTGTGTTTTCTGTGTGTATCCTTCAGCTATATGTGTGTGTATACATATTTGTGTTTATTTGTGTGCATGTGGCAGTGCATGCAATATGCGTGGACAGTGTGAGAGTGTGACTTACACCATAATTTTCCCTTTTCGGTCCAATGTTCAGCTAAGCTCAAAGTGACAGACTGTTTATGTAACGCTGGAAGCTTATGGAGAAACTGGTCGCTGCACTGTGCATATGTGAGTTTCTCCATCTCTCTGTCTCTCTCAAGCTTTGTCTCTATCATTCACTTTCTCTCTCAGTCTCTCATTCATCTTAACCTCTCTCATTCTCTTATCCTCTCGTTCACTCACTCTCGTTTTTTCTGACTTGGCCTCTGTTGAGGAAGCAGCAGTCCTTGTTCTTGTCAAGTGGCCTCTCAGCGGCAAAATTACCCCCCCACCCCCACCCCACCCCACCCCATTCACTTACAGTACAGCAGTAGTAAATCTAGACAAAAGCAATGCAGCCCTATAAACTCCAGCAAAGAAAAGAGCTAACCAAATACAGCGCTGGTTTATAGCCCTTTTGGCTCGTGACTCTAAAAGAAAGGGATGCTTGCAGGCGACTCCCTAATGTGGTCAAGCCTGCGTGGTTAACAGCAACACCAAACTATGAATTTCCTGAGGTTGAGTGGCATTACCATAGAATGAAGTCTGTGAGGGAGAGAGAAATAAATTGTGACAGACAGAAAACAAAGCAATAGATGATGAAGCACAGAGGGGAGACACATTACTCCCCCAGATTTCAACAAAATCCGATCAGTCTGGAATATTGAAAGCGTTAACAAGTAATTTAAAAGACAGAGAAACAGGCAGGAGGAGAATAGAGGAGTGATAGAAGGATGACAATCGATTTTAAAGCTAAAAGACGGATTGGAGAGAAGGAAAAACACGTCGAAAAGAGTGAAAAAGAAAAATGAGGTAGAAAGTCAGACAGAGCGAAAAAAAATACTAACATGAGAATAAAATTTGAGCCAGATTGAGATCGAGTTGAAGAACTAAAGTGCAGATTAGACGTAGGGAGTGTATTGCGAATCATTCAGACAGATTCCCCTTTATGGAGTGAAAGTGAGTGTCCTTCAGTCTGCTGTAGGGAAAATACTTTACTGACTAATGGCTCCTTTATCGTCAGTGTCTCTGCTCCTCTTCTTCTTCGCTCCTCCCCTCTTGCCTTTCCTCTCTTTTTTTTGGGGAAGAGCTTCTCCTACCTTTTGTTTAGTTTCTCTTAGCATTGTTTGCATTGTTGCAAATGCCTATAATAAGCCAGTGTCTTGTTGGTACAAACAGAGAGAGATTTCTACCCATTGTGACAAATGTGTGGTGAGAAACATTGGCCAGATAAAATGTTAAATGTCAAGTGTCAGAATGTTTCTGAGAAGTATTCATGGCCTACATCAGAAACAATCTCCACCAGTGGGATCAGTGTTTTGCTGTAGTGGCTGTAAACCCATCACACCAGGAAAACCATTGTCTTTTAGGCAGATTTCTCTCAGTGGTGTCAGCCAATGTTTGCTTTTGCTGTGGAAAATCTACTGTGGCTGAATTTGATGGCTGTCTGTGGACAAACTACATGCTTTTTTATACAGGTGGTAGGTAGCCAGGCTTGAATAATTTGGTTTCTTTTAATTCAAATTAATTTAATTACTGGTAATGTTGAGTTTAATCAGATTATTTATATCTCCATGTGTGTACACCCACACAACAGATGGTTGATGTAAAGGCTGTGGGTGGTTGGTTTCAAAGGCAGTGCCAACGACAGACATATGACTTTGAGAAGGTAACAGAGACAGATTTGACTTCTCAGAGTTATGTGTCGCTATGATGGTCCGTCACTGGGACAAATGAAGGGAGCGAAATGTTGCACATGATCTAATGTTGAAGGCAGAAGACATGGGAAGTGCTTGGCTGGGGAAAGTGAAGTAGAGACAAGTGGAGCCAAGCAAAGATACCATGAGAGATACAGATAGAGACAGAGATCCAGTGAAAGCATAAGACCACCAGTCTTCTGATAAGAGCCATACAAAGATCCCACAAGGATGTTTGCATGTGTCTTTGCTCACTTCCTCTCCTTTGTACACACGTCTTCTTCAGGGCTGCAGCCAGGATTTTAGAAATTGCAGAAACTTAAATGCTACTCTTTAAAGACACCTTTTTTTGTAAATAGTATTTTTCATTTAAAGGCTCCACAGTTTCCCTGTCTGTTAGTTTAAATTATGTTTCAAAGCTTTTGCCACACTGCGATATAATAAGCCTTTTATTTATTTATGTTTGGCCTGAAAACTATCAAATTTAAGGATAGTGTATCTACATAATTTTGGTGTGAGCTGTTAATGTTTGTTTTTTAAAAGGACATGGTGTCCTCCAAGGTAGCTTTGGCCCTGGACCTCTTGTGTGAGTGTGCCTGTACTCGCTTGTCCTCATGTGTTCACATGCCTTTCGTTGTGTGAGTGTGTGTAAGATGTGAATGCCCAAAACCTCCCAGTGATGACTGCTGTGTATCCCAGAGAACAGTCCTGTAATAGGAGAGAGTTCATTACCTATTAGCATCACTATGACAGAGATTCAAAACAGCAGTAAACGGTCGCACAGGAGACCAAATATTCCACAAAACCCCCCAAATTTTCCAAAACTTGTAGACTCTTGTAAACTCTTGTAGACAATACATGGTGTGCAAACGGAGACAGGGACTGAATATGCCGGTCTTTTGAATGCTTTCCATGATTACATCTTGATTTATGTGACATCGTTTATACAGTAACCGAGAACATGCAGTTGAGCGTTCTACTTGACTCAGTCAGAGTTTCTTCTTGTAAACATGAGCTCTTCATCATAAGTTTGTTCCCTGCAGTAAATATGTACAGTAAACTAGAACTTAGTTTAGTTTAGTTTTAAATATTTTGTCTTGTAGTTGTTTGTTTTGTTTTTTTGCAATCAGTTTACTGATAACCAAGCTAGCCATTATACTAGCTGTCGAAAGATAATGTATTTCTAATATAACACTCTAAATAGCTGTTAATTACTGTTGGACTAACTGTTATATATTCACTCTTTTATTATGCTCTTGCTAACTCTATGTATATGTCTACTGGTTAAATTACGATGTTGTACTTCCTGTGGGAACTTAATGTTGATCTTTCACTGATGATACTTTGTTTCTTCCTGGCACAAGGGACAATGCAACTAATTTGACAGTCAGTCTATACTTTCGTAAAGCCAGTTTCCTTATTTCTGTACTAATTCATTCTCACATTACTTATGGTATCTCATCTTTTTCTGATTTGTAGTCATTATCATTGAATTTGTTGCCCAATGGTGCTTTCATAGTTTCATAATTGCTTCCAGTAAAAACTACAAAGTCCAACTCCTTCTCCTCAACCTTTATTGGATGTGTGTTTTGCTACATAGACGTGCACCTACATGTGAGTGAGAGCAGAAGACTGTTTAATTTCATTTCAACCATTATTACGTTATTTAGCAGCTAAATGTGATGTTTTTATGTGCTGTGCTGGTTTGGCTTCTAAGCTGACTTCTCCTTCAGTCCTGATTGGACAAAAGGATTCAATGTAACGTTATGCTGCTCCTGCCTTTTTAAGCTTCATATCAAGTGAGGTTACAATTAGTGATTAGATCAAAAAGGCTGAGCAGGTGTTGCTAAATGTCATATCCAAACATTAGAAGTGGATGGATTGCAGCTGCAACAAAGGCTAATTTTGGAGCAGCTTGACGCCTGCCCCCTGCTTCTGGTGACAGACGCACTGTAGAACGTGGAGCTCACAGGAAAAGGAAGAAGGCAATTAGGATTCCTTGCGTAACTGGGAGATTTAGAGAGCGAAATTGAGCATACCTATCTTAGAGAGAGAGGGAGGGATGGAGAGCAAGAAAGGAGGAATGAAAAAGTGAAGCAGTACAAGAGCTTTGTGGAAAATAACAGGAGATTAGGACAGGAAGTGAACGCATTCGGAAACGAAGCGTTGGACGGAGAACAACATAGGATGAAAGGGAAAGGATGGAGGGATAGAGAGATAAGGATGTAATGCCTGATAGAGTGAGAGAAAAAGTGGAACAAGGAAATGTCAGTGTCAGAGACATAGACAGCGACAGAACAGAGAGAGGAAACTGTTTGCAGTAGTTAATCGTTATTCCTCATTGTTGTACGAGATACAAAAGAAAAGAGGGCAAAGGTCAAGAAAACAAAAACAGTACAGATTGAGACAGGGGGACAAGGAGAGAAAGAGAGACACATCTGACCGACCGGCAACCCGACATGTCAAACATTTTAACTCTTGTATTCTCTTAATATTTCATGGTTTACCACAGCGGCGGTCAGTCCAACTTTTCATTCCATTGAGCTCTTGGGAGTCTTCGTCACCTGATCTGTCATTTGTTTAACATTCCTTTCTAATAGTTACTCCTCTGTTTTTCTCAGTCTCTGTGGTGTAGCCAACCAATAAAGCTGTGCTGTAAATGAATCAGCCCCCCCACACACCAAACGTGTGTGCATAAAGTCAACCAGTATGCCAGCCCAAGCCAGCCAGACTATAAGGTTCACTGGTTTCAGTGGTCGGGGGTGAGGTGTAGTGGGGAGCTGTCTTTGCCTTTGTTTGTGTGTGTGTGTGTGCATACATGTGTCTGGGTTGTGTGTGTGTTGTATGGTATATTAATTCCCTGAACACCTGCTGTTTGCATTCTTGTCTTATCCCGTTGTCGCAAACACACACACATGCGCGCCTTACCTCTGCCTGTAATGGAAACAAACAGTGGTTAGAGCTTTTGTACTAAAGCCTCTCGTTAGTTGTCTGACTGCCAGCTGGTCAGTTAAATTTAAAGCTAAGTTAAGCTTTACTGCCGGGTGGGGTGGACACCCACACTTCAGCTGACCAGGTGCATAAAAATGGCCGCCTCACTAGCTTTAAGACATTCAGATCCTATGCAGCCCTTTTTATTGGCTGATAGTTTTTAATCATTTTAGATTAGGTGCAAAAACATTCTCTATAGCATAATTACGTTGGTTTGAAGGATAATGGCAGCCCACTGTTTCTCCGCAACTTTTCCTGAATTTCTCCTTATTTCAATGCACAACACCCTCGCAGCTTCCAAGGTAGCGAGAGTGGATGAACTAACTCATGTAAAAGTAGACTTTCACCTTTCTACTGTATATTAAGGCTAAAGATGGAGCATTGCATTAGTTCAGGCAGAGCACAGAAGTTGCGCTTTCATTACTGCTCATTCGCGTGGCTACCAGCTGATTAGTAATGTCCAATCATATTCAAGTATAGGTGCAAAGCTCAGCGATTATAACCGGACACGTCTTACTACTAATCTGCTGATGCACTCATACCAGCATTGGTTACTGTTGCATTTCCCTCCACCACCCAGTCCTCCTCCTTGTGTGCTAAGATTTTGGTATTTTTGATGAATTAATGTAATTTCATAAAGAATTAATGTATGTGTAAATTAGGGGGGGATTAGTTAACAGAGCAGAACTCAAAGAGCAGATCCCCAAAGAGCAGAGCCATTTCCACCAAATCAGCTGTGTACCCATTTGCTATGAATGGTCAGTTATAGTGTCTCTGACTGAAATGAAGCTGTAAAGATTGGTGGTAACAGCTACTGCTCACTCTTCATTTATGTTTCTTTGCTTTATTATAGTTGTTTATGGGTATCCATAAATAACTAACAGTTTTTTTGACAATATAAAGGTAAACTGAAGATGAGCCCACCCACTGTGTACTCTACAGCTGTCAGTAGCCGGATAAAACTGATCCATGATCTTTACGTCAACACAATAGCAACAGCGAGGGCTGTATTTAAAAATAAATTAAATATACGAATACCTTACGGTGGGGACAAATTTAAATTGGTCCTTTTATTTGATTTTGACATTAAAAACAAGACAGTTTGTCCGTCACTGGATATTGTACCGAAAATGAAAATAACATATACAGTTCTGTGCACACTGTAGTGTACTGTAGTGGCACTTGCTAAAGTCCATAAAAGACATCTTAGTACTTAGAGTTTAGATAGTATTAGTAGTAATAAACGTATATAAGTTGCGTGAGGGGGCAAATCATGAATGAATGTTTATTTGAAATCATACTTTACGCCTTTTAATTTCTGAATACGTCAGTGTAAATTTGTGTGCTATTCATTTTACAATTTCCTCTCATCTCAATCTCATTTTGCTCTGGCAGTGGCCTTGGCTTTGTCAGTTTTTACGTGGTGATGTCAGATAGGGTGATGCTGTCGCTCTCCACCTGGTCCTGTATCCTCGCTGTTTGTTTGTCTCCAGAGCGGTTTCCCTGGTGAGAGCAGAAGTTTCCACTGTGAACAAGAGAAAGATGGAGATAAGGATGGAGAGATTAGGGGAGAAGGCAGAGAAAAAAGAGAAGGGTAGGAAAATGTAGCCAACTGTAAAAGAGTGAAAGATTGAGATAAAAGAGGAGAGATTAGGGGGAAAGAGAAAAACAGAGGAAGGCGAAGAAAAAGTGTTTAGTCAACTGTGAAACAGTGAAAGATAAGACAAGAGAGATTGAGAGAGGGGGAGACACTGTAAATAGGGGAGATTAGAGAGAAAAAGAAAAAGTGGCTGGGAACACAGTGGTAAAGCTGGCTGTGAAGGACTGACAGATTGACATGAGAGAGCATTCACTGGGGAAAGGAGAGATTTAAGATAGATGAAGGGAAGGAGGGAGAGAAAAAAGGAAAAACTGAAAGATTGTAGCCAAATGTGAGAAGATAAGGAGAGACGGATAGCAGAGGGGTAAGACAGGGAGGAGAAGGTGGTTAGAGGTGGAGTGATGGGGGACAGAAGTTTTCAGATTGGATTCTGCCTCAGAGCCTCTCAAAAGTGAGTGGATACTTGAAATTACAAATCAACAAGTAAAAAAAAAAAATCTGTTTCTTTCATCACGGAAGCAGCTCTTTCCTCAAGCTGAAAATGATAAATCAATGCTGTATTGAGTTTTTCACCACGTCCAAGAAGGCTTATCAAGCTGCCTCGCTTTCCAAGGAACTGGCAATTACACACATACTGAAAGCCTGTGACAAGAACCAGCAGCAGCTAGTCTGGATGATGGCGAAGTGGCTCGCTGTCAAAAACTTATCTGGTCTCTTGAATGCACTGGCAAGACAGATGAGACTTAAAGTCATCATGAATTTCCTTTTGGTTTTTTTTCTTTTTCATGTTATTGATGTGGGTTTGTCTATGATTCAAATGAATGCGACATAACCATACCTCAGAAAGTGTCAGTGCTGATATTTTAAATTCAACGTGATATGTTTGTAATATTTATGTTTCAGTCATTTCAGACTCTGCCAGTTTACTGGCAGATAAAAAAAATATTTTGGCATTTTATGCTTTATTATTAGTTGACAGGAAATGAGGGGACAGAGATGAGGAATGACATGCAACAAGTTGTTATGGTGAACGCGTTAGAAAACAGAACAGACACAGGTCAACATTAGTCCAATATTCAAACTCCTTTTAGCTCTGTTTTGGTCTCCACCAACTGCTGAGGGAAATATCTGTCTCCTTAGCTACTAAATGCTTTTCTGTCATTTGGTGATGGGCAGTTAGTTTATCAGTGGTGAAAACAGCTGCCTGTGTCTGGGAATGAGGTTGATGAGAGCGGTGAGACTGAACCAAAACAGTAAAGTTTCGGGCTGTAAAGCAAAAACAATGGGCTGAAAGATGCTAAAATGCTCTGTAGAGTTGAGAGGAACTTCTGAGTCGGTTGATAATTCTCTGTGGGTTCGTCACTAGTGACCCCTTTCACATTACGCATCGTTGTAGCACTTTGATCTGTTGTTAATGTGAAAATATGGATTAGTGCTGCTTTAAGGTTCTACTTTGCACAACTGTAAAAACTTTTAGAGGGTTTATACAGAGGTTTTATATTATCTTCTCTTCTCTTCTGTTTCTCATATCAAGAATCTTCAAATAGAAACCTCACTTGACCGAGACCCCATTCTGAGAACTTATTTGTTTTTGCTTATGATTTAGATCACTGTCTGCGCTGTAGTGGGTGGGAGTCTTTGATCAGCAGTCATTTTATATGACCTCCCATTGTATCAGATGAGATATTGAAACTATTCATTACCCTGGAGCCCTTTCAAGGACTTCTGGTGGACCCTGGACCCCATTTTGGGCTGTGGGAAGGGCTGCCCTCGCCCCAGCCAGCCCTCCCTGTCTCAGGCCGGAGTATGGCTCTTATTAGTGATCCTTGCCATGGCAGCTTGTGGAAGCCTTTTGAAACCTAATATGGTCTTAAATCAGATTTATAAATGTTTAGGTGTATTATGAAAAACACACACGCAGGCCGCCTTGGCAAAACCAGACTCTGTTTATGTGTATGTGTGAGTGTGCGCGTCTGCGAGTGAGAGAGGGTGAGTGAAAGCTCACAAAGCGAGGGAAAGAGAGTTGTGTGTGTGAAATAAGAGAGAAAATTGTGTGTGTTGTTTGTCTGTGCTCTCTTGTGTGTGTGTGTGTGTGTGTGTGTGTGTGTGTGTGTGTGTGTGTGTTTTTTTTCCTTGCCCTAATTCCTCCAGAGCGACAGCGTTTCAATAAACAGCATACCCGTATAAAGGGAACCAGTCTATACACACACACTCAGGCAGTCAGTTCATATTGCAGTATGCATACATTGTGCACCCGTAGTTAAAACAGATTGAATGACAGCCAGGAAACATGATAAGCTTTTAAACTCTGATGATGGAAAGAGAAAATAATTTCATCCCACTTTTNTTTTGCTGGAAAATTTGCTTCTCAATAATTCATAGCAGCAGGAGCTGTATGTGTGTGTAGACGTGTGAGTGTGTGCGCATAATTCTCCTGGTGCCTGTACGGTAGGAGTGTTTGTGTCTTTTGGTTTCTGTTTGTTTGTGTTTATATGTTTGTGTGTGTGTGCGCGCGTGTGTGTATGTGTGTGGGCTCACATGCTGTGGGGCATTCTCACGCTCTGTCCTGCTGCCACATTCACTAATTCTGCTGAGCGAGAACACACACAGAGACACACAAACGCAGACACACACATGCACTTAGTGGATCTTCACTGATGTTCATTTGCTTTTTAGCTTTTCTTTACAATGAAGTTGGGCGCTTTGGAGATACACTGTATTATATGAAGTTCACACTGTTAATTAAACTCAATTTTATTAATGGTTTGATAAATCAGATTTGTAACTCCTGTGTTTCTTTCTGTAGGGATTTGAACAGAAACAACATCACCAGAATCACTAAAGTGGACTTCTCTGGCATCAAGAACCTCAGGATTCTGTAAGTTTGTTTCTTTCAACATTTTGTGGTGATATTAATAATAATAATGATCAGGGGTTGTTAAGCTTGGTTGTTCAGCAAGTTCAAATTACGTTGAATGTGTCTGTCTTTCTTTTGGTTCCGTCATGTGGGAATTTATGAGTTCATGTCCAAAGATAATGAGCTCTTACCTTTTTCTGTAAGGTTTGCTCGTACGAGCCTTCCAAGTGAGAGAAAACCCTAAATACATGAAGATGGGGAATGCAACAAATGCAAAAAATAGGGCTACTGTAGGATTAAAAAAACGTATGTAATCTCTGATCACCTGATAACTGAAGCATAAACATCAATGAAAGAACATGGTCTTGCAGAATGTTTGATAGCTTTAAATAACTTAAAACAGACATGCTGACTTAAAGAAAGCAGGTGACCTAAAGCAACATGGACTCTTTTATCCTCTTACTATGGCATGACATTGTCATATTGCTGCAAAGAAATCAAGGTCCAAGTAGATGTTTGGGCACACAATGCCAGTATTGGTTTCTTTTAACCATGAATGTGACCTCAGCCTAATATCTTCAGTTCTGTAAACATAATTATACCTCAACCACACATCAGAAAATGCTCATATGAGTTGTTTATTTATAAGGTGCTATCAAACGACCGATTTAGTCATTTAGGTATGAGGGCTTGATGCTGAATCTACCACACAACAGCAGGTCTATTATGACCTCTTTCTTTTTCCTTGTTGTGACCTGTATTCGTTTCTTTACAAGGAATCCCATTAACAAAAAAACTGCCATGCTGGAGCAATTACCCAAATGCTATATTTACCTAATAGGCCTGTATATGGCTATAGGGGAAACAAGTCTCTATAAAATAACCTAATGAGGGATTTCAGGGCAGGAGAGAATGCAAGTGTCCTATCCAAGGAGTCGAATTCCGTAATTACTGAATATTTACGAGGTTAAATAATAGAGTAATCGTGAGCTGACATGCCAGTAACAAGCAGCGAGACTTCCCATTTGTTAAACAAGCAACACGACAACAAGATGTTAAAGTGGTACGGACATGATGATATGCAGAGATTAAACAGCTGAAAAATGTTGCAGTTTCTGGACATTTGTTAGCAGGAACTTGTGAGTCATTGTTTATGTCAAATAGTAAAAGGAAATATAACGTAACTCAGAATTCACTATGGTCTCCCATTTCTCTCTGAATGCTGGATTTTTGAAGTTTTGCAAGACTGGGACACCCAGAGGTACCAGAATGCCTTTGAAAAGTAGAAATAAGCAACAAACTTTTCAGATTCTTTCATGATGCACAAAAGGGATTTGTATAAAATTGTGCACGCATAAATAAACTACAAAATTGTGACTTGAACACACTCCACTTCTCAAAAAATAAAGCCATCGCCAAAGTGGAACGAAACTTTAAACAAGTGCTGAGAACAGAATGCACAGCATATGGAGAATTACTGATATTGCGTATTGAACAGAGAGGTATTTGTTGAATCAGATGATGAAGAGCTTCAAGTCTGTCTTGAAACAATACTCACATGCCCAGATGTACAATGACAGCTCTTTTTTTCACTGTGATTATTCCTCCTGTATATACTGGCCACAAAGAGACCCCCCCCCTCTTCAAGCATGGTGTGTGTCCAGCCTGAACTTACTTGATGTGTCATAACTGGTAATTCCAACCATTCTGATATACTATCTGTTCAGTATTTATTTTGTTTTTGGGGGCCTCAAAAGGGGGCTGAAACAGCTGAGCTGGACTGACCACTGGCTCTTTTCAAGGCAAAATTACTTCCAAAGGCGACTTACTGACTACAGACTGAACATATAACTGTCAGTGAACATCTAAAATGGACATTTTTGACCTTCTATATTCTATTGACTGCTTTTGTGCCTGTGTAATCTCTTATCCTCTGGAAAAGAATAATCCAGTGACATGCTAAAGTCTTTGCTGATGTTACTCTTGCTTGTCTAACTCGTCATATCTAAACAGCTGCCCTCAGTAGAGCGTGACTCCTCGTCTCCTCTCAGCTGTCCTAATTGACTTTAAGGGCCCTCTCACTCTTCTGCCTCAAGTGTCTCAAATGTGTGTGCGCTTCTGTGTGTGTGTGTGTGTGTGTTAGGCCTATAATAACTATAATCACCGTTGGCTGCATGCAGCTTCCCTCCTCACTCTGTTTTAACCAGACCGACAGATAAAAATACACTCCCAGCACAAACTACGCTGAGGAGTGGAAATAAGTTTATGCATGTGTGTGTTTGCATTTGTAAGTGCATTTGTTCAACTATAACCATATTTGTAAGGACCGTGGTGGATTTTGGAACTTATGTCAGTTAATGTGTCATCTTTTCTGTGTGTGTGTGTTTGAGCAAAATAGAGAAAGAGAAAGATAGAGAGACCTTTATTTGTTTGCATCCTGTGCACTTGAGACAGGATGAGAAGGGCTAAGGAAATGAGGCTAAGTTTGTGTGTGTGTGTGTGTATGTGTGTGTGTGTGTGTGTGTGTGTGTGTGAG
>NTHP01000208.1:355356-370090 GCA_003416845.1 Oplegnathus fasciatus | reverse complement strand
CACACACACACACACACACACACACACACACACACACACAAATGCCTAGTTCTGGGATTCCTGCTCACTTAAGCTTTACATACATCCCACGGGAAAAGTTTTCATGTAGTTTAATGCTAACATTTTTCCCAGGGAAGGCTAATAGCTGCAGAACAAGTATTCCACAATGCCCGTGCTTAATACAGGCTAGTAATTATTGATAATTAGTCCTGTGAAAATACTTGACTCCCATTACATGTAATCTGACTTCTGTTAAACAGCCAAAGTAACCTACAGTATATATGCAACATAATTATGTCATATCAGGTGTATTTTCAGCTGCTAAATGATCTCGTTTTATGCGATTCAATGATCATCGAATACAAAAGAAGTGTTTTAAATCTTCAAACTTAATGTCTGACCTCATTAAAGCACCTTATTCAGACTGCCTGCAGTAATCCGATTAAACATTTATCAGAATTTTGCGTTCATCCAAAAACATATAATCCAGTCTAAATATTCTTTAATCTGAGCGGTCAGACCGCCTTGCTGTAATCACAGGCCCAGCTTGTCTCTGCATGCATATTGCATGCGCAACACTTAGCGTAATATATTTGGCAGCCTTACATCACAAGATTTCTTCCAGACTGTGGCGAAATTGAGTAATTCCAAACAAATTTAGATGTAGGTGAAAACTTGACTGCTTGATATTGAACAGTTGGCTGGGGAAAGTTAATGTGGTTTCACCCATTGTGTGTAAACAACAAGTGAAGTTAATACCCCCTGAAGTATTTTCTTATTTCCTGCAGAGGCCAAGTGCTCTGAGATTGCCATAAGGTAGCATGACATCATTGTGCTTTTTATAATGGTGGCTAAGACTTTCTAATATGGTTGAATGAAAGAGTTATTAGACACACCAGGCCCCACACACATGAAATCAATACATGTTTTCTCTCTTTTCTCCATCTTTCTCCACCTCGCTGTCGATGACTAATGCCTGATACAGACCAATATAAAAACAATACCTCATCCGAACAATATGCCAGTATCGACTCCCCACTCCATGTGTTTGGCTTAAGATCTCCTGCCTTTCTAAACTTCATTCAATAAATCAGCATGCGGTTGATCCCTCATTTGGGCAAATAAACTCTGATAGTTGCTCAAAGTTATGTCTTGATTTAGCTTACGAGATATGCTTTTCTATCATGGTGGAGAAAATGCAGTTAGACTAGAATAAACATGGTGGCTTAATGCTGGCTCGACTGTAAATTATGACTGATGGGCTGAGGTCAGGACTGTGCATATGTTTACATGTGTGTTTGGGTATTCTTGCTACCAGTGCATAACTCTGTACCTATGTTTACTCTTTACATGTTTACACACATATCTGACGTTGCTCATTAGTGCTGGGTGTGTATGTCTATGCATCTTCTTCTGTAGAGTATGTATTTGTGCCTGTCAGCGTGTGTTTGCCTTTGTTAGCCAAGAGTTTAGGGTTGTTTTTTCCTCCACCTGTCATTACTTTTCTGTAGCATATGTTCACATTTGCATGAGTGTTTCTGTTTATAAACTGCTTTAAGTATACTGGATATATACGGCTGATCATTTTCATTTTTTACTATTTTTTTTTGCCATTTTTCACAAAATAATTGTCGTTTTTCCTGCTGCAAGAAGACACAAAGAACACAGCTCTTAAATCTTAACAGTGCAAACTGAAGAGAAAAATAGGGAGGATATACAAATTAGCTTCTTAATGTGCACCAGAGTCCCTTTGAATAATTAGGAAAATAAATAAGAAAAACAAGAAGTGGTTATACTACTAGTGTTGCATATGGCATTTTTAAAATCCAATTCTAACCCAGATTTTTGCATTATTGTTCATTTGTTTCATATTTTCTCCAGTTTTTCATGAAGCAAAATAAACATAACATATATACCATATATATATATTGGGTGAAAAAAGAGCCCCACCAGGAAATCATGAGTGAGTGAATAAGCGTGTATGCATCTATGCATGTGTGCATGCACATGTCCATGAATGCATGTTTGAGTGTCTGAGTCTGTTATCTTTCAGTCGAGTGCATGTTTCAGTCCAACAGATTGTGTGTGTGTGTGTGTGTGTGTGTGTGTGTGTGTGTGTGTGTGTGTGTGTGTTTGCGTGTGTGTTTGCGTGTGTGTTTGCGTGTGTGTTTGCGTAAAGAACTGGAATGACAGACCACGGATTAATGGCTGCAATACAGCTGCATGTCAAAACATTTTCTTTGAAAGAATATTTAAAGGGAGGTCATGCCAAAACAATTCACAAGTCCACATGGCAGGCCAGACATCGTCTCTTTGGACACAGCTTCTTTAGTCTTCCTTGGATTTCTCTGTCTTTTTCTAATATCCCTCCCACCCAATCCATCTTGTCGTTCTGGGTCTCTTAATCTTGAATCTCTGTTTCCTGTCTTTCTCTCTCTCCTCCTTTCTCTCCTTTCCCTTCACTTCTGCCCTCCTCTCCTCCTCTGCCTCTCGCATCAGCCGCTGTTTTCCTTCGATCTCCCCCTCCCCTCCTCTCTCTCAGGAGATGTCACTCTTAACATCCTCAGACAGAAAATATAAACACACACATATCAGTGGAGATGTTCTCTCTCCTTTACTCTGTCCCATCTGGAAAACCTTAAATGGACCCAAAAACATGACAACACGCACAGAGCCAGGAGGAGAAAAATAGGAATATGCATTACATTGGGAGCACCACTGGAAAGACAGACAAGAAAGAAAATGAAAGAAAGAAATGGAGAAGATATCCACTGAGGGGTGGAAGAGGGATGGGCTGTTAATTGTTTGTCTTGGCTCGCTAGATAGTGACATTTGTGAAATGCTGCGTGTCTTAAACATTTTGAACCTTTGCTTCATGCCATATTCATTTGTTCAGTGCACTGATTGCTTGTTTATACAACCAATTATTTAAAAGTGCAAGTGTCTCTCTCGATGTTTGAAATCTCTCTATTTCTCTCTGGCAAGCAGCTGATTTCTCTGTTTGCACTCTCCAGAAAATGAGATTTATCTGATGTTTCTTCCCTTGGTTTGAATCTCCAGGTCAGCCTGGAAAGCGAATTACATGGTTGTCCCTCAGTTTGATTTTTAAATTAAGACATTTTTAAGAAATGCCTGCTGCAACTACGTAATGCTATGGATAATTCTTATTGCCGCCTGTGGCACTCGCTGTCATTTTCTCCCTTGTCTTGACTGTCATTAGCTGCAGAGTCACATAGTACTTCTGCTGCTACTGCTTTTGAATTGTGGATGTGTTTAGTCATGATAACTAACTAACATCTGTTGTTCTTTTCTCTTAAGTCATCTGGAGGACAACCAAATCAGTGTTATCGAGAGAGGAGCCTTCCAAGACCTCAGACTGCTGGAGAGACTGTAAGTATCTTATACTGCTACCCGTTGTGCGTGAGTGATAAAAAGAAGCAGTAAAAGCTAAACAGCTGATGCAAACTTAAGGTATTTTAGGCATGTAAAAAAAATGTAAAAAAACGAAAATGCACACACATAAACATCCCAAAGT
The DNA here is from genome assembly GCA_003416845.1 of Oplegnathus fasciatus. Lineage (NCBI taxonomy): Eukaryota > Metazoa > Chordata > Actinopteri > Centrarchiformes > Oplegnathidae > Oplegnathus > Oplegnathus fasciatus. Next base: position 366,555 of record NTHP01000208.1, on the reverse strand, counting down.
ATGCATACATGCACAAATTCACACACATGCAAATATTTGACTTACCACTGCTGATTTTCCATTTCGTCAAACATACACACACCTTTGACGTGCTGTTGCCATTCTGTAAAGCACACAAAGAGTGTACCAGGATGACACTCGAGTCCATCCACTTCACACACAACCTCGGAATCTCTCGTAGATATTGCCTCGTTCAGTGTGTGCGTGTGTGTCCGTCAGCTCACACCAAGGCTCCAGTCAACAGAATCAAGGTGTCAGTGCACAACACAACACTTCCCACACACACACCTGCGTGTTTATGAGTCCGTGTTGGAGGGATGACAGGCAGATGTGCATGTTCCTGCTGTGTGTGAGTGTTTATGATGATGTAGCATGAAATGAAAATAGAGACTACATTATCTCCTGTAAAAGTCAACTATATTTTTATAGCCGTGGCTTTCAGGTGATACCGTCTAGCTGCCATATTGGAGCTCTTCAAGTGATGAGAACAGCATTTCTAAACTCAGGAACTGGCTGTCTTAATGGTGTTGGATTCACATTGGTGGGCTTGGACAGGAGCTGAGAAATTCTTATCTGATATGTCTGTCCAATTTGTTTCTCAGATAATGACAGTTTATTAGCTATTTAAGCACAGTAAGCTATTTAATTTAACACTGTCTTTCATGTACAATGTACTTCCACAGTCTCATAATGTCAGTAACTTGAAGACCTCTGGTGCTGCTATGTGACTGCAAAAAGTGATGAGTTTTGTCCAGTTCTACAGGCGACTGTATTAAAGATTTTGTCTGCCGCGAAGAGGAGCGTTTACATTTTACAAGAGCAAGAATACGAGGGAGATGTTGTCAGAGAAATGTGACAGAGAGACAAAAGTACTTAATTCAGTTCAGGCGACAGCAAAGTCACCTGACGCTGAACAGAAGAGACGCTGAGTGCCAGCAACGTGTATCTTTCTAAATGGAGATCACACATCTGATAGTGAAAGAGTTAGGTGATGGGTTGCTTTAGTGTTAAAAGGCTCTTTAATGTGGTGTGTCAGGAGGAGTCAGAGGTTAGGGGTGAGAAGGGGAAGGCAACAGGAGGCAACATAGTTGTGTGTCAAAACTTAAAAATATGCTTTTGTGCAATCGCAATGTATTTATGACTAAAGTTGCATTTCAATATACGTATTATATACTGTACATAAACATAAACTCTGCTGTAGCGCTGATAATAATGAGGGTCCTGATTTTTCTTTTACTTCAGTGACAGTGAAATGCTTTTTAAAATGCTTAGTTGACAGGTTCTCTGATGTTGTGCCTGTCAGGGTGAAAGTTTAGGGGTGAGAGGTCGTGGTGCTGAGTCTGTGTGATTTATGGCGTCACAATGTGAAAAACGTGGAGCTTATGTGGTCATCTCCTTGGGTGAGGACATTTGTGCATGTCAACACGTGAATTATGAAGTTGTGGGTATGGCCGTTTCACCTCATTTGGTAATTTAGGGACTCAAAGTTGGCCTGGAACTTGTAGTGATTAGCTGATTTTTAGTCCTTTATGAGAATATTTTGCTAAAATAATAGGGGATATTTCAAGACATGTGATTTTTTATTTTCCTTACAAAAATATATCAAACTTCTGGATTTTGAGATACTGGCCTCGTGAGATTAGTTCCCTTCAGTCTCCAAACCATTTCTGCTGGACTTGATTGTGATTCTGACTAATAGGGATAATTTTCCAAATCTTAAAAATATAGTGCCCATGGATTGTGGTCTGGTGATATTTCAAAGGTTCCAAGTAGAATAAGCTTGTCATTATTATTTGAAAATACACAAAGGATTCTTCTCCTAAAAACTGTAACTGTTTTGTGAGCGAACGTCTTAAAATGACTCATAAGTGTAATAGTAGCCGATCATGCGCTTTACTTTAGTACCAGCAGTTATTTTCTAGGAGCAGGGGTCAATTATTTCAAATGGTGGATATCTCTTTTTGGACTGCAGCTCTCTTTCCATTGGTGCACACAGGAGCGAAAGTCAGCGTCCTGTTATCATTATCACCGGGGTTAAAAGGTTGGTGTCTGTGTCTTCTCCAACACAGATTCTACTTTGTGACCCCCTGACCCTCCACCCTTATTTTCTTTTCTTTTTCCCTTCCACGCCTCGTTTCTCAGCCAAATGCTTTGGTAGCTTGATAACACTTTCACTCCCTCTCGTCACACTGTCTTCATCTATCTCTTCTGCAGCCGGCCCCACCCTCCTTCTGCACACACTCACACAAGCAGACACACCTTTCACCCTCGCACACTCTCTCCCTTTATCCCCCCACACACGTCTACCTGTTGGTCAACACCATGCCTTCGCTCTCTCCATCTTCCTCTGCCTCTCGTTCCTTTGTAAATAATTGCCATGTGCCATGCTCAGTTCAACGTGCTCAAGCAGGGAATGGTATTTTACATGTAAAATGTAAGACGTCATTGGGCATGAGAAGCAGCTCTGCTGTTTTCTTTACATATTAGTCGAGAAACAGTCCTTGGAACCTTTGAAATATTACCAAATTACAGCAAAAACAATTAGATTGGGGTGTAAACAGTTTGTCAAGAATCACTGGATCCAGAGGGTCTTGATTAGGAATTGTCTTTAACTTGTTTTTTTGTGATAATTTACTGGTATACATCTGGTAATTAATGAAAGCTGTGTTTCTTTCTATTCTTCTCTTGCTTTTAGTTGTTGTTGTATATTTACATGTGCGCAAATAGAGATGAATGCTCATGGGTGTATGCATTTTCTTTACTGAAAACATCTTTCAGTGGAGATGACTGGAAGCCGCCAGGAACCCAAACTTGTTCCTCCTTTCACTCCCAGGTCAAAGCACATGTGGGGATGATAGCGATAACTGGCTTCACAGAGCTTACAGCACGATAACCTGTAACCGACACGCACATATACACAAAACACAGCATGATAACCTGCGGGTCATGATCACAGGAAGCCAGACAGACTTTCCCATGAGTTTGACCTTTGAACCATGAACCCGCTGACCTTCAAGGTGATGCGGTCGCCTTGTTGGTGATAGTTCAGTCAACACAAAAGCATGAATCTGGGTGATTTATGAGTGTGTGTTTTTGCCCTTTTCTGTCCATGCTGAGGTTTCTCTTTGAGATGAGTTTTGCAATATGAAACCATTTAACTTTTAACTATATTTCTTTTTCTCCCTTCTTTTCTCTCCACAGTCGTCTGAACAGAAACAAACTCCAGTTTCTCCCAGAGCTTCTCTTCCAGTCTAACCCCAAACTCGGACGGCTGTGAGTACACCTTTTCTTGTTTTTCCATGTCTCCATCCAGCGATCCTGCTTTCCTCAACTCTCCAATCTCTCGCTGACTCTCCCTCCATCGCTCTCTCTCTGCCCTTTTCTGTCTCTTTTGATGTGTTACATGATCCATTTGAAAACACGGCCACGGTGCAATGTCATAATTTTTATCCGGGTTGAGGGTTCAAGTCCCGCGCCAGGTGACACAGTGCCGCTCTGTGCTCTTGTCAAGAGGTGAAAAGAGTATGTGTGTCAGATGTGTGTGTGTGTATGCGTGTATGCGTGCGGTTTTAAGAGGTGAAAGTGCGCCTGGAGTGAATGTTTTGCTTGGACCTGTGAGGAATTTTTATTCGGGAATACGGAGTTTTCCCAGAGTATTCAGAGTGTAAGAACAGGTCACACTGATGCAGAGAAGCCTCCCACTTGCCCTTGTCTCTCTCTCTTTTTCATCTCACATTCCCAGACATACTCTCTCTCTCACTCTCTTTTTGTGTGTTTCAGTCCCATCGGTGCACCCACCCGGTCTCCTTTTCTTCCCCTGTGCTCTCTCTGTCTGCACTCCTTCTTTCCACTCAGGTTTTCTGTTCGTCTTATCCTCTGAGAGTGTCTGTCAGCTTAGGTTGAAGGTTGAAACACCTTCTAAACTTTATAGCTGTTTGTATTGGTCTGCCTTCAAGTAAAGCTAGAGGTAGACCCGATGTGTGTGTGTGTGTGTGCGTGTGCCTCTTATGCCTGTTTGCTTTTGACTGTACTTGAGCTTATATATCATGTATGTGTAAGTGTACACATGCATGCACCATATTAATATACTGTCTCTGCATATCAGTGTGTTTGTGTGTGTGTGTGTGTGTTGCAAGGTGTTGGGATAGGGAATACCACCGCTGGGACATTAAACTTCTCACTTCTCTCACTCTCTTTTATAATGTTTCCATGAGGCAGAACGCCTCGGAAGCTACTGTAACCTTTCTTTGTTGAAAAAGGATATTCTTCCGTGTATGGTCTTTTTGTGTTTTTGACATTATTGAAGTTTGAGGCATTTTAGGATATCAAAAAGCGAATTAGCCCAACACCAATTTTAAGGACTACACCACTGAATAGTTGAGTATTAAAAATGATTTGCCTGTTTCGTTGAAAAGTAGGTCCGAAAGGTTTGCAACTTGCTTCTTCACAGAAAACAGCAGCTATAGTCAGCTTGGATTCACAACAGTAACATTGTCTTCCAATGGTTAGCCAGAGTCATTGCATAATGTATCAAGATGTCCTAAGAAATGTCTCAGATGACTGCTGTGTCATAATCCACTTGATACGTTCAATATGTTCCCAACAGTCATAGTTTTGCCACAACATAACTAAATACACTGTTCAAGTGTTGCGTTATCACCTCCTCATACCTTTAAAGCTTCGCAGGAAGTAGCAGATGTAGTGGTTTATAGGTGGACCAGGATTGTTGGGAACATACTGATCACTTTTACTGGTGGTAGATTATGCTGCAGGAGTGTTGAAGAAGTTTCGGTGGACATTTTTTGACAGGCTGTTTTGCTGTGAACCTTTGACGCCATTGAAATCCATCATATTGTAACTGCTTTGAGTAACTGCTAAGAGCAACTTACAGACTTTCGCAGCCACCTTTCAAGCCTACAGGCAGTGTCTGATTTGATACTCAAAAAATTGATTCCTTAAAGTGACAGCTCTTTGAGGACACTCAGACAAACACTGGCTCACAAAATGTTCCAGCTGGAGAGCTTATTTTGAAATTAATCATGTAACCTACGGTACATTGCCTCTTCTGTCCACAGTATGCCTCTTCCAACATTAACACAGGGCTTATCTACAGTAAATAATGATAATTTCTGTCCAGTGAAAACTGAGTATCTGTTTTCAGATAAACTGAAGGATGAAATGCTCATTTGTGGGTTCTGGCAGTTTTTCTATGTCTTTGATGAAAAAAAAAACCCTCTAAAAACTAATTGAATTATCTAAAAAGTGCGCTGTTTTTCATTACAGATTAACATGTTGAAATACGTGATTCTCATTTGACAGTGACAATACGTCCTTTTGGCTTGTAATCTGTTGAAAACATTTAATTGTGTAATTCACTCTTTCAAAAATATCACTTTTAATCATCTCAACTTTTATTTTGAAACGGAGTAAAGGAACGAAAAAAACCCCCCAACAAAAACAACAAATGCAGTAATAATAATGGTGCTTTATGATGATGACAATATTTTTTGTCTGTAGCGCTTTCTCAGTGTGATCTCTTGTGTTGGCAGAAAAGCCACAGAAAGATGAAATCTTCTCAGCGGGGTGCTGACTGTGAAACCTCTATTTAAAACTCTGGACAGACGGATCGTGTGTTTCATATATTTGTGGCGACGCGTGATGTATTGCTGAAGACAGCAAAGTAGACTGTTATGGCTGAAAGCAAATTGTCATTTACGTCAACTGTGGCTTCCAGGATCACACACAGTCAGAACCCCTCATGAGAACATCAGGGACACACACAGTGACAGATGCAAACACGTACAAAGACACATACTCTGTCACACACACATTTACACTTACTCACTGTGTTTACCTCTTCTTTCCAACCCTTTCTCTTGTTCTTCATGAGTGACAGTCTTATTTCCTCCACCGCCTGGCTTACTGTTCTATAAAACCCCTAATTGGTCTCGATAGCTCTTATTTATCGCCGGTCGAATATGGATCCCTACAGAGCTCTCCGACAACTCAGTAAGAGAGTGGAAAGGGTGAACATGTTCCAAACTTAACATTATAAATCTCATGTTCTTTATATCCCTACTTTGCCATCAGCACAATCTAAATTACAGTGTCTGGAGTTTCCTCCTGCTCTTTATTTTTTTCTTCTTTCCACTTTTCTAGTTTTTCTCTTCCATTTGTCGGTGCTTTTTATCCCGTCCACGCTGTGTTTTTCTGCGAATTAAGGAAGTGGCGGTAATGTAAATAGCAAGGTATGTAGATGAGAGAGCGTGTAAGAGAGAGAGACAGAAGAGGAAGAAGTGGAGGTAGAATGACAGCAGAAAAAGTTAGAGGGAGGGAGACTGAAAGAGAGAGTAACAGCAGGAGAGTAAGAAGGAGGAGACAGGGAGGTTTGCTGGTGGCTTTCTGGTTTGGGTTCGTAACCTTCCTCCCTGTCAGCCTCGGTTAGATATTAAATGATGGCAGTGTGATAGGAATTACCTCTTAACCCTCCTATTAAAGCCCTGTGGTCTGAGGTTTGGAGACAGGAGGAGAGGGAAGGAGCTGGACTAGCATTAAGGGAAAATAGGCATGGGTTGGAGGGATTTGCTCTCGAGGAGGGTGGGAGGTAAGGGCAAGAGGTATCAGGCTGGATAATAGTTTTTACCAGAGTCTTGGATCCTGCCGAGATGAACGAAAACGTACAAATTGAAGAAGTTGGCTTTGTGTCTTATTGGAAAATGTTCTAATTGAGCAGTAAGTGCGGATTGGTGAGTGCCTGACAAAGACAGATGGACAGTAGGTATTGGAGAGGTCATGTGAAGGAGGGAGATGGATGGATGAAAGGATGCTGGTGGAGGATGAAGGGAGCGGGTAGATGGATGGAGGGACTGGAGTCTGTGACCCCACTAGGTGCTCGGTAGGGGGGAGAGAAAACAAAGACAGGGATGGTGAGATAGATGGATCGTGGACTGGAGTCTGTGGGTTTCAGTGTGTGCAGTCTGTGGTCGTTTCCCCCCACAGTTTGTAGAGACTGTGGTCTCACAGCACATGCACCCAGACACACACACTAACACACACACCCCAAGATCAAGCTCTGAATAGAATACATTTGCTAGAAAGGCAATGAATTTCTGGTTTCAAAAGCAACAATCATGATGGCTTGGATGGAAAAATGCAAGCCATTGGTTAGAAGGCTTTTGTGCATCAGTGCACATTACAGTGTATCAGGGAGGTTTACTTTGCTAAGTGACTTGATGGCTGTTAGTCTCCTGTCTAATAACACTGACCCAGACTGAGCCTCATCCTGTTATCTTCACTTTCTGCTCTGGTAGTTTGTGCGTGCATGTTTTATGTGTGCATGCCTGTGAAAGTGTGTGAGTGTATGTTGCGTGCGGGGCCCCCGCATTTGAACCAGAGCTGGTTTACTGCCAGTGATACTCATGAAGCAGCATCATTCTCCCCCATTAAAGCAGCTCAGGTTACAGTTGATTGGTTTGCATGAGAGGAGAGGGGTGCGATGAAGAAGAAAAATGAGAGTAACGTCAGACACGAGAGATATTTCCTCTTTTCCTTCACCACTTGAACCGGGTTGAGCCTCAGATGTTGAGTATTGCATAATGTAGGAGGTGCTTTTTGACCATGTTTCAACATTTATGGACACTGAAATAAAAGCACTGTCTTGCTGTAAAGATGCAAAACCCTCGCGTATATCTGACATACAGTCCATGTTTCAACAGTTTGTTGAGCTGTACTGTTTAAAGCAACGACTGTGGAAGTTTTAAAATAATAAATAATACAATACTCAATACTCTCAGGGGTTTTGCTGCTACAGCCTTACTTGGTCTGGTATGACCAGTAACTTACGGTGACTAATGTTAGCAATCGTTACTACGTGGACGTTACTGAGTCAGTTCTCTGACTTTATGACTCTTCTCTACTTGTTCTACTGTTACACAATGTTTTAGCATTTACCATTATCCCGTAATGTCAACTTGTGGCCACAGTGGCCGCTGTTCAGTAAAAGTTACACTTACTTTAAATAACTTACTGTATTGCAGAAACAGTAAGAAAATATATTCTTTTGTAAAGATTTCATGTAAAAATCATATTTATTGTACATTAGCAAATGCGGTACCACAAACAATACGTATCTGCAATAAAAAAAGCTAATGTAAACAATAAAAAAAAGATAAATAAAGTACCTGTTTCCCAAGAATCTAGCTGTCAGATTTTAGTGTAGTAAAACTTGTAAACTCCTGTGTCTTTTTTTAGTTTTCAGCTTCTTCCTATTTTTTCACACTGCTGTGCTCCCCCAACGTCCTCACTGCACCATGTAAAATGCATCACAGCAGGGATACCAGTAGCCAAACATTCAACCTAAAAGGATTTTTTGGAGGCTTAATGGAAAGAGAAGTGAGTTCCTGTCCAGAGGGATACTGGTGAAGGATTTTATCCAGTCAAAGTGTCCCTGAGAATGATGCTTAATCCCTGCATGTTCACTCACTATGGGTCAGCCTGGATAACAGCATTAGTTACATTCCTAAGAAGTGTAGCTAAAGGCTAGGAAAAAGTAGATAGCTGTGGAGAAGTGAAACTGGATGAAACAGGAGTAAGAGAGGGAAGGATGGATATATAGAGGAAGGAAAATGACCAGCAAGAGTCTAACGGTCAACAAATCCTGATCTGGAAGGTTGCCAGTCTAAATCCCTACACTGATGAGTTGACGGTAATGAGACATGCTCCTCAGTCCCATTAGGTTACCCCTTGAGCAAGGCACTTAACCTCCAAATGCTTCAGTGGAGCTCCCAGATGTGGAAGTGTGGACGTCATCCTCCCCGCTTACTGTAAATACAACTTTGCTGGTTAAGTCAGGGGAAAAGAAGCTGGACGGAGAGGGAGGAATGAGAGAGGGAGGGAAGGCTAAAGGGAGCGGGGGGTCATTTGAGATGTCTTTTCCTCCTAATTAAGTTAATGGAGAAAGACGAGGAGGTTGCCTTTAATCTTGGCTAATTGTCCATTTAGAGGCGACTGCCATAGTTTACCTGCTGGAATGTTACGGTTAGTGTTACGGGAAGTGGGTGTACTCTGTGTGTCCAGTGATTGGCTGCGACAGACGGGACCACAGTGGCGATTGGCGGGAATGGTCTGGAAGGGTGGGGGGGTGAACGTAAACTGCCTGAACTCATGTGTGTCTCATATTTTTCATCATGGGCTGGTACACTCATTTACTTTCTTTCCCCTTTTTCTCTTTTTTCATTTGTACTCTCTTTCTATCACACACACCCACACACAAACAGAACAAACAGCTTTGGTGTTTATGTTGCTGTCAGGAATTGTAAGATTGTTTTCTTGTCACTAGGCTCCAGGCCCTTTGTTTGGTTTTCACGCCACTGGGTGCTGGCGAGAAACAAATAAGTCTCAAACACACACCCAGAAGCACACACAAGTACTTTTCTCTGTCTCACGCCACCTCTCCCGCTGATTTAACACCACAGGCGCTGGATGCAGAATTTTGGGTCAATGTGTTGTGTGTCAGTGTGTGTGTGTGTGTGTGTGTGTGTGTGTGTGTGTGTGTGTGTTGGTGCATGGCAGACTTTATACTAAACCACACACCCACGACAGAACTTCCTAATAATTAAACATGACTCAGAAGTACAAACCATGGTATGTAGCTGCACCACAAGGCTTGTAGGACCTGACATGCAGCTGCACCACAGGGCCAATGCGCAGCAGTACACTGTGTGTGCATTTCTAACTAGTTTATCAATCTTACATATATTTAATCTTACTTGGCGTAATTGCTTCCTAAAACAAGGGAAAACATGGCAGTAGGTTGAAATGGCAGTGGGTGTTCTGACATGAAGCTGCACCAGGAGGCCCATAGGCTCCAGGATGGAGCTGCACCACAGGGCCCACACTGAGATTCACTGGTATTCGGGGAAGGGAAGACTTTAACAGAGGAACCTGACCAGAGCTCCTCTAAAATAAGGCTGCTCTTAGCGGCTTGTGTGTTTGTGTGTGTATGTGTGTGTGTGCGTTTCCCACAGCCCAGACGGCAGTGCGATTTTGTCTCAAGACATATTTAGATAAATACACACTGCAGAGATACCGAAAACCAAGTGGGAGAGAGACAGAGAGAAAGAAAGAGGGAGAGAGCAAACGTTATCGGGATAATTTGAGAGATTTGGAAAGGCCAGGAGAAGTTTCATTTCAGAAGTTCCATACATTTCTTCATGCTCTCCTAAAAATACTTTCTAACATTAAAGTAGATAATATGATACTCAGTGCATTTATATATACTTAATTAATTGGGTTACTGTTGAATTTCTGCAGTAACCCAATTTCTGATTCTACAACGTCATCTAACAAGAAACATGGTTTTCCGTAATCAAGGAAGGGGATTAGAGAAACTTCATTTCTCCTGTTGAAAATCGATGTCTTGGCCCTCGGTATCCATTTCTGGATCTGTAATTGGCTATTTACAGGTCTGCATGTGCAGGACAAAGACTTCAGACAGGGAAATTATCACTGTGACAGCCATCCAGCAGAGTAAAAGAAAAGATCATTACACATGGCACTTCCTATCTGTGTGTAACCCTTTCTCTTGCCTTCCTGTTGGCACTGCCTTGAGCTGACATTTGTCTGGTCCACAGTCAGTCATTCAGGTCTCAGTCGCTCACATACACACTTCTTGCTTCACTGACATTGTTCTTTTAACAGCGAGAACATATGAATAAAATTGTGCTGTCTCTTTTCCTAAACTTTGCTTATATTGTACAAACCTGCTGTTAAAATGACTTTGTTTCTCTTGCTTTGAACGCTGTCCAAGTTTAGCTCTGTGTGTGTGTCCATATTTCTGTATTTCATCTTATTGTACAAGTGTTTGTATGTATATTCAGTGTCACGCACCAATTCTTAAACACTTTGCAAAGTGTGTGAATGAGAATGCACAAGTTAAGTTAAGCAGGAAGCCAAAAGTTATGAGGTTTGTGTGTGTGTGTAGGCCAAGGTGTGTCTTCCTATGTGGATGTGTGAATAAAAGAAGCCAAAGTGTTTCTTCACAGGGTGAATCCACCAACCTGGCGGTCTTAAAGTTCACAGCAGCAACACCTTTCCCTTTCAGCTGCCTACTTTAGCAACTAGCCAGCAAGCTAGCTCGCCGCAGGGCCAGAACCTATGAAATGTTCGTGGGAGGCTGGGGGCCTGTAGATGTTTTTTTTT
>NTHP01000208.1:327770-345436 GCA_003416845.1 Oplegnathus fasciatus | reverse complement strand
AAAAAAAAAAAAAAAAAAAATCTGTCCGCCTTTCTCTGAGCAGACACAGCGTCTGTTCTTTACAAGGTGTTGGACACACTACTGAGGAGCTGTTAGCTGACAAGAGCATGAACACGTCTACATACAGACACACACACACACAAATATACACATGCATATAAACACATTTATGCCACCTAGCTGACAAGGTGCTCACTGATCCAGCCGTCATGCATGCATGCGTGTGTGTGTGTGTGTGTGTGTGTGTGTGTGTGTGTTTCTTGTAACCATAATGACTTGTGCCAGCCATAGACAGATCAGACATGTGTGTCAGTTTGTCTGGTAGATTGCACGTGCATTCATAGCCAATGAAATCACTCCACGAACTTCAAAAAGTACACTGATGCCAAACCTCTTAAATAATCCTGTTAAATACAAATGTCCAATGTTTAAAGGATAAAATGAGATTTGGAACAGTCTTGTGTTTTAGTTTGATTTATCGGGCTACTTATACACTTAAGATCTACTATCAACAATTAGGGTTTTGTACCATTTGGTTAAGTATTGTAACTCTTGGTTTGGTGTTTTTCTCTGTCTCGTCTCTCATTCTTGCCCTCTCTCTGGCATATTTGGCATTTCTTCCATATTTGCTGTGAGTGAATCAAGTCTGAGTCACACAGACATGTGGCTTTCATTAGGCCGTCTTTGTAGTGTTATTAAGATGAACGAATGCACACAAATACACAAACACAGACAGGGGCACATATGGGTGTACATCCTCAGGAATTTGCGGTGCATGTGGTAACATATTGTTTAATGAAAGGTGTCCATGCACCGTTGGAGGGAATAAACTTTATGTGCGTGCGTGTGTAATGTCTGTGTGAGGAGTCATTTTCTCCCCAACGAGTAAGCAACACAACATTAGAGTAAACACATGTAATTATGCAGCAAGCTCACTGTGGACAGCATTATGTCAGAACGTCCTCTTTAGATTTATTTTCCTTTCTCTGTTGGGGGTTGAAATGGTTAAAATGAGTCAAGCTTTCTTTGGACTCGCTGTTACAGTTTGTAATCCCAAGTGGCACTTGGAAGAATTCATGGCACTGACCGTTATAGAGATTATAAATATAGGACAACTCAATTAGTGGAAATCTACTTGTTTTATATTTAGGGTGGCAATGATGTTTTTTCTTTCATGGCTGATATTGTAAGTGAGGGAAACAGTAAAAATGGGGATGGATAAAGAGAGGTATGGTACAGTTGCATGGCAGACTTACACTGTTTCGCCACCAGAAAATCCTTGTGACTGATGTTAAATTCATTAGTAGAAATTACTTTGAATGTGCCACAACGAGGCCTAAACATTTCCAAGTCAAAACCATATCACCTCTTTCGTCTGTCTCTTCCAAAACGACATATATGCAGTTGACAAAAAACTGTTTGGAAGTTGTCTCAGAATTGTAGATGTTCAAATTTCCATTTAATTTTGAGCACTTTAAAGACTTAAAATTCCAAAGTCCTTGCTCAAGTTTCTCGTCCATGTTAGCTTCAGCCAATTTTGAAATTTGAACATCTCCATTTCCATCACGATTTGATGTTGATGAATGCCGTTTGATGTGATCAGAAGCTCTGAAGTGGCTACTAAATGGATCTCGAGGAAGAATAAACTGAAACTCGACATAAATGCAGCTTCAGACTTGCTGTTGCATTAACTGTCTTGTCAGGCTCATGTCACTGCTTCACCAACATTGACCTCACCTTGACCAAATCAGACAATCAAATCATAAAAGCCTGAAATCAGAGGGCCGCTCAGCACAGATTGTCATTGTTGTTTGATAGGCGCCAACAATCAGACAATCAGAGGAGGACAGACAATCAAGAGGCGTCACTGACGTCACAACCTCTCAAACACAAAGGATTGTGGGAAGCATAGAGGCGGGAAGAATTTAACATTGTTGACTTCAAGAGACCACAGAGATGCCAGAGATTTGTGTGCATCTGTATGTGTGTGCACATTTGTGTGTATTATATTTTGTGTGGCTTTGTGTTGTCTCTGTGTGTGTGTGTGTGTGCTTGCTTTTGCTCGTATTTAACATTTTATGTGTGTGTGATGACATCTAATAATGTCATGGATAGCGAACATAGCTGTGCTCTGAGGCTGTTCTGATTTTAATTAGCACTGTCTCGTTAATACACACACTCGCACACACACACACACACACACACACAGTTGCACACTTCTTCCTGGAACACTGTCGACCTACCACACACATATATGGATTATGTTTTAAATGACGGGAATAAGGCTTTGAACACACACACAGATGCACATTTTGGGGCCCTGATGCCCGCTTTCTTTGAAAGCCTTGCCAAGTCTAGAGTGGCAGACATTATGAGTGTGTGCGTCTGTGTGTGCACAATATGTTTTGTGTGTGTGAGTTCCACTCTCATCATCTAAAACATATCAGTGTGTATAATTACAGGCCTCCGGTTGGCCAGAAACATCTTCTGGAGTCAATTGGAGTGTCTAAGTACCCAATTTAGAAAACGCTACAGCGTACTTCAGCACAACAGTCATCATCATCGTCATCATCCATGATTTTCATCGTGATGACCAACATTTGTTTACTTTTTTTTGTTGTTGCTTTTATTTTCTCTTTAGCTAAATAATCCACAATCCTTTAAGCTAAGGCTGCAAGCTGCTTGTGCTACCTTGTTCTCTGTTTCTTAATTTGTGACAAAGTTATAATGTAAGTTTGTTAAAATGTCACAGATGACACTTAAGATGGGACTTACATATGCGCTCCACCCAGCCGTTTTATTGATTTTGTCCGTCAGATGTGCGATTACATGCTGCGTCTCAAATTTGGAGACTGATTTGAAAACTTAAACAATTTCTTTAGTTCAAATGAGAATAATGATAATTATATGTTACGTGATGTGAATTCCTTTAGCGAAATTCTCCTCTGCCTTGGTCCCATCTGGAGAGGTCAACCACAGAACAGCAGACATTAAGCTAGCCGACATGCAGCTTTGGGTCAGCTGATAGAGAGTAGTGTTTGCATGATTTGATTCTGGAAGACACTATTTGTTTTGTGCACACAACACTAAGTTTCAGCGGGGACTTGGAAAGTTAAATTGAAAGAACTGAAAGAAAAACGAGTGGTGATTTAATTTGGGTCCTCTTAAACTGTCTCCAACCTTTCCTTATTTTCCTATTTTATCTAAGGGCTGAGTGGCAGCTTGTCTGTGCACGCTGACAAACTCAATTCACAGGGGGATGTTTGTGTGTGCGTATGGAGGAGAAAGCCAGAATGGGAGCACCAGACAGTGATAGGCAAGAGAAGAGAGAGGACTGAAAGATAAATGGCAGAAAGTAGGGAGTGAAGAGAGAAAAGAGAGTGAGAGACAGCGAGAGTAAGTCAACTATCAACACCGACATAAATCACAACCTGCTCTTCTTTTTCTTCTTCTTCCTCTCCTGTTTTTCCTCTCCTCTCCTGTCCTCTCCTCTCTGCTCTTTGTCTCCACAAACATTCGTTGCCGGGGGCCGACATCCTGGAGAGGCGCAGGTCACCTCCTACGCCGTGTTTGTCCTGACATTTCACAAGATATAGATCATGTTGGAAATGCTCTCACACTCACAAAAACATGTGGTTTGAAATATATCACTTGAAAACAGACAATATTTGTCATGTGGTATTTGTCCTGCAGAAGAGTCGTTCTTTTCACTAAGACTAAGAAATATTACATGTACATATCGTTTTGCCACTGTATCTTATTTTCTCTTCAGTCTATTTAAACAGCGAGAGAATGGTGACATCTCTGAGAGCTCTTATTTTTTTCCTCGAGCCTGGATACAATCCTCTCAGTTGTCTCCTCTGGGATTTTTGGGATAATTGGAGTTCCTTCCAGGCCATTGTCTGTCTGTCCAGTTCAAGAGGTTGACGCTCTGTGTCCGATTTGCAGCGCAGCCCTGTCCGTGATCCTTATGAGTGCTTGTCTTGTTCATAATCTGCTTCCTGTTTTCCTGTGTGTGTGTGTGTGTGTTACAAATTGCAAGTGGAGTTAAAAAAACATGCACATTTTGTGTGTCAGGTACCAAAATATTGCCACCACTTTTCCTCTCGGCTAATGAGCTCCTAACTGTAAACAGTCTGTCTCTCACTGCTAAGTACCATTCACGTGTACAGAGAGACCATTAGTGACTAATATGAACACAGTGAGGGGCTTTTGAATTCGCAAATTGGAGTGTTTTTTTCATAATTTCCTAAAGAGTGGCTCGTAGATAGGAAATACCACTTATCACCAATACCAGCTCTTCTCATGTATCCTCAGAGCAAATAAAGTCTAAAATACAGATATTACACAATTGCTTAATCTCTTTAAATCAGAAAATAGCACCAATTTTTCACTTTTAACCATGATTTCTGTTTGTTTAGATTCTAAATATGACCATTAGTGGGCCCAGCCTTGAGCTGTACTGTAAATCATGCTTCTGTTTGAAGTTCAGAGATAACTCCAGTAACAAATGCCCAGAAAGTATCTCTGGATTTATACAAAGAGAGACTCAGCACTAAATGCTTCACTTTGAGGTTTAAAATACTTAATGGGCAATAAAAGAAACGTCTCTCTTCCCCTCTGATAATCCCTCTTTCTCTTTAAAGTGTTTCCTTCTCTTTGTACTACTTTAAGGCACTTCCATCGCGCGCGCACACACACACACACACACTGTAGACACATTATACACACACATACAGACCCTCTATTAATCACCAGTCTAATTCTGGAAGTAGATGTAGTAATAATAGCAGGTTCAGCTTTTTGGCGGCGCTCTGCTGGTAAATAGACCATTCTACCTTTCCGGAAGAGGCCGTGAGATGAAAGACTCCTCGAGGAGCCACATTAATGAAATCTGCTGAGTGAAAACTGAACTGGGAGGAAGGGCCCTATACCTGGAAACACACACACACACACACACACATATACACACGTACACACAGCGGAAGCAAGAGGCTTGCAGGTAAGGAGGCATGCAGATGTAGACACAGAACATACACACCGATTTTCATTGAAATATAGATCCTGATGTGCACGTATACACACACGCACACACACCTGACTGCAGTGCTGAGGGAGTTCCCTGCTGTCATCAATGGGTCAGTGAACAGCAGCCATGCAAAGAGAAGTACAGGCTTCCTGTTCATTCTGCTCTGTCTGTCTGTGTGTGTGTGGCACTTCTAAGTTAGTTAGGTAGTGCAGCCACTCATTAACACAGCTTTAAATACATCCCATAATTAGCCTTTGGCCTAATTGGCCTAATCACAACTCTGACTACCTCTGCTGTGGAAACAGTTGCCATGACAACACAGTCAGTTTTTGGTACAGTAGCTGCTTTTTTTATTTGTTTGTGAAAAGGAGCACACTCCTTTCACATCAAATTTTAGGTTTACATTCATAAGAACCTATTTGAAAATTGAGAAAACTTTGCTTTTCTCTCTTGTCTAAACACCCTTTCTATGTTTCTTCTGTATTTGTAGTTGTGTATTATTAAAGAATTAGATTCCACCACTAATTGTATAGTATATGAGAGCACTCGTGCAATCATTTCCCTGTTTTCCTCTTTTAAACTATGATTTACTTGAAATACCTTCCCAGAGGTTCCTAAACAGGTACACTGATATTTGGGGTTGGGGTTGTCGTTTTTGAGCTGCACTACTTGTAAAGGGTTAGGTCAACCATAAATGGGTCAGTGCAGGTGTACTGTCATTTTCTCTCAGTTTAAAGTTCTGTCTAGACTTCCTTTATTTTCCAGCACTGGGGTTTGACCTTTTCAGCAAGTAGTCTCAGATTTTATGTCTTAGTGGATTTCTGTGTGAGATGATTCTGTCACATTTAATTCCCTCTTAGTTCACTCTGTGAAAGGTCAGAACAGTGACCTTCTCACTGATTCACATACTTTCCAGTGTCCTTCTGTGTAAGATAACTTAGCAAGAACTTTGCATTGCATCGTACAGCCTTGACTCGTCCTGACAGAGCGCCCAAAGACTTCGGTGTTCTTGAAAATTGGTTATGGTCTGTGGGGTTGAAGGTCAAGAGCAGGCAGCAGTGCAGACGCCAGGAAGGTAACATATGACTCCCATGATGCCTTGCTTTCAGTGCTGACCCAAAAAGCCATTAAGTGGCGTCTGCCTGCGTACCTGACATGGGTGAGAAACACAGACGTGTGTGTGTACGTGATGGGTCAAGGCTGTGGTGAGTTCTTGCTGTTCCACCATTTTGTCTAAGTGGTCTTCCAGACCCATCAGGTTGTTTACCTTTAACATGCATGTGCACATACGTGTACACCTGAGTCCCTAATAGACTTTAACTGCACTGACAGGTCTGTGTGTCGAGATGGGGGCCGTTGCATAATTTCTGAACCCTGAAACAAGCGTTCTGCCATCCTCTCCTACATTCAGACCTTTTTCCCTTCTTTTCCATAAATCATTCTCTTCCTTTACTCCTACCATTCTTCACATTCCTTCATGTACCACTGCAGAAGTTCTTTTTGCCTCCTTAAAAACTTGATTGGTGGTGCTTAAAATGATTTGCATTTCCAGTGAACTTCTTTAAAAATAAATTTCAAACACAAACACCCTGTGCCTCATTTATTGGTGTATGGCCCCAAAATGTATACATACTTTGATTAAAAACGTGCACTGGAAAAAAGAAGATAAAATCATTCTCTTTTTCATGCCAAGTTTCTCTCTTATGATTACATTATCATTTTTCATAATAGTATACTGTATATTTTCATAATGTTCATATGGATACATTTCTATTTTGCTGCTACCAATCTATACCCATTTCATGAATGATTTTTATACTCACTGTTTCAAATGGTTGATGTTAGCTTTGCCTAGAAAGGGCATCAGGTTACATATTAGTCCGATATTGTCCCTATCCGACATACCTGTTGATAGTCGTTTTATCACGTGACAGTCAACCTGCATAGCATCTAGATAGACAAATATTGTGCAGTCTGGGGAGACCTTAACGCACTTTAAAATTCCAGCTGCAGCAACAACTACAATCTTTTGGATTGTGTGATTTCTGGGAAGTGTAGTTCAGAAACACAGCAACAAGCCTGATCTAACACCACTTTGAAGTGTCTGACAGGACACTTCAAAGGAAGTTTTCAAATGCATATTTTGTATATATAGAGCTGCTTCTGTCTCAATTCTCTACCTCAGACTCTCTGTCCTTTCTCCCCTCTCATCCACTCCACACAGACAGCCAGAAACTCATTTCTCCTGACATTTGTTTTCAATCTAAAGCATCATCCTTACTTTTTCCACTCTGCAGACCTGCAAAAATAGAATTAACCTATGTGCCTTCGTAAACCACAAGAGAATATCCCTCCGTCTGTTTTCTGTCGTCCTCTCTCTGACTTTTCTGTCTGTCTTCCTGCCTGTCTCTCACTCTCTTTCAGTCAAGCAAATTTGGCACAAAGTTCTTAATGCCACAGAAAAAGCCAAAACCCAGGTTAGCTATATGTTTTCCCTCAGGTTTAATAAGTCAATCAACTTATGCTGCACATATTTCAAGCAGAGTTTCAAGCAACTAATCGCTTTTTCAGATTTTACAAAACCAATTTTAATTGTTATACATTCAGAATTCCTTTGACAACATGGACAAAGTCAGCCTGAAATGGATGCTAAACTGTCTTGATGATACTGAAGGGCTTTCATCGACTTGTACATGACGTTTTCATGCGATTTGTCAAATCAAAATTTGAATACTTCAATTTCATAGAAGCTGAACTTCCATCCTAGAAGAACTTCTCTTTCTCTCTGTTTTTCTTCCCGACCTTCTCTCTGTACCTCTCTCTGAGCCCTCAGTATTAACTGTAAAGGGTAAGGCTTTGGTGTCTTCCTTTACTTTTATCTTTTTATTTCCCCCTTTCTTTTTGTCTGCCTCTGTCCTTTTCTTCTTCGTCCTTTCTTTAGAAGTGGATTAGTGGACATGTGCAGAAGTTGCTGTCTCTGCAGCACAGCAGCCAAGGAGGCATTATATATAGAAAAAAGGATATAATAACACATTTCAACATGATACTTCAGCAATGAAATGTCAGATTTTTAAAGAATAGAAGCACAGTTGATACTTTCTTCTACTTTTATGGACTCTACAAACATTTGTTTGTGTTTTTTGATCCAAATGACCCCAATCTCACATAACGGCTAACAGTTATAAACTAGAAAATGGGACTTTGTATTTCTGTTAGCTTTTACACTATCCAACAACTCACCCATGGACCCACTGGTTGTCCATGAAGCAACTCCAGCTTGTGTCGTGGCGACATTATCAAGTAAGTTGTGGCTTCTCTTGCCACCACCTTTAGGAGAGACTAGTTCCTGCTCCCAAATCTCAAGTCAACTGTCCAAGCTCATCGACATAACAGATGTGAAATCTGTTTTATGGTGGAAGAGGCTCCAGCACAGAAATATCATCAATTATCCTCCAGTCTTTCATCAGATGACCTCTCTCATTTCTGCTGTGCCTGACGGAGCAGCATTTGTGGTCACTGTGTACGTGCGTGTATGCGCCTGCGTACGTGTCTGTCTGTGTGTGTGTGATCCAAGTCTTTTTTTGTGTGTGTTTGTGGACACAAGTTTGTGTGTCTGCAAATGCTGGTGCATCCTTTACATGTGCTGTCTACATGTATTTAAATTCAATACAAACCCCTCCTATTGGTTTTCTCTCTGGTTTGATCCTGTCATCAGAGATTAATTTGTCATTTCTTCAAGTCATTTAAAACCGTTAGAGAGAAATGAGCACTTTTCCCTGTGGCTGACCAGTACATTAACAGCACAGCAGGAGACTCTTAGTCCCCTCTAACAGAACACGTCTGGTAAGCCCATTTACAAGGACCAGTATTAGCATATGCATGCAGTTGATTGAGTCATAAACCAGACGTGGGGACTAATGTCTAAGCCCTGGTCTCGGTAGAATTTTATTTGAAAGCGTTTAAACATATTAAAAATTAAATTGAAATATTTCTCTGTGCGTCTTTTTCCTAGGAGAGCACTCAGCTTAGGTATTTTTGAAAATCAGAAGGAAAGTCAGGAAAGTCAAGGTCATGGAGCAGAAAAGACTAAATAGAATAAGTTTAGCCGGCAATCAATTCTCAATCAGCAGGATTGCATTGTACAGTATGTGTGGTTTCAGATGCAGGGGGGCTTAATGTCACACAGCTATCAGAAAACAGTCTTTTGCGTATTTGTAAAAGAAACATGGCCACAGTTAATACAGACCATCGACCAGGCAGAGCTCCTCTGGGCCAAATACTATCAAAAGTCTTTTTGTTTTCAGCTGTAACTGCACCGCCTTTGTGAGGTAATCATTGCATTTTTCAGAATGCTGGAAAACAATGGTTTAATCATTTTGATCCATATTTTCCAAAAGCTTCATTAAAATCCTGTCAGCAGCGTTTCAGATATCACATGTGACATATGGAAAAACAAACAACTGCTTTGGCCAGCCATTGTGAGCTGAAATCTGACTTTGCTGAAACGTGGTGGTGAGGTGTGTTTTACCTCACATAGAAATATATGGCATTAGCATTATGCAGATGAAAAATCATGGACATCATCATGGACACAACATTACATGGCATTCTGAACTTCAAGTGTACACGTTATACCATCACATTTATTCATTATTCAGAGCTGCCACTGTGCAAAGTCACTGTGCGTGGCTCTTTTTAAAATCCTTTATTCAACCAGGAAGTCTCACGAGGTGCAGCAGTTACAGTTGCATTAGAGACCTAGTGAAACTGGCAACATAAAATAGTTAAACTGAAGATAAAACATTAAAGTAATGGATGGAAAGCTGCAACCTTATCTATTCAAAACATTAACATTGCTCATAAAGCATTTCTTAAATATGATACTTTCTGGTTACTCCAAGCCCAGGGTGCATTATAAAAAAGGCAGTTTTTCCAAGTTCATTACAGAGTTTCCACCTTCATGATCTAGCGTCTAAGTTACAGTTCCCTTGTGGGGGCTTTTTCCCTTCATTCAGGTAGATGTTATGTTTAATTCAATAAAGGATGCAGACTGATGAATTGACCCTTTGCAGCACCACTATCTGTCTGACTGGAGCAGAAGAGAGGTCGTCTTTATTATAGGAAAGGAAAAGACTCTTTGTGGCCAGGAAAAGGGGTTTAGAAACCTCTGCAGTGATTAAGTCGGTATTAAGTTTGTAACAGGACCATGAAAGTGTGTGTGCGTGTGTTTGTGTGTTTGTTACCCAATCCCTAAACCCACCAACATTGTGGTTTTTCGGGGGCGGTTTCTTAGTTGGAGGCCTCAAATTCAAAAGCCACTGTGGTTGTTTTAGGGGGAGACACTGTCTGTCTGTCTGTCTGTCTGTCTGCTTGTTGGTCTGTTTGTCTATCGAGCTGTCTGTTAGTCAGTATATCTGTCTCACACTTTCACATGTGTTTTGTATGCGTGTGTGTGCCTAAATGCACATCCATGTGGGTGTGTGCTGATGTTGTCAGGATGTTGGTTCGTGAGGTATTGTTTATGACTGTGGAACGAGAACAGAACAAAACAAGAAAATAACACTGTTTGCATTGGTGTGTTTGTGCCTCTGCGTGTGTGTGTGTGTGTTCTGGCAGGCTCACCACTGGGCCAGATGGAGAGAGTTTTCTGTCTGCCCCCTCTCTCCCTCTGTCTCTTTCTTTCTCGCTCTCTCTCCTTTCTCTCTAATCACAGTTTTCCTTTAGCTGTAAATAGGCGGGTTGGGAAATCTATATGCACACACACACACACACATACACATATTTTGGCCTGCGCTGCTGGCTTGATGTAGCATTTTTAAACCTCCC
Organism: Oplegnathus fasciatus; assembly: GCA_003416845.1. Lineage (NCBI taxonomy): Eukaryota > Metazoa > Chordata > Actinopteri > Centrarchiformes > Oplegnathidae > Oplegnathus > Oplegnathus fasciatus. The sequence goes on along the minus strand of NTHP01000208.1, from coordinate 334,581 downwards.
ACGCTCATATGATCTGAAGGCAAAGGAAATATGCATGCACACACTCAGTACACACACACACACACAGCCGGGCTCATCATATGCTTGCCCTTCTACTCACCCATGATCAGAGCAAGACACACACTCACACAGACCCAAACCACATAGAGAGTACAGAGAGGAGCCGATCGCCCACAGCTTCCTCTTTTTATTGTCCACTAAACTGAAATTACACACACACACACACACACACACACACAAAAGAAGAGTAATTATGCATCTAAGTTTTCATAGTCTGTAGATGAGATGCTACTTTTCCATGTACCAGATGTAATTCTGTATAGAAAATACATTTTGAGGCATATCCGGCAGCAGCACTTTCCTTTTGGTGAAGGACATTAGTGATGCAAAAATATTCATACCACGTTGCACCAAAGCCCCATGTTCAAACTAAAAATTGAAAAATACTGCTGAACGAATTCAGTGGAAGGAGGTGAACACAGTGAGAGATGGATGCAAATGGGCTCTGAGCAGTACAGATTGAAGTATCAAGATATTAACCCAAAAGTGGAAACCATCTCCCAGTAAGCAGTGGTTTGTTGACTTGAAGTTAAAAGCTGTATTGATGAGATGAAAATCTTGGTAAACACTTGAAAAGGGGTGTTTTTTAGTTTTCTGTCTTCCAAATAACTTTCAGCAGCATTTAATCACTATATTTTATTATGCAGTTAGGACCTGCTTCACATTGTGAACAAAAGACTTTGTCCTCTCTTAGAAGCTGTACGAATACAAACTGCAACAAAGACGGTTTTCTTCCTGAAACACAGCTTGTCTTAAAATCATCCGAACAGGGGGTATTTGCAGAGATGGAGGACATTTTCACTAAAGACTACAGTCCTTAAGCAGTGAGCTTGAAAACTAAGTCAGAATAGAATTAACTTTGTTTTCAGTTTCATCTAAATGGCATAACAAACAAAGTCTTTCCTCTTCAGATAGACCATTAAACCTGCCTGTTTTTAGAGCTATGTTAATGTACCTGAACGTAATGTACCTGAACGTAATTGAGCTTTGACTCCGCTAATCGTAATGACTGGGACAGTTTGCCCTGGCTGTGGTCTGTCAGGTCAGTGTCTGACATCAAACTTAATTGCATGTCATCATGCCCATTTTGCTGCCATTTTTCGAGTTAATTGATCGAAATGATGAAGGGTAACTTTGAAATTCCCTTGTTTGAGTGGTAATTTTGGCCACTCAGCTCCTGGGAAAAGAAAGCCTGACTGCTCCTGTGCTTTTCCTCTTTCTCGAAAATCTTTATGTGGACATATCTGTCTGTTTATCTGTCTGTCTGTCTCTCTAGATATTGAGTCCAGCCCTCCTTAGAAATGTCTCGTTCTTCAGTTTGTTTAAAAGCTTTCAGTCCTTCACACAGAGAGTCCATTTCATTTAGCCTGGAGGGCCTCTGTATGTCTGTGTACACACACGCTCGTTTTCATTTGACTCTTCCTTTTCGTTTTTTCTTTTCTTTCACACCCTCCAAACCCACATCCCTCCGTCCATAGATGGCCCTTTGTCACCAAGCGATTCCTCCTCGCTTGTCAGTAACCAAAGAGCTTTGGTCCCACACTCACAATTGGGTGATTCAAACAATCTCTGACTGTATGTGTGTCCGTGTGGGTGTGTGTGTGTAATACAGTAAGAAACAGTTAACGAATTAGTGTGCATAAGAGTGTATGCGTGTGTAGAGTACTGTATGTACCTCGCTGTTTGTGTGTCCAGCGTCTGAATGAATTTTAGACAATTTTAACTTTTTAAATGTCACAAAAGCAACATGTGACTTTGGTGTGATTGATTGAACTAGTTGTTATCGTTCCTCAGGCCTCATGATGTTCATATTACATGCTTGCATGAAACAAATGAATTTATTTGGTCATAAAACCACTATGGATATCTTTGTATCTTTGTCGTCACAGCAGCTACGATGCTTCTTTATTGATCTTGTATAAAAAAAGGAAAGTTTGTTTTTCTTTAGCTTTAGATTTTAGCGTTTCCTAATTTAATATGCAGTAATTTTGTAAGAAAAATACATGAGATGGGAAGCAAGCCATAGATGTGTGTGTTTCTCTGTGTGTCTTTGTACTGGCTTGCCCCCCTGCGCGTATGTGTAGAGGCATGCGTGTGTGTGTATGTGTTTGCGTCTGTATGTGTGTGTGTGTGTGTGTCGGTGTGTGTGCGTGGGTAGCAGCTGTGTCCGCCCGCCCCAGAGTGAATGGCTGTCCTCTCTAAGCTTCTCTAAAGACTGACAACAACACGACTGCTAAACGACTGGGAAAACTAAGTACCTCCATTCTCTGTCATTCTTCTTTTCTCTTCGCCTCCCATTCGCTCCGTCGCTCTGTTTGGTTTTCAGCAGAAGGACTGCAAGCTGCCACCAGCTCTGTTTGAGTTCCCTCAACTTTTAATGAGCAACGAGGGAAGCTGCTTTCTTTTTTACTGACTAGCTCCTAATCGCGTCTTACTTTCTGTCTGTCTGTCTTCCTTGCTTTCACCTTCTCTCCCCCCNNCGGTCTCTCCTTCCCTTACCTCCGTCTCTCTCTCTCTTGTTCCCTCCCTCTCTACCCCTCTATATCTACCAATTTCATTGTCTCTTCTTCTCCCTTCCGTTTTCTGGCTGCCAGCTGAAAGCCTTGCTGTATTTACCAGCTTAGTTTCCTAATCCCAGTACAAACTACCATCGCTAATGACTTTCTCACTGGTTGCGCTCTGGGTGGCTTTAAAGAAAGAAAGGAAGAAGGATAGAAGTGCTGCAGACAACAGTGCTTGAAGGTGGACTTTTCATGCCGTCTGTTCACTTTTTACTCGTTTTCTGCTACAGTTATAAAGAAGGTGGAATAGGAGAAAACTGGCGGAATAGGGTGTATTTCTCTCAGCTATGCGCAGTGCAGGTAGAGGAAACAGAGAGAGCAACAGGTAGTTGGTGCCCAGTCATGCATGTCCCACAAAGTGTGTCTCTGTGTGTGTGCATGTGTGTGTGTGCGTGTGTGTGTGACCCTGTGACCTCAGGTGCCCTGCAGGTGTGCGTCTCTGCATAACGGGGGGCAGGAACACACATAGACTGGGAAATCCTCATCAACTGCATTCCTTACTGGTTTAGCTGGGGGAGGGAGAATAGTGGACAAAGACAGGGTCTGTAAAAGACAGAGAGAAAGTTTAAGAGAAAGAAAGACGCTGTGATTTATTAAAAAAGATGGCATGTCCTCAATATTACTGAAGAGTTAACTTGCTATGAAATAGTGTTTAGTGTTTATTTGTGTTGTTTTATGACAGTGATTTATATTTATTATCTCTCATTGTTTTACAGCCATGACTCAGTGCTTTGTAGTATAGAAGAATAACAGAATATGCTCTTTGTTTTCTAAGATACCCTCATGAAATGTGACCAGTGTTATCTGAAACTAATGCACATTGTCTAGTTCTTAAAATGTATTGATTCTCATCACCTAATTCCCATTTTGTTGCTTTGATATGTCTTTAGAAAGTTGCAAAACATTAATTAAGATGTAGATGGAAAGGGAATGAAATAAGAATGAGTGAGGAACACAGACAGCAATCAGCAGGAGGTGGGCATGAGGGAAACTGAGTGAACCAAATGAAGGGAGGGGGGCGTTGATCATTTCCGCTGCCTCTTTCATGACTCCCCCGGTCTGTCTGTCAGTGTGTTCATTGAGAGTTAACAGGTGGCAACTGTCAATAACTGCACTGTCTGTCAGAAATTCTCAATGTGTATGTGTGTGCACGTGTGTTTGCATATGATTGCCGCTTTGTGGATGTATCTGTGCTATGAACTACACGCACATATGCAGATATGTCAGTATGTGCATGCGTGAATGGAGGGAGAGAGAGAGAGAGAGACGAAAGATGAGGGAGCAAAGGAAGCAACAGATGAGTAAAAAATCTACAGATGTATCTTTGAACTTTAATAGAGAGAAAAAGAACAGGGATGGAGAGAGAAGAAAGAGTCCTGACTCTGAACTCTTTTAAAGTAATAATCAGCTGTTCTAGATGCAGCACCATATACAAATCGATACGAGCCGGCATGAATAAAAGCCTGAGAGAATGACTTTGAGGATGTTTTTTGGGTTATTTATGTAGGTGGTTGAACATGGACTCCTGATTTGCTTTGTCTGTTTCCCCTCTCTGTCTGTCTGTCTCTCACTGGGAACTTAAAGTCGTTAGTGAAGTTAAGCAAGTCTTGTTAAATTTTCCCCGGAGTGAGAGATTTCCAACTGTGACCTCCTCTCACACACAATCACACACACACACACACACACACACACACACACACACACACACTCACACACACACACCCGTGCATGCCCGCAAACAACAAAAGACTTCAAAGGAATCCCAGCAATGCCAGTCATGTTACCCTCTGCAACCTCTTCCACTGTCTCTCTCTGTCTTTCCTTTAGTCTCTGCAGCCACATTTCCATCCAGCCGTCAAGTGAATTTCATGCAAAAGATTGAAACGTTCCACAGAACAGACTTGAATTAGATTGCTATTCATGTATGTGGTGAAAGCAAATACTGTGTGTTGTATCTAAATGTCATACAAAATGAAAAATGATACATTAATGTAAAAAAAAAAAATCCACCAAGAAGAGAAGTGATTAGGGTTGTGTTTTCGTTTTCTAGTGTCTGCCATATTTTATGTGTTGATCTGTGGATAAAAAACAATAAAGTGCTCTTGGCAGTATGATAAAACACCATAAAATATCAATGTAGCAATGTTTTATAAAGGACATTTCACAGTGTCCAATGTTAGTTTTGTGCAGCTGTGCGGTGAGTTTGATCCAACTCTCTGTCGTTATTCATTTAATTAAATTGTTTCCAGTTTTCTCCATTGAATACAGTAGAAAAAGGGAAAGTCAGCATCTGGAGAAAAAACACAATACTGAATAAATGTGAGAATTTTCTTCCCATTTCTGTTGTACAGCGTCCGTTTTTCTAACTCCCCAGTGTGTGTGTCTCTGTTTTTGCCACCAATTTACTCTGCATCTCTCATTCTTCCCTCGTCACCAACTCTTTTCAGTCTCCTTTTTATCTCACTGTTGTAGAAATCAACTCAATCACTATGGAGGTGTTAAGTTGATGAATAAACCATGGTGTGTTTGTGTGAATGCTGTGGATGATCTGTCAGAGAGCTGTTAATAATATATGGAATCCGCTTTTCTCTCGCCAACTCAGATAAGACATCAGAGAGGGAAGAAGGAGGCAGAAAGAGAGAGTTCAAACTAAAGGAATAGAGCGATTGAAGGAAGAAAGGGGGAAAGGAAGGACAGTGAGAGAAAGCGTTCCTCTGAGAAAAACAAGTATGATGTACCAAACAAACTTGGCCAACCCATGAGCGATGATCGTGAGTTTGTCATCATGAAGTGTCTGTTTTCTCGAACTGAAGTTGTGTGTTTCCTTGAGCCTGTTAAAATTCAGAGCAACTGAGAATTTGTACTAAATTATTTCAAGCATTTAGAGTAGTTTCAATCATTTTGGATATTTGTGATCGATAAATCTGCCACTTTTGATTTTATAAAATCTGACTGAAGCTTCACGTGCTTCAGTTGCTCTGCAGAACAAGCCACTACAGAGAACATTATTCTCATGATTTAAAAGCTAAAGAGCAAAATGTGAAATTAAATGTGGTGGCAGCTGGACACTGGATCAAATCTTCCACTGCTGTAGAAAATCACTCTTAATTAGTCATGTAACCACTACTGTTTAACACGCCTTTCAGTAAACTGCTCAGGTGTGACAACAGCTCCCAGCATTTAAACCTCCTCCAGCTACATACAAAGCAATGCTTATTTAATTTAAGCTACACAGGAGCACATCACTTTGTGAATTCCTTATCGTCTTCTCCTCAAAAAATAATAATAATAAGATACTGTTTGTTTGTTGACCATTGTTTATTTGACAGCCTGTGCTGCAGACGCTGAATCCAATTCACACATTATTCCGTGCGGTGTTCGCCTAGTTGCTTGTTTGACGAATGTTATTCTGCAAATATAGTCCAATATACTGTAGATACGCCATGAAGGGTTAGCCAAGGTTGTTTATGTAAGCAGCCTTTTTGAATCAGCACGTTAATTAGATTTGAACGCTAGACTTTGGGAGATACTTCACATTTTTTCAAGAGACAGAGTCATGTGTCTTTGTTTAAGTTACCTTACTGCAACAAAGGAAGTTAAGATAGTAGTAATGTGAAAAATGAAGAAAAACAAAGGAGAGAAAGACAAAAACAATATATTAGGGCACAAAAACTCCACACTAATGCCCTTCCTGCTTATTTTAGCTGTGCAGATACGCATCACTGTGCTGAACCTATACTGCACCTGCCTTAAACATTATTTACAAAGTAATTTACATAATAAACAGCCGTACTGCAGTAAATACTGTACATAACTTGCAGGGTCAGAATTAAAGATGAGCTTGACGCAAACATACCAAGCTCAAAAAGGAGTTCACTGTGTTTTTTCACATTATGTTTGTTGACAGTACACATCTGTAAATGTGGCCATTTCTCCTTGTGGGCAATTTATGTCAGTTAGGTTGTTTGTGGCTGCTTTGGAAGAGGCACTAAAAGGTTTGTTCCAGTTAAAAACAAAGTGTTAACAGACTGGTTGGTTTCACAGGAAAAATGGTTTATTTACCACACAGATAATGTAATGAATAGATTAGTTAGTCATAGAATAGAACTCTATTTTAAAATCAACTTTATATATTCTTCTGGCACTGACAACATTTCTGACTTGAGTTGGTACTTCAAACCCTAACTATG
>NTHP01000208.1:313905-327758 GCA_003416845.1 Oplegnathus fasciatus | reverse complement strand
CATCGTATTTTTCACCCTTGCGTGGTGAAGAGGGAGGAAGAGGACTCTTTTTTTCTGCTGTTCTGCAGGCTCTTTTGTATGTCTCATGTATCCCACAATCCACCTGCATTTGTTCATCTCTGCAGGCTAGCTGTCAGTGCATCACCATAGCATTGGAAGTGGGAGTTTGCACGCGCACACAAACACACACGGCCATCTATCGGTCTATAGTGTAGGTGTTAGTGCATCACCATAGCTTCACACATTCCACCTTGTATGAGCAAGAGAAGAGTTGTGTTTGCTTTCCACGTCTGTTGCTTGTGTGTGTGTGTGTGCAAGAATTCGAGGGTGTTGTTGTGTGCGATTGTGTGCATGCTTATATGTTTAACTTTCCCGTACTTCATGGCCCCAAAAGTGCACTTTGATATAAATCTGTCAGAGAAAAACAGGCCAGAGGATACATGAGGTTGTGGGAAGCTGTGAATTAGTTTACATACACAAGAAGACTTAGCTGTGTGTCTGTATGTGTGTGTGTGTGTTTAGTATAGTGAATACATGGGATTTCTGGAAGCTGATCAAGTCTTGTCTTATCCACAACAAGACAGAGTTGAGAAAGTGTGTTTTGAGAAAAAATCGTGTGTGTGCGTGGCAGAGGTCAGTCGATATCTTTGTCCCTGCATGAGTCTGTGAGTCACTGCTGGGTCTCATTGAGTCATGTTAGCTGAGGTTAAAGGCCCCTGCTGGTGCATTTAAATTCAGTCTGTGTTGTTTGCAAATCACCTTATGAGACTAATAAATTAACTAGAAAACGTCCTTTTCTTGTTTTTGACGGTTCCTACTGGTTACATTTCCCTGTGGATAATGCACACTAAGCAGGGGATTTAAATGGAGCTGGGTTTATGTAAAGTTTCCTGATGGGTTTGAGTTTTTTTTGTCCTGATATTATATATACAGCAACATACGTATATCTGCCATGTTTGGCAAAATGCAAGATGCAAGAAGTTAGGATTTGTTTGATTTGTTCAAACAACAAATAACAGCGTATTTAACTTACAGCCCCAATTTTCAATGTTTGATCATGGCTAATTCACAGTCCTAATGCATTCAAATGAATGCCATCATATTAAACAGAATAGGCCAGTTTTTATCTAGCAGTCAGAATGTTCATTTCAGTGATTACACTAGACCATATTAATGCCAGAGGCTGAATTATTTCTCCATCTCTCTTGTCCTGCTCGTACCCATTATTCATTCTTTTTTTTCTCACACATCTCAAATTTTTTCGTTAAGACTTTGTCTTTCCTTTCCACTTCCCTCTTTCTCTCCCCCCTCATTTTCCTTATCTCATTTTCTTACCATATTTGTCTTTATGTTGTAACTAAGGTGCAGGCTATATAAAATAGTGGGTGCATATAGATAGCTCATTATCTGTTAACTAGCAGCCCCCACACAGAGGTGATGTATAGGAATCAGATAAATGCATTACTAAATCAATAGCGCTGAGACTTAATTTAACTTGGATTGTCTTGCAGATTTGCATCTCAGAGTGTGAGCAGGTTATTGGATGAGTTGGGCTTTTTTACATATCTACCTGAGGGGCTTGCTCATAGTAGGCGTTCAGGGAAGGACGCTAAGCGAGTCCAGTAGGGATCTGAACCAGTGACCTTCCAGCCATGAGCTCAGTTTTTTAACCTTCAGGCTGCCTCCAATTGGTTTGACAGCCAGGAAATAAATATTCAGCTCACGAAGGGGCATTATGGTATGCATTACATGATCTTATGTATTCAGGAAGAAGGTGATGAAACTGGAAGGCGGATTCTAGTCTGACATCCAGAACACTCACAGGAGGTTAGCCGTGATAGGTGTCAATTTCTCTCACCTGGTCTCCCTCTCTTGCTCCAACCCTTCCCTCTCTCTTTCTCTCTCTATGTCACACACACACACACACACACACACAGACACACACACCCTCACCTAACTATACTGACAGCCCTGTTCCCATTAGATTAGTAATGATTTGTTGCCCTCAAATCCAGGACTGTCAAGGTCTTAACGTTGGATGTTGGGTGGTGTTTGACAGCCAATACGGAAACACAGATTTCAGCTAAACTGTTGTGCAAATCTTTGCTGAGGGAATTAGTTGGTAGACTATGAAACAAGAATGTCCAAAGTGACTCAGACTAAAGCAGAGGTTATGGTGCAAGGGTTGACATTATTAAAGTTGCAAAAAGATCTTTAAAAAATATTTTCATTAGGGAGAAAGTCCTCTGGAAGGAAGTGAATGTAGACTCCCAACTGAATTCTGGGTTTTAAATAACAGGAAAGAAGTGGGAAATGTTTTGTGTTTCGAAAACACTGTGATAGACATTATTACAACCCCAGTTCTGAGACAAATGATCCTTTTACATAAATAGGATTCATGAGCATGAATGATACAGACAAACATAAAGTGCAGGTTAGGCATCATTAGTGAATATGGTTTCGTGAGAAAGTAGAAAGCCCTATTAATAAAGGTGAAAAGCTGAGAAATTCTTAATCCTTATTACTGTATCTTAATGAGATTACTGTAATCCCATCAACTTGCATTCTCTAAAAATATGAATGCAGTCCATGTCCAATCTGTTTAGTAAAGCACAAGCTCAGTGAGTGTTTAGGGATCTTAAAATATGGTTGAAAATATAATTAAATACAAAACAGTAACTACATATATATTTTTTAAATCATAATATAGACAGTCAGTTTTACTGTGTGAATGATTTATACTTACTTTAAAGTGATCACATGTATTTTGTTGTTTCCCTGCTCATTGTTTGTCCATGTAATGTTCCCAGTTATAAATAAGGTTACATTCCAAATTATACGTACTAGTAATCAGATTACTGTGATCCCGGTACATGCAGTGGTTTTTTGTTGCTCCATTTACCACGTCACCACCGTCTATGTAGTGTAATGCCACTTAATAAAGAGTCCATTAGGAAAAGCAGAGCGGTCCAGAGTTCTTTCGTTATTGGAAACAGAATCAGCTTTAGTCTACTACACTTCCTGATTTTTGGGAACACACACACACACACACACACACACACACACACACACACACACACACACCCCTTAACCTGTGGAAGGCTGCTGTTGGAGGTTGTAGTTAGAGTTTTAATTGATTTGCATCCAGTGCTCTGTAATTAAACCAATAATAAATCAGCTTCTCAGTTAATGAGAATGGCTGACTGTGACAGTTGAAACACACACACACACACACACACACACACTTTGCAGTTACAGTGTGAGTGGTCTCTCCCTCACCGCTGACCTTTCAACTGAGCTGATAGCATAGCTCCATGTCACTGCTATGACCCGTCGTTACCACGGCGCCCCAGGCGGTCCCACCAATCACGGCTCAGAGTGAGATTCCGTTGCCGGACGGATGTTTGAACCCTTTAATAACAGCTTGCCGCAACTAATTTATGATTGGTTGATTGGGCCATTGGAGCTCCAATGGGGCTGATGCATTGGGTCAACTGAGCTATCTGTCTTTTTAAACTGCTTTTATCTCTTCCAGGAAGATACGTTTAGTCAGCTGTCCTTCCTGGCAGTAGAACTGAGGTCTTTTTTTTTAATTTTAAGGCATTATTTTGACTTTGCGAAGTACTTGTCACACTGTAGGAAACTGTTCATCATCATTTTAATTCATCTACTATTTTAAATAACTTTTATCTGATCCATTAGGTGCCTCTTTAAGAGTAGAAGTTGCCAGAAAAGTTTTCAAATCAGCAGATTTTGAGCTGAACAACCTTCACCAGTGTCCCTGTCTTTTCACTTTTGTTTCATCCTTTCCTCATCAGCCATTGCTATAACAACTTATGTGACTAGGTTTGGAAGTAATTTCACCATTAATTGATTTGATTTTGCTTTCTCAAAATGTTCCTATCATCCTATATACTGCCAAGAAGACACCTTTATCTCTGGTGTAGTCCATAAATGCATCGCATTCTGCACTCTTTTCATGGATTTCCTGTCAGTAAAGGAATAAAAAAGGGGGTCGAGGGATGTCAAAGTGAGTATCGAGGACACAGTACTTTTCCTGCTGAGTGGCTGGTGCCTTCCATGTGGAAGTAGTCCTTAAACAGTTTGTTGGGGCAGAAACAAAACGTTCTCGTCACGGAGCCCTGCAGTGTTTTTCGTTCTGCTCCCTTTGCTCTCCTCGATCCTTATGACAGCTTTGGAAATCTCTTGTCAGGTTTACTCTGTCTTCTGTTGTGAAAACCTGCAATTTCAGTTGAACTACATCAAGATACAGACACAAACCAGCAATCTAACAATTGTCATGTCATATAAAGTTGATATTTTTCTCATTTAGGCAGTTGCTCTGTTGCTGTAAGATATGAAAGGTTTGTATTTTTCATTTTAACACAGTGCTCAATGCCCTGTCAACATACAGAGGAGTGTGTGGCAGGGAAAAAAAGGAAGAAAAAGTAGAAACAAGGGCGGAAGGAAGGAAAAATACTGTGATTCAAAATGAATGATGAACAATTTCAGCCTTACTTTTCCACTATTTTGTGAGAACCGTGACTGTGGTATTCAAAGGAGCCACTTGTAACATAACTGTGATCAACAAGTGGATTTAATACTGGTCTGAAAGACTTAACCTAGCCATGGCAGCACAAAGCCTCCTTAGATTACTGAAAGACACATGCACACACACACACACACAGGCACACACGCAAACTCAGGATAGGCAGACAAAAGCAATTCAGATCAAGGTATTTAAAGGAAGAGGAAATGTCAGTCAACAGGAGGATTTAGGGACTCTCTCACCAAGATAAAATTCTCTCTTCTTTCTCGTCCCCCTGAATCACATCTCTTTATCACTCTGCCGCATTTGTCTGTCTCTCCTGTGCTCTCCTCCCATCACTTTTCCCTTTTTCCTTCCTCTCTTCCTTTAACATTTCCTCTCTCTCGGTTGTTCTCTTTTTCTTATCTGCGTTTCTAAGCTTCCTTTCACAAATATTTTCCCCCCGTCATGCCTTCCTTCCCTCCCCTCCTCTCTGCTCTGTCACTTCTTTCCTGCCTTTCTCTTTGTAAGATTTCACTTTTCCCCCTTTCCCTCAGCAAGACACTGTTGACGTTGGCCCTGGCTCATTTCTGTTGCATGGCTTGTCAGTGGATGACAAATGACTCGGTGTTGCATAGCGCAGCATGGAGCATTACGCTACTTCTCACTTTTCATTGGCAAGCCTGCTTAATAGTATCGCTCCGTCGCTCTGTTTGAAAGGCAAGGTTCAAGCAAACACTGATGTTGGCAAAATGTTTGACGACAAATGTCATCATCATCCCCAATATATCACCAATCAGAACACGGACATGACATGAATCTATAAAGGGCAACTTTAAACACTTGTTGCCTGCTATTGACCTTTAAATGTTGCACCCCTGTGAGTCAATTAGTATAAATTCGTAAATGTCAGAACTGAGTATAGAGAAATATACAATTTCCTCAAGTTTCATGAAAAGCAGGAAAGGTATTGTCTGATGGTTTGGGAGTTTAAAAACCAAAATAATAAACGAGTTTCCTGTGGCAGTACGTTTGGTGCTAAATAGTCAATGCTGAACTGCACTTCCCAGAAATTATATTGTCAATACGGTGTTGCTGTATGTTTGCTTAGAGGGATTATCTAGGGACTTGAAATTGCACTTCCATAAAGTTGGGGGACCTGCAACAGACATATTTAAAAAAGAAAACTGAAGCAGTAGAGGCCAAGACATGCTGCTTTTTGAATCCCTAACACGGGTCAAGCCCCCAAAACACTGGATCCTACATTTCCCATAATGCAACTCAGTTGTGTATTTTTGTCAGACCCTCCCGGCCTGGTAAATGCCAGCGTCTTTCAAACTCCGCCCTAGTGTGTTACGTAGGCTTTGTGTTATGAATTTGTATTCCCCAAGCCTGAGCCAAGATAACCCTGATGACATCAGCAGGGTTATTAGAGACAGCCACAGATGACATTACACAACTGGTTTCGCTGGGTGACTTTTACTGTCCATTAGGAATGAACAGACTTCGATGTGTACAATATTGTAGAGTGCTCCCTAAGTACCTAGTTCTTCTTCTAATACCTAAACAAGACGACATAAACACATCACTTCTTAACATTAATTTAAGTGAAAACATCCTTGATCGTTATTTGACTCTTTGCTGTTTTACTGCTTGCTTGTAATGTCAGGGATATCGGAAGCAAAGCTCCTTCTGCCCTTTTCCTCATTATAAGCCACTTTAGAAAAGAGTGTCAGCTAAATAAACAACGTGTAAAACATGTAAAATGCAAATTGGGCCCATTATTCAGTTTCTACTGGCCTTCTCTGGTATTCTCTCCATTTCCTCCTCTGTTGCTGCCGCCCCCCTCTGTCTCTCTTTATATAATGACAAATAGTTTGACCTCTGACCCCTTTGTTATGATCCTGCAGGTTTAGGGATAGAAGAGAGAGAAGTAAGGCGGGAGGGAGGGAGTGGTGGAAGAACTGAAGGGGAGATGAGGCCAGTTGATAAAAGTGCCTGACGTGGTAGTGACACATTTAGGGAGAGGGATTCTTGACATTCCTCAGCACTGAAACAACAGCACACACACATATTTATGCACAAAGAATGACAGGTAGACTTCCATAATGACCAGAACAGACGTCGCTCTGGGACATCTGGCCCAACTGAAAAACTTGCACCCCTGTCATGTTGCTCTCTGGCCTTGCATCCCCTTCTCTTGTTCTTTCTCTCGCTGCCTTGTATTTCTCCTTCTATTTCACTGTTATTCTGCCTTTTTTCTTTCTTCCTCTCGTTCTCAACATTTCTCGGAGAGGGTTTGCACCTGGTTGGCCTATTCCATCGTAGACATGCAGACACACATGCACACACACAGTGAACCGGACATCCGAAGGTCTTGGTTGTAATTCTTTGTAATTGCATTTTAATTAGCTTAATCAGTTAACTCTGAGAAGTTAAAATTCCCCCTCCCTTTAGCAATTATTGTTTCAGTTTTTCTTCCTGTATTTCTCTATATACAACTATTTGTTTCTGCATTGCTCTCTTTTTTTATTACTCCATTATAATGACGCAGAGTCATTCAGGAAGCCTCTCGGTCCTCTGTGTCTTAAGAGGATCAGACCAATTTAAAAACGTATCCAGGACATCTTTGCCCTGGGATCTCTGTCCCAATTCCAAATATCAGGAATCTGTGGAATTTAGAGACTGCAGATGTGATCATTGTGTATAAATTAAGTGAAATTTTGACCATACAATATCCGTAAAAGAGCAGAGTTGCTCTTTTTCCTGTAAATTAATTTAATGGTGTTTTCAGTGTTGACAGAAACTTATTTTATATACTGTTTTAGCATGAGGGTGAAGGACTAGATAAGATTATAGAATCAAAAGCAGCATGAATATGTGACAGCAACAATGAGTTTAAAACATTATTGTAGGGTTACTTCGTTTTGGCTGACATTTCTATTTGTTTAAGATGACTTTATGCTAACTTTGAGCTATAAAAAATGATAAAGCAGACAACAGTGCTAACCTCTTAGTTTTACTTATCTGTAATAGTACACTGGACATACTAATATGAGCTGAACATTCTCATTTCCAGCTTTTAACCCTCCAGGATCCACATCTTTGGGAGGAAAAACAATATCCACCCCTGTTTTATTTGCTGTAATAACTCCTGACTGGTGTTTTAACAGGCAGAGAAGACAGATCCACTTTCACTGTAACACGAATATTAAAGCAGATTAACGCTGTTGCTGTAATTACTCCGGCTGGTTGTCATCACACACTCAATCTAGTTGACAAGGGAGAAAGAGAGGTAGAAAGCGTGAGGGAGAGAGAGAGAGAGAGAGAGATTAGTGCTTTCATTCATGCCTGGGACAATTTCCGCTTGATAATAACACTCATCCAGTGTCTTAGCCAATAAAGAAACACGGACCGAGATGGAGGGAGTAATAAAAGAGCTGCTCACTTACCACCATTGTGTTTCATTGTATCTTTAATTAAAAGAGTTGAACTTGGGGCGGCAGGCTCAATTACTGAAGCGCGCTATCTAAAACGCTACCACTGCACCCGTAGACACATTTAAAGAGCAAATCACAGAAGAATCTGCTCACTCACACACACACACACACACACACACANNNTTGAGCAACAACTTTGTCTGTTTGTTCCAATATGTTGCACATTTACTCGACCGTGTGTGTGTGTGTGTGTGTGTGTGTGTGTGCGTGTGTGCGTGTGTGCATGTGGCAGGCCGGTCTTACAGTCCTAAACACCCTGTTGTCCTACACACCTCTCTTACCTTCTTCCCTCATCTTTTTCTTGCTCTTTGTTCCATTCACATTTTCTCCATTTTCCTCCGTAAATCTGATAATCTCTCTCTCTCTCTCTCTCTCTCTCTCTCTCGTTCGTTCTGTCATATTAATCTCTAGGTCTCTCTCCCATCTCTCCCTTTCTTCTTCCTCTATGTCTGTCTGTCTTTATCTCTCTCTAAACACCTTGTCATTCCCTCACTTTTCACCAGCTGCTGCTTGTTCACACTGATCCTCGATGGCCCTCACACACACACACACACACATGCACATACCCAGATTGATGTAGCACAGGGTAGGTTATACGGAGCATATAGATGTGGCTGCTGGCTGATTTGTTGCCTGTTAGGGTGTATAACAGAGACAGCTCTCTTTGCTGTACACACACACACACACACACACACGGACACGCACACTGTCACAGGCATGTATGCACTGACATCTAACGGGACACGCTCCCATATGCTTTTTGCACTTATACACACTTTAACCAACACAGCATATTGTACAGGCCTGTACACATATAGAACAATATGATCACGGTCACACACACACACACACACACACACACACACACACACATACACACGCTCAACAACAATTGGTCAAAGCCAATCACATATTTCCTTTACTTTGGTTTTGGTAAAAAGGCTGCTGGGACATTTTGCTGGATAATGGCTGCTCTCATTTCCCCTCTCTCCGTCTTTCGATCTCTCTTTCCTCTGAGCTCATCCCTCTCTCTCTCTCTTTCTCTCTCTCTCTCTCTCTCCCTCTCTCTCTCTCTCCCTCCCTCTCTGCGTATGGTTTTAGTTTTCATCTCCTCTGTCCTGTGTCCTTGGGGCATGCTAGCTGCCCAAACTTTTTGTGCGGTCTGTTTTCAAGTGTGTGTGTGTGTATGTCTGTGTTTACGTGAGTGCTAGACATTTTGTTCCCGTGTGTGTGAAAGGAATATATTTTTCGCAGCGAGGGAATGCGAGCGAGTAAACGAGATACAGGGAGAGGTAAACTCTGTGAGGTCTTCGATATTAGTCCCACTAACCCGGCTGGTTGTGAAACAAGCCAGCTCTCTGATCTGACATCTCTACAGGGAATACACTCTTTCTTTTTATCTCTCTTTTCTTCATCCTCCTTTCTTCTTTCTCTCGGATTTTTTTCTCTAAAAATGCAGAAATGCCTCATGAATGTGTATGGAAAAATGAGAAACATATGGGCTCTGTAGAGAAACTCGCCGCCTCCCCTCAGAACGCAAATGTTGGCTTTAGGCTGTAACGCACACTCACAGACTTACACCCACACAAGTACCCACTGACATACTTTGGCACACACACGATACATATATGTAGTCTATAACATCTACCTATATTCTCATGCATATACACCTTTTAAAACAACAAAGATTTGACTATATTACAGCAACAAATACTGATGAACATTTGCGCACACACTCACACACACACACACACACACACACACACACACACACAGTGACGGCATACTTTATAGACCTATAATGTGTGCAATAATAGGAGTTGAGGTGCTAATATATGTGCTGCGTTTTAACATGAATATCACCTTAACACCTAAGGAGACTATTAGGGAACTTTACTAAGGTGTGAATGTGTGTGTGTACCTGGTTTTATTCTACTTGTGAGGACCTCATTATAAGCTTTTTGGCAACTGTAGTGAATGAGTGTGTGCAGTATACATGGACTGCACGTGTATGCGAGTGTGTGTTTTCAAAGACCACCCAAAGTTCTTTGGTTTCTTTCACACTTAATTCCACTGCGGATGGTGACAGGATGGCTTCTTTAATTGACATCCAGTTTTGACTGAAACCTCGCTGTGGCACTCAGTGCTCTCGAGCAAGGCAATGATCAGCCATCATCCCTCTTCTCCACTGGGAGAGGGTGAGAATATCCGTGTGACCTTTTCTCCCCACGACATTCACAATCCTCGTTGTGCTGTAGTATTATTGATGGCATAGTAACTGTATTTTTACAGGAACAGTAGACAAAGACAACATAGCCTGCAGAGAGAGTTGTTAAAATAAAGGCCTAACAACCAAATCCATGAAACACATAAAGCCAAGGAAATTGTAGATTCTATGGTCCCTGATTTTAGTAGTCATGTATACAGTAATAAATCAAATTTAGTCTCAAGACTCTCAAGAGTCCAGGATAGCCAGAAGGGCCTGACGACACACGAAAAGAATCAAAATGTGTAGATACATTTTTAAGCCAGGATTCAGTGCTTCAAATGTGCCTCTTGTACAAGTCAGCTGTCATGGTGACCTCAGACCTTGTGGCAGATCACAGATCTGTGCAGCACCTTTGGCTCAAGTCTTCCCTCGAGCACAGCACTGACCTGAGTTCAGAGGCTCACACCTTAACACATCCATTTTACAAATCCTGTCCCTCATACAACACAGGCCAATCCATGGATTTGACAGCAATACCTCTACGCTCGTGCTGTTGCGTGTCATCCCCTCGTGAGGGATGTGGCCCCTCTCAGCCCCTCAGTGACAAATGGAAAGACACAGCATTTTGCCATATCAAGTCAAACCTCATTCAGTGAGATGAACAAATGAACAAACAAGAGCTTATCTTAAATTTTGGAGGGACATCATTTAATCAGTCTCATATCCTTTAAAACATTATTTTGTGGTCTGTTCTGCTCCAATTAATCTGGAAATCCACAAGATCCACAGGAATAACTTGATCTCTTGTTATTAATGCAACTTTCTCAGCGGTTCTGTCATTGGTCAGCTCCCACAAACATTTATATTTTATTTCTTTTTAAATAAACCATAGTAATAGAAGTTTCTCTGTGTTTGTGGCTATGTTTCAGAACATGAGGAGCCATAAGTTTTAGTATTGCTTTACAAACTCTGTCGGTTGCTTTAGAAGTTGCCGGCATGTTTTGACGATCCAGACACCTCGAACATTCTCTGCTCTTTGATGAGGGATTCCTGTGGACTACAGGGCAACTGTCGCTGGAGGGGGGAGCACACACACACATACACACACATGCGGGCACACAAATCTGAACAGTCACATACATGCCAGCACACACACAGAGTCTTGGACACTCTTAGAAATGGATAGCTGTAGGGGGAAGACACACACACACACATAAACAGGCAGACTCACACAGAACGTGTCTAGGCGGGGAGCAGATGGAAGCTGGCTTTGATTGCTCTGTTGACCTCTGACCTCAAGGTGAAAAGGTACCGGAGGGTTCAGCAAGACAAACACACTCACACAGACACCCATACACAAACTCTCTCTCTTTCTCTCTCTCACTCTCTCTCTCTCTCCTTTTACACGCACCCTCCAGCATTTTGCAGGAAGGCCTAGCTGTCGGGCCACTGTGTGTGTGTTGGAGGGTCGGTGGGTCACGTCCCGCCGCATGGAGGTTAGGATCACTACCAGCTGGATTCACTTTGATCTATGAGAGAGAGAGAGAGTGGGAGGGAGAGATCAGAGTGTCAAGGTCCTACCTCTACCTAGCTCTGCTCCTCTGTCACAAACGATCATTGGCCTGTTAAGACGGTTAAAAGTAATGAAACGAGGCATGAGCCAGTGGTCTTTTCTTGGAGACTATTGATATTCGCTATAGGCAATATATATTTATATTGGCATTACATAAATATTGTATGGTGTAGTCAATTGTAATAACTTACAACCACAATTTTACTGTCAGAAAAGGAAAAACACCAATTTTGAGATTTAGTATTACACTTCTATAAGGGTTGTTGGGCTCATCAGGGACCAATTCAAACAAGAATGTCAAAACTGAGGCAGCAGAGGCTGAGAAATCCTGACTTTTAGTCCCTATCCATTGCCGATTGTCTTTGTGATTCTTTTTTATTAATGAAGTTGTCTCCTCTGTTTCATGTGTGTTTTACCCTGAGGTGGTGATAGAGAAGAGGGGTGACATGCAACAAAGGCCCCCATCTGGGCTTGACCCAGGGATGATAATGTTACATAGAGCCCTGACACCTTTATCTGTTAAACTTTTTGGTGCCGTGGTTGCATGTAACTGTGCGTAGCAGCATGATACGATTGCTTGGTCTACAATAGAAGAAGCAGAGGCAGGTACCACAACATCAAGCTCTATTTATTGATTCCATCTATTGCACCCATTCGTTTGATAGCATCAAACTACCAAACCGGTTTCAAACCTGCATGAATGCGTGTTCTTGCCAGAGCTCTCTATAGGCGGCAACAACATTCTGCTGTCAACAGACATAAAAAGTGCATTTTTGAGCGGTGAAGGAAAGAGTCTGTATTTTCTCACCCATATGTTTCTGAAGTTATTACAAACAGTGTTTTTGTGAAATTACTGAAAACTGTCAGAAAGGAAAGGATGTGATTTGATTTTTTTCTCCCCTGGCGAGAACAATTTAATTGTCATGTCAAGTAATCAAAACAATATGTTTGTTCTTGTTAAATACACCAAGTGCTCCCCCCCTCCTTGACACGTACACACAAACACACACCTCCACAGTTTACTGCTTGCCCTTATCAAAGCTTTTTATACCCTCGCCCGGATCTGATTCAGTAGGTGTGTCATGTTTACAGACCCGGACCTCTACGAGCTCCACATGGCTGTCGTTTACCGGCAGAGGCCCGTTAAAATTCTCGTGATAAAAGCGGAGCGCCCCTCACCACCCCCCTCCACCTCGCTAAGCAGCAGACATCAAATGGAAACGGAGATGTGTGACTTTACGACTGATGGCCTGACCTGACAGACTGATAGAGCCGTCTGGACGAAGATGAGTGTGTGTGTCTGTGTGCGTTGTGGTAGTTTGACTGTGTGTGTTATTGATGGAGGGATCCTCTTAACTTGCTGCAGCTGTGACCAGAGCCGCATCAGTCTCCCCTCAGCTCTGTCTTCATTAAGAGTTTGATTTATAGAGAAATCCAAAAGAGCACAGATTTATTTTTCACGCCAAATGAAGTTGAATTTCCCCAAAGTTAAAAAACTATTGTGGTTTACCCTTTCAGTCCCATGTCATTTGACGTTTGCCGTGACTAAACAACGCAGATGTTCCTACAAACTGTGAACTCTCGTTTCATATGAATTGTGGTTTCACCTACTGTGCATAAAACTATATAAATTTCATTTGATACAAAAGGTAAAGACAAAATGTATGACTGTCCTTTACGTCACTCTGTACTTAAACTTGCATCCTGTCTGGAAGTCAAAAAGCCAGACTCATGTTAATGTAGTCTTAGCACAGTGTGTGTGTGAGGACGTCTTTCAGCAGCCCTGCCCCGCGGCGACGCAAGTCTGATTAGGTTTTTGCAGTCAAACTCGCGCTATACTCTGTCATTAGTGTCATTTCACTAATGTTTGACTAAAAATACCCATAGGAGCGTACTATTAAAGCACAGCGGGGCGGTGTTAATCGTCTTGAAACACTAAACCTCTCTCTCTCTCTCTCTTCTGTCACTCACTCTTGCCCTCTCGCTCACTCTCTAATACTTCGCTCTTGTTCTCTGTCATGTCACACCGACTTTTTTTTTTTT
>NTHP01000208.1:278333-312221 GCA_003416845.1 Oplegnathus fasciatus | reverse complement strand
TCTCCTCGTCTGCCTCTCTTGAGTCCTATTACCAGATGCTATCGAGCTCTGGCTGAATGTGTCCCTCCACTCCCTAATGGTTCAGCTATTACAGATTATGTTATGATTTAGAGACAGACAGACAGAGGGGGAGAAACACGTGTGTGTGTGGTTGTCTGCGTACAGGTAATTACAGTATATTTTGGGAGGAGTTTCTTTATGAATCATAGCATTGGCTTTAAGCAAGCTGACCATCATTATTATTATTAGCTCTGTCTTTGACCATCAGAAACATGTGTTTTGGGCTTTATGCCAAAAAAAACATATCTCCATGACAGCGTGCTGCCCCTGAGTGTGCTCACTGTAGCTGTGTGTGTGTGTGTGTGTGTATGACTAGGGTGGATATTTGAGAAAGTAACTTTGGCCACAAGTTGTTGGAATCCATTAATTTAATATGAGAGTGCAACAGCTTAGCTGACGTTAATGTTGCCATAGGTTGATGTCATTTTTGTTTTATGTTTGGGGAGGAAAACTCATAAAAAAAGTAGCTTAACAGTCTGAAAATGTCTCCCTAAGTTCTATCTTTCTTTTCTTATTTCTTTCTCTATGTATCCCTCAAAAGAGCGATGATGGAGGCTGTGCTCGAAAGCGTAGATGGTACATGTGTTTGCAAGCGTATGTGTGTGCACGCAGTCCGTCTGTGAGCGGAGGTGTATGGCAGGGTGGAGAACTTCTGATGACACACACAGAGTGTAGACAGCTGTGCTCCAGATGTCCTCTGCGGAGTCACGTCTGAATCCCATTTGTTGTCTTTATGAATGGTGGACATCAGGACCAGTCTCATCCAGCGCCGCTGACCAGTGGACTTGCTGACCTCACAGCCCGGCTACTGATCAATCAAAGTGATGACCGCAGACTCTGCAGCCAATTAAAACACGCAGCAGCGAGATGGTAGAAGCTCAGATGGAATGCCACACAGTTTGGAAAGCTGATTTTTTATAAAAGGCTATAATTCCTCCCCTCTGACGTGAAAATATATACCTGTAGCCTGTAAATTTATCTACAGTGCAGTGAAGTGCAGTATTTTATAAAGGTTTTTTTATGTCTAAAACTGCACCGTGTTATCTGCCGTGATAAATGCAGCAGTATTTCAACCATGATGTTACCATCCGCAAAAACAATCATTAAAGACACCCTGTGGAGTTTTCTTGTAAACAAACACAGTTATGTTTACATTAAGTCTCTGTCACTGAAATAAACTGTGTGTATTGTCGTGGCCTAAAATCCATTTGAATGCATTTTCTTCCTCATAAAACATTTTCAAAGCTGATTTTTTGGAATATTTTTTACAGCTGCATCTTTTGTAGTTATATTATAAAAGATGTATTCTATAAGGAGGAAACTGAAAGATGAAACAACTGGCATTGTTTCATCAAACATTCAAACTCATTGATGGTTGATGATAGTTGTACACAAGGTTGTGTATTATATGAAAAGATCATGTCTTTGTTCATTTGATATACGGTTGTACTCTCCTGTACATTTACCTCAGTGAGTAAGTCACTCTTACTCACAGTAATCTCCAGTCAGTGAGGATGGAGTTTGGTGTTTTGCACAAGGATGATACAGGTCACATCGCTCTTTTACAGGTCAATCTCCCCGTCCACTTGCCCACCGGACCACCTGCCGAACCCGTCTGTCTCTTCACCTCTCCATCTGTCTTTCCCCCCAATTTTCTGTCTATATCTGACTGATTGAGCCGTATGTAACCTAACACCCATCTGTTTTGTGTAGGCAGTTAAAAACCAATACGGTCCAAATTAAGCTGCTTCACGCTACGTCTGACTGACATACTGAGCACATTGACTAGTATGAGATGGCCCAGTATGGATGCTTTGTGGGGGCAGTTAAAAACCGATCTAGGCTGGATTAGACTTTCTTTCACGCTGTGTCCACAAAAAAGTGTGTGATTGCCTTGGAATGATGCACACCAGTATTAATACTCATGGATACAGCCATGAAGAGACAGGTAGATGCAAATGTTCCCACTTCTCTGTCTACATATAACACATTTCTGTCTTTTCTTCCCTCCTGTGTCTTTTCCATTTCCCTCTCAAATTGGCAAATGTTTCAAACATATATAAATACTTATTCCAGGAAAAGACATAGCTTTTCAAAATTTGATTAGTATTGGGCATATCCTTATTGTTCTTTAATTTTAGCTAGTTATGGGCTAATTTCATGCTTTCATTTTAATAACAGAGAAATGCACTTGGCAGTATTCTAATTCACCAGCTAATAACCGTACAACCACAATGAGAGACTTATCCGTGGCAGCAACAGCAGGTATAATATTTCAGGGCAGTCAAAAAATGTACAGGCCATATTTTGTAATGTCCAAAGCCACTCTTGATTGCATGTTGAAATTGAACCATTCATTGGGCGCTCAGTCCAAACCTACATCCATATTTGTTTGACAATGTGTTTCCATTGCTGCTAATTGACAAATTTCCTTATTGACTAAGAAAACTGTTTAGAGAGTGCAAAACCATTTTTGGCAGTACTGAGAAAAATCTAATTTTGTCATTTCTATTCTTCCTTCCTTATTCAATACATCATTTACAAAAGAGATGAAATTTTGACTTTTGTCTCCATCAGCCACTGACTTTCTTTATCTCTCGCTTTCTTTTCTGAGCCACTATGCTCAGAATTTGCTCCGTCTTTTGCTCTTTATCTCTCTCTGTCTCACTATTTCTTCATCTGTCTTTCTCTTTCCCTCAGCTTTCTCCTCAGGTCGGGTCTGGTAGTGATCATGCACGCTGATCGCTTCAAAACCAGCAGAACTAATGCAGAGCAGAACAAGAGCTGTGATGTAGACAGAGAGAAAAGAGAGGGAGAAGGACTCAGGAGTTAATAACGGAGAGGCCGGGAGAAAGTGGGATGCACGGGGAGATGAGAGAGATTGTGTGTTGAGGTAATTCATCGCCCAGAGAAAACAGACGGGTGTTACAAAGGAAAGAATAAAAGAGCGACCGTAATAATCCAAATATTTGTGCGCTCAGAGGTAAAGGCTGAGTGTGTGTCAGTGTTGCATTATGACTGGCCATCAGGTTCTTATTTCATGTACCATAGACAACAGCTGGGACTGTATTTCAAACGATCATCCATCCATCCATCCATCCATCCGCCTAGCACTTCACCTAGAGAACCATTTTTCTGTTCATCCATCATCCCTTCATCTGTCCTTCTGGGCCATTTATCAACATATTGATAAAAAATGCCATAAAGTGCCTATTCTGGACACCGCTTCTCTTTATTCCTCCTTATCTTCATCCATCTATCCCTTCATCCTCGCAGCTGTTCACCCGCTTGCTTCATCCATTCATATTCTGCGGCTGAGTTGATGTGCGTTACCTCTCAATCATTCTCTCCTTTATCATCCCCCATCCATGAAACACACCACACAGCTGTACTGCTGCGCTCGGCCGCTCTTCATTTGTCATATCATTCACATCAGTTCATGTTTCCCTGCTGATACACATTTATCTACCCATTCAAAACTCTGTTTTATCTTCCAACGTCCATATTTCTGTTCACCGTTTCCAGTAGTGAGTCAGTCAGAATCCTTCAGAAACTTTGTTTTATCTCCTAAACATTGTATTATTGAAAAATTAAGATTAAAGGAAGATTTATGGCAAAGTATAACAATGTCAAAGTATTTCTTTCTCGGAATGGAGAGGTTTTACTCCACACCGTTAACGAACAACATCAGTTTTGTTGTTGAGGCTCCATCAATCAATTTGTAATAGGAGAGATGTCACAAGAAAAAAATGTATATGGGGTGTATATCAAACGAGTCCAGTATTTTAAGACAAGTCACTTGCTCTTACAAAATGATTTATAGAACAAAATCATAGCGCACAATACTTTAGAGGGGAATGTGATTAAAAACACCTTTATTGATATTAAAAATAGTTTTAAAATACTTTTTTGAAGAAAGCGCCGACTCTCCGCTCTTTTAATCTGTACTACCATTCTTCTATCTGTCCTCCATTCCATAATCCACATGCCAATAATGTATCATATATCAGCTGTGTGCTTTGCCTCCTCTTATCAATCTATTCTCATTCCTCCTTTTCCTTCTTCATCCCCTTTTTTAATATCTATCTGTTTTCCATTAAAACAGCTGTGATTAAGTGGTGAGATCTGACTTTTCTTGGCTTTTAGCAAAGATAATAGAACAGGAAGATGACTAGCACATGTTAACAGAGATGGGAAAGCGATAGAGAAAGAAAGACAAAGGAAAGGAAGAGGAGAGGAAAGGCATTTTTAAATCTGAGAGAGAGGGAACAGAAGAATCAGGAAAGAGGGATGAGAGAGAGAAGAAATGCAAGCCGAGGATGAGTTGTTGAAAGATGACGTCGCTTGTTCACATTACCTTGCTGTGGAAAGATTTTCACCGTTGTAAAATGTAAGTTATGTAGGCTAATGGAAGGGCAGGTCTTCATTATTTTCTGCATTCTTTACTCACCACATCTCTGTCTTTCTTTACATCTGAGTCTCAGCTTTCTCTCAATTTTGAATTCAATTCAATTATTCTCTGCCGGCATGAAAGCAAAGAATAACTTCGCCAAAGCACCAAGAAGATCAACATCATCCTGTTTTTGTGCGTTGTATCTTTCTATCTGTCTCTTTTTCTTTCTTTCGCGGTCGCTGCAGTCTTCCTTTCTCTCCCTTCTTCTTTTGTTACCGTTCTCTCACCTCCTCGTCTCATTTCTCTCGTCCTCAGTCTTCTTCTCTGGAGTGTCAGCCTAATCTCCATTGACGTATCAATCATCACTGCTTTGTTCTCGTCCTTTCAGCCTGACCTTTTTGTGTGTGTGCACGTGCGTGTGTATGAACGTGTAAAAATATTAACACGTCACCACACTCCCCTCGCTGCTGTTCATTGATGGTGATTAGTAGCAGGTGTTGGCTCTGGATTCAAAAACACACGCAGAAACACACACACACACATACACATGCATTCAAATGATAGGTGTGATTTATGGGGCTGGGACTTATGGGTTGCTGGAACAACACGGTCTCGCCCTCGAAGATAACATATGAAGCACGCACATGCGCGTAATGCACACATACGTATGGCATAAACACATATAGACAGACTCACGTACACTTCCACACACATGGTGCATTTTTGTCTGACATGGTTGGCTCCTTTCAGCCCAGAGGTGAGATCAGACGTTAAAGATCTAGTGATGAAAACACTCCTCATGGAAACTGCACTTATTCATCTTCAGGAGGAGATACAGGCCCTTCACTGCAACTTTTTATATACCTCTGGCCTGTTAAAGCACCTGAAATAGCATTCTTGGACTGAGCTTACATATTTTAACGTCACACTCAGCGTCTGAAATGGCTGGTGGCCCAGATCATTAATCCTTTTATCTTCTGACAGTTGAAAAAGAGAACAAAATTGCCCAAACTGTGCTCAAGTATTACATGATTTACTACAAAGAAGTAGTCTAGTCAGGAGAATGCACTGAATAGTATATAACTGATGATTGCTGTGCAGTATTTTATGAGGCTGTTACTTTGTTCAACAGTGCATTTACACATCAGACATCAGCTGCCATTGTATGAATGAACGATGGCTTGGTTTGGTCTCATTGCACAACAATTCAGCAGTTGAAAATTGGCTTTGGATGTTTTGAAATCTATAAATAATTCTGTCCGTCGCTCTATTCTGACATTCAAACACACCTCCATCCCATGATATAATCTCACAACGCAAGCAGAGACCGGAGAAAACAGTACGGCGCTTCTCACACAGGTGAGTTGAAGAAGGAGTCTGTTGCGTTAAAAGCCGCGTTAAAAGCCTAACTGTGCGCCGCTTGTGATTTTTCCGGGAAAGTCACTGCAGACACCCGGGTTGTAGTACTGCAAATGCAAGGGCTGTCATCAGCGTGCCATAGGCTCAGGCACCATTGTGATACCTCACTTGGCAATAGATAGTGACTTAACAGACATTTATTTAAATGAAAAGATGAATTACCTCAAAAGATTATGACTTTACTGTAATATAAAAGGATTTTTACACATATATTTGGCATATGCCAAAGGATATCTGGACAGCCGACACAAGGACACATGATTGCAACTTGGAAAGTGTATATTTTATTTCACTGTGTATTATGATTTTACATAAAGCATTTCAAACGCTTATGTCTGAATCAGACCAAAAGAACAAAAAAGAAAATAGCTCCTTGGATCTCCTTGGATAAGCTATTGCAGCTAACTGCAGAGAGACCTATTTACTGGGCAACCAGTCATGTTTCCACCCATAGTCAGAATGGCCACAATTATGAGAGTAATACCCCCTTTGAAAAATACCAGAATTTCCTTTTAATAAGCATGAAATACGGTTACATGACATTAACTGTTCTTCCAGGATGCTCAACTAGCTTATCAGCTGAGAAAAAATGCCCACAGCTTTCTGCACTTCCTCGTCTCCCTATTGATGCAATTTTGTCTGTTTGAGGAACATAAGGTCTGCAGGGCAGTGGCAAAATGGCCAAAAAACTGATTACGTCCGTTTGAAATTCTCTGCAGCTTTTACATGAAAGACTGCAGGCGTAAATGTGTTCAAAAAGAGTCTTTGAGGATGGCATCCAGTTTTGTAGTAACAAGAGCAATACTAAACACAGAATGATTTTTTAGCTGCTAAATAGATGACGCCTTTCACACATTGAGTCAGAATAGAGCGACCCTCCAACTAAGCTGGCTGCAGCGTGAACTATAACAACTTATTCAATACTAATTAAGATAGTACCTCAATTTGTTTTGGGATTTTTCTCTGAGATTAAGAAAACTAATTAATTCTCTTCAAACTAATTTGGGTTTGATGCTGTGCAGAATTTCAGAGGTTGTCTTAACACTTGGATGGATAGAAAGAGAAAGAATAACATAAAGAAAAAGAGAGTTAAACCCTGGAGTCCTCTCAGTGAGTTCCAGTCTGCCGAGCTACAGACAGACCATTAGTACTACTGTCAGTACTAATTACTCCCCAAAGACATCAGACTACTCTCTGCTTCTCTTTGTCTCGACTTTCTGCACATACAAACTCTGCTCAGTGTGCCTGTTTTATTTTTCTGCCTCTTCTTTCTGCCTGCGTTTGTTACCTGCTGCCTCTGTTTATCCGTAGCTCTCCCCAGGATTCAAAACAGTGCAGTTTGAAGTGATAATTTATTTTTCTGTTTCCACCTCTTTTCTTCTTCCTCCTCA
This sequence comes from Oplegnathus fasciatus, assembly GCA_003416845.1. NCBI lineage: Eukaryota > Metazoa > Chordata > Actinopteri > Centrarchiformes > Oplegnathidae > Oplegnathus > Oplegnathus fasciatus. The sequence goes on along the minus strand of NTHP01000208.1, from coordinate 304,958 downwards.
TTCTCTGCAGTTCGTTCCGCTGTTATCTTTCAGTCCAGCTCACTTTTCTTCAATCCAGTGATGTTCTTTTGCCACAACTCCTCTGTTCAATTTATTTATCAAGAAGTAAGCTAATTGATTTATTGATGATGGATTTTGAAACGCACTGCACAGCAGAAAAATCAGATCACATGAATGCAGGAAACTTATTCAGCCGTTTCTCACACACACACATACGCAGACCTCGGTAATGATTCAAAGAATGCTGTTCTGCAAAGAGAGCTAATGCAGTGGAACAGCTTCACTTAATGTAATGAAGTACGTACAGTATGTGTGTGTGAGAGAGAGGAAATGGTGTGTGGGACACAAATGTTTGTGTGGACATCTTAAATTCATATAACGATACCGCTAGTCTGTGTTTACACAGCCACATTGTGTGGACTCATCTTCCATATGAGGACAAAAAGTCCCCACAAGGTTAACCATTTATTTTAGTGTTAAAACCTTTAGTTTGTTAAGATCACTTGGTTAGCTGAAAGTGAGCACAATGTCCTCACAATTAACAAAAACGAGTGTACAGTGTGTCTATGTACAGGCGGGTATGTGCTCTAACGTGATTAACCGTGGCTGCCTAATTTCAATGAGCCATGGTACGACATTATTTACATTTTAAATAAATATCTCCAATGTGTTAATGGTAGTCATTCATCATTGTTCAATAACAGCAATATATCTTTAATGGATTCTCACATTTAATACAGTTATGCACACTGTTAAATTAATCATCGACATAAAGAGAAAGAGAAAGGAAGAATGTCAAGAATAAGAGGAGCTAAACAAGAGAAAGGGGGCAGAGAGATACGAGAAACTAGAGAGAATGGAGTAAATAAAAGACAGAATATGGCCTAATATTTAGAAGAACAACTTCCTCGGCTTCCCAAGCACACCATGCAACACCAACATCCTTGGTTCAGATCTGCCAAGCAAACTTTATCACATGTTGTGCCTGTTTTTTCTTTCTCCATACTTTCTGTTGCACTTTGCTCTCTCAGCAATCCCATTAAGGTGAAAAGCCATTAAAGTGTAATAGAACAATTAAATTAGGTGTGTTGTTTGTCAGAAAGAAAGAAAGAAAGAAAGTAAGGGGAAGAAAGTTGAATAAAAAAGAGTGGAAACTTAACAATTAGCGTGTGTAATGAGGCAGGCGGTTTGTTTGGTGCTAAAGTGAGCCTGGCTTTATGGGTGGTTGGTGTTTGACTATGTGGGATTGGCAAGGTGGCGGAGAGGAGGAAAGCTTTGAAGCTTGAGGAAAAAAGAAAAGTAAAGAAAGTAGAGGAAGTGATAAACATGCTGCCACTTGGTCTTGGAGGATGGTGGGATAAAAGGGAGGGATGGAGAGAAATTGCCTTTAGTTTCCTAATTAATTTGTGAATTTGAGGTAATAAAAACAGCTTGTTTTGGAGATTTTTCTACTTGACTGTCACATTCTTGAATACCTTGATGCTGAAATTATTTATCATATATCTGCCACGCACATTACTGTAGTTGTGCCCCCACTAGATCAGTGATGCATGTGAACAGTATACAGTATGTTAAGTGGTAACAGGCATCAAGTGTCCATTTTAACAATAAAATGCGTGGTTTTGTTTCTGAGCCTGTACATTCATACATTAAAAATATCTGAAACACATTATAGCCATGTTTGTTTTTCATGTTCGTCTGATGCTTGAGGACATTTAATTGTATACAATTTATCATGGCCCACCACAGTCACTTGTACATAGGGTATGTGAACAAGGGAATAGGCTTGGATAGCTTGGTTAGTTAATATTTTATTTAATGCTAATTGCTTCCCATCACTCAACACAGTAATTAATCTCCCCTGGCCACATGAGTGATTAAGGTGTCTGTATGTCATAACTTAACAAGTGTATTTCTTATAGAGCTTTGGAGAAAGAAAACGAAAGGTCTGTGAAAGTAAAGGAAAAACAGATTTAGAAAGAAAAGAAGAAGGAATAACTACTAGTTTAATGATACATTTAAAATATTAAAATTTTCTTTTTAACAAGTTTTGCAGTCTGAATCCATGGTAACTCATAGTAGAAACTTACACTGTTTAGATTTTATGATGAAATCTTGATGATGAAAGCACTGAAAATGAGGGTAATAACATTTTAGTGTGTATGTGCTTGCGTGTTTGCCAATTTGGAAACCTATTAATTTTGTAGAGTAAATGTAGAGTGTACCCTTAAAATGAGATTACCACCACTTACAAAAAAGAAGTGATGTCTGGCCAACTCTTATGAAAATAAAATCATCTGACATCATAAATCAATTTAGAAAAGTGCATGTTAGTGGCTGCTGTGTTTTAAGGCCTTTACCTATTAATGTGAACATTTTGAAGCTCCAGTCATTTATATTTTAGGAATTTTTGATGATAAATCAGAAGCAGCAAGTTTCTCTGTGCAGAATTACATTCTCTAAACTGAGCGTGAAAGTTGCTCTTACATTTTGGAACAGACTTTGAGTTAAAGTTTTGTCCTTTTCAAGTAACAAAATATTAACTGGGGTTCATTTTAAAAGTCGTTTTCAACCATTAAAAAACAAAGCCCGCTACATTAAAACAATATTGATTATGGTTCTCCTTTAGAGTTATGTTTCATCTTAAGAAAATATCTTGTAAAATGTTGGAAGATAAACTGTCTGCGGTTTTAAAATATGGACCGTTCACTAACTGGATGTGGTGTTTTGCAAAGAAGCAAATTCAGTCTAAATTCTCACTGAATGGCATCAGCAAAATTTGACCCCCCTGTTTGGCCACTACATGCTGGAATGAAAAGATAAATCCATCAGGTTTAACCTTTCCACATTCAACTGATGCAGATTGATAGTACTGCACTGGGAGATGGACGTACACACACACACAGACACACAGACACACAGACACACAAACCTACACATAGTTAATCATGTGTGTGACGGTCCAGTGGGGAGGAAGGAAAAATCTGGAATACCAGTTGGACTCTCTTCGTGTGTGTGTGTGTGTGTGTGTGTGTGTGTGTGTGTGTGACTTGGCCCTTTGCCCTGTCCCTCCACGAGCCACGCAGTAAGAGGTCCTACTCAGGATTATCCCCACGAGTCTCGCGCACACACACGCACACACACACACAGACACTCGCTAACCCTGCCAGTCCGCTGTGGGTCGTCCACCAAACCGCCTGTCAGCCCTAAAGCCCGCCTCCAGCTGTCAGAAGCTTCCTGTCCACTTCCTGTTTCTGTCAGATGCAACACAGAGGCCTTCTTCTGCACATAGACGTCCCATTCATTCATCACCATTACCATTCATTCTAATAGGAGCTTCCTGATATAATGCTTTTTTTTCTACCCCTTTGGTGTCTTTCATCATATACCTGCTACTACACACAGTCTGTGCATGTGTGTGTGTTGAGAGAAGCCAGTATCCCCAGTATGCCCAGTAATGTTTAATTGGTGTAATTAACCTGTTACCATGGTAATTAACCTGGGCAACAGTTCTGTCAACATTATAATGACAAACAGATGGTACCACTGCTGCCAACCCTGACACATGGACATGAACACACACTATCATACACACACATACACGCATAGACAGTTACCTGCTCATACTATATGTCCTTGCACTTTGACGTGGACACATGGAACCTGCATATGGTTATGTAAACTCAAAGCCATCTTTTTCTTTTCATCTCTCTCTCTCTCACAGACAAACAGAATGTGTGTACACAGGCATACATGCACTGAACATAAGATTTATGTTTATTTTCTTTCATTTGGATTCCCATTAGCTCTCACCACTGCAACAGCTACTCTTCCTGGGTAAAAATAATAACAAAAGCAATTTAATTCAATACAAATATGTAACATAACCTCTGCAAGAGTGCAAATAGTATCAAACAGATAATAAAAATGATAAAATAAGCAAATAAAAAAGCTAAATGCAATACTGGTTAGTAATACAGTCAGCACGAGAACATCGGCAATATGTATTGCATTGATTGTCCACCGATGACCCAGCCTACAAAACAACATATACGTTTCCCATAATAAACTATGTAAATGAAACCATATAAATTTGAGCTATATTCACACACATATTAGATGATTTTGAGTTATGGCTGAAGTGCCATTTAGCGTCATTTTAACTGAACTGCTGTGTTTAAAGACATTAGTGGTGTAAGTAAACCTTTAACAGCATTAAACATCATGAACATAACTTAAGTGTTGTTTAATATTAGTTGGGTTCATGTTAAGACTTGAATATCAGTATGGGAGGGACACAGTTTGTACCTTTAAAAAATGGCAGCTTAACAAGTAGCAGGAGTGTGTTGATCTCTCAGGTACAGTTTCCATCCTGAGTATGATTAAAGCTCAGTATGCCCATGATGGAAATAAGGAGCAGTGAAAGCTCACACAGCGGCTGCCATGAAAAGTCACCATATGGAACCCGGTATTAATTGTGTGAGGATTTACGGTGTCACCACCACAGCTTCCCCTCGGCTCTCCGTGTAGTTATCCCACTGACAAGCTGCACAAAGGTTTCCAATGGGAACAATAGAAATCAAATGATTCTAGACCACATTTTCAGACAGTGTAATCAGTGGAGCATGATGGGGCTTTGATTTGATTACTTCCTGGTGTTTCGGGCCAATCAGGACACATTTTTTGCTGCCATCACAGTGTCTGATGCGATCAAAAAAAAGCCCTGTCAGAGTTACGAGGGGGCAATTTTAATACATAATGAATGGGGAGGATTGAAGGAGATGGAGGCAGACAGAGAGATAGAGAGAAAAATAGAAAAACTCAAGAGATAAAGGAAAAGAAACAACATGGTGCTGATGGATATACCCACAGAAAGGGAGGTTTATCTTGATGAAAAGCAGAACCCCATTAGTTTCCCTGTGTGTGTCTCTCTACGTGTGTGTGCATGTGATAAGTCTGTACTGGGACAGTTTGATGGCTGTTGGAATAGTTAACAAGCGGTCACGCTGCCTCCCTCCTCTCACCTCTACCACGGCGGTCCAATCAGTTGGTTCCACCCTGACAAAGAGCAGGACACACATATTAGCACAATCCCTTACTTTAATTATAGCAGGTTGGCAATGTAGTCTCCGCCACACACGTCAGTTGTGTTTTTGTCATGTGCATATAATCCCTGCAAGGGATCTTTGTTTTATTATTACAGACAACTTAACCTCATTCTAAAATGCTATTTTTAATGCGCTTTTGCAATGATTTTAAGGGGTGACTACACCCTCAAATTCTGCTAGTCCTCCCTCCCTGCATTTTTAAAAAATGCAACAGAAGAGTGAGGTAGCAATGACTGCAGCAGGTTGGCCTGATGGCTATATAGTGTGTGATGCGGAGGGTCAGGGGACACGGGGGAGACTGACTGACCACTGCTCAGTGGAGCATGGAGAGAGATGTAGAGATTACCAGCCATGAGAAGCAGCTGTCTGACTCTCCGTCAGTCCTAGACCTAGTTTTAGTCCTGGCCGACTTGTCAAAGCTCAATAAATGTAAAATGATTTCTTTGTTTAATACTGTTAAAATTACCTAGAATTAATTTGGTATAATGAAGTTAAGAAGTTGCAGGTTTCATTCAATTTCTTATAAAGTTCTTGAGTTTCCTTAACATGTCAGTTGCATTTAAATTTCTCATCTAAAAGCTTGGGATGAGAAAAATAAACCAATAAAGGAATTCACGCTGGCGTGTATTTAAAACCAGTATTTAGAACTTGATTTATGCAGATAATCCATGGGAGAGTTTCACCTTGAATTTAGGGTAAGGGGTGAGCTCAGAAGTTTGTGTGGTGATGACATGATCTACGTACACTCACCGTCTGGAGGTGTCTTGAGGGAGCGTTTGTGTCAGTCTGGGTCATGATGAGAGAAAGTGTCCACGGGGACAGTGAGGCAAGATAGGAAACAGACTCTGCTTCAGATAAACACAGTCATCCTCGTTGTCAAGGTCACAGTGTGTGTTTTCATGCGGCCTTTCTGTAGATGCTGTATATGTTTGTGTGCATGCATATTTGTGTGTCTCTCTGTGTGTATGTGTGTGGCAGAGTTATTGAGGGCACATCTGGAGAAGTGTCACTACTTCAAGCTTGATCTTTTCTCTTTCTCTCTCTCCCCTGTCTTTTTTCTCCCTCCCTCTTCCAGTAATTTGTTTTGTTTAAAAATGACATTTCCCTGTCTTTACGTGCAGAGTAAAAGTCAACATTTGCCTTTGGCAATCATTTATGCAAACGTTGTCAACTTTGTCAAAACAGACTGTGGTTGTGAATTAGGTTTCGACAAACAAATGAAAATGTAAAGCTTCCTCTCATCTTGGTTTTAATTTGCTCTTCTTTTAGCCACTCTCTCCCCTGAACTCTTTTTTCTTTGTATTTTTCGTTAGATAATCATTTAGGTTGCGTTTAGTTTTTTGGTTGCATGTCACGTCTTCAGTCAAAAAGTGAGGTGTACTTTGCTCTTATTGTCATCGTGGGACACTCAGTTGTGTAAATTTCAAATGTAGAAAAAAGAATAGTTACTTTGTGGTATTGGCTGTTGGAGTATTTGTTGAAGTCTCTTTAAAAAATATCTAGATTTCCTAATAAGGGTGTTCAGGGCGGTCAAATCATATTTATAAAACTGTTGACAGGCCAACCTGCGGTTCTACCAGGCAACTTCCTGGCTCAAAAAGTGTATCTGCATTTGTGATTTGAATGTATGTGTGTCTTTATGTCCATATGTAACCAGACACACAGTGTTAACAAACTAACAAGACATAAATATAAACACACAGCCCCTGGGACTGTTTATGGGGTTGCGGGGCAGTGAGGTGTTGTAGCATCCCTGGATGAAGTTGAGGTTGTGCTTCAGGCTTGTCTCCACCAGGTGGCGCTGTGCTGTAGTGTTTCCAGCCTCTTTCATGTGGGGGGTACAGGTGGAGCAGGGATGATACAGCAGTAAGGGTGTGTTAGGTTCGCTTTACCTCATAGCCCGGAGCATAGAAAGCAATCGATGCATATAGCAGCGTTGCCTCTGCAGGCTCGGCGCAGTCAATCACATTCACTTTAAAGGGACTCCAGGTTGCTGATTGTGGCTGAAACTCTGAAGAGAACTAAACAGTGAACAGATGCAGAAGCTTTAGTGTTGGTCTGCTCACTAAGCCTGCGTGGAAAACCACACGACCCTCTCCATCTTGCTGTTTCTCAGTAGTTTTTATTGTTTCTCTGCTGCTCTGTGTTGTTTTGTCTGTCTCTTTTCTCTCTCTTTGCCAGGCTAAGGCACTGTAAGCCTGGTTAATGCCTCGTCATGTAATCCACATGTAAATATGAAACGCAATTATACTAATGCCTAATTCCAGTGAGCCTTAAAGAAGCCGGCATTAATTGAAACAGGACTTGTAGTCCTTTGGTGCTTCACTTTTCGGTTTTTCTTTATTTGGATGTGTGGATTTCTGGGATTTGTCTTTCTCTTCATACCTTCCTTTCTCTCTCAACATGTGTAGGTATTTTAGTGCGTGTGTGCGTATCTGCGTGAACTCATGGAAATATTTGTCAAAGTTTCAGTTGTTTAATATCTTACAGACCAAGACTCCAAAGCCAGCATTTCTCTCCCAAAGCTCTCAGAGTAGAAGCAATCGATTGAGTTAGCTCAGTGAAAATACATCTTTATGCTGGACCGTATATGCTGTTGTAAAGTCCATCTTCTCTTTTGAACACATCTTTGAAGCATATTATGAGCTCTGAACACAAAATGGCCTGTGCCCTTTTCTTCCTGAACCTCCATCTGTGTCTCTTTCACTTCTTTTTTCTCCTTCTTTGTTCTTTTCCCTCTTTTCATAATCCCCCCCCCTGTTTCCTTGTCTCTCGTTACCAATAAAAACAAGATATTGATGACACTCAATAAAAATCCCATAACTGTAAATCCAATTTGTTGTGCATATCTTGTGTTCTGGGCAAGCTGATCATCCATTTTTCCAACACACAAAAAAAGAAAACACAGACTTTTAAATGCCGCAACATGCAAGGACATCTTTGTGAAAACAAGGGTTTGTGTTTTCTGGGTGCTTTCACCACAAAAATCAGATGGTATTTTTATGGGAACAAAAAAAAAACTCGGCTCTTTCGCCGAAACAGTTCCTGAAAGGCAAACACCAACTGAGAGTGGGGAGAGGAAGACGAACAGATGGACAAATTGGTGGGCAGGCAGACAGAGCGACAGAGACTGATAGCTTCCCCACACCACTTCTAAATTATAGCAAAAGGAAATGAGACGCAGAAAGAGAGAAATGACATAAAAGATAAAAGGAGAAATAAAAAGACAAAGGGGAGAGAGGCGAGGAGAAGAGCTGGGGATTTCCAGTGAACTCAGTGCGGATTCCTGCAGTCTACGAGGGATTTGAAGTTAAATAAAAATGATTGGATCAAGGTGACGTGATCTCGACTGTTGGCAGAAGGACAACCCATCTTACTGACTTTTTTCGTCAGTTTTATCTGTGTAAGGGTGGCTTTCCTTTTTATTTGGATCTGAATGTCACTGTGCTTGTTTTTCATTATTTTGTCTCTTTCTTTTTTCCGGTTCGCCCTCCCCTCATCACATCCCTTGGTTCTATTCAGTCACATTCACACGACAATCCACATAATATGATAAATATATATATAATATCACTGTTATTGACTTTTGTGGAAATTTCCAGTGCATTCTGGGTGAGAAAATTGGAGCAATTTGCCATCAGAAAACAACAAAATATTTAGCTGCAGGCTATAAAAATGCTGCATCAAGGAGTAGTAATACACCTCTACAATCAAAGATGGGCTCAGCCATACCCTTTTCTTTAAGGCTCTCTGCCTTTAATGGATTAGAAAAGAAGTGCAGGTCGTGAAGTACATCGTAATTTAAAATAAAACAAATGTTGCCTGCAGATTTGACTATTTATACACTATTGTTCTATGCAAATATCATGTTTCACAGTCCAATACACTTGCAGCTGAAAAGAACAAAATAGCCCCTGAAAACTGGACAAAGTGGTGAAACAATGCCCCCCCCCCAAAAAAAAAATACCTCGCTTTGAATAATGCTACATGGCTAGCATGGCCATTTAATGGCTGTTGCAAAATGGCCACCATAAAAAAAACCTTAAACAGCAGCTGTGAGATGAAGTGGAAGTGAAGCATAGTCTTTTTCATGGATTATTAAAAATACATAATGTAATTACTTTGTATTATGTAAAAGAAGTGCACAATGAAATGAGTATATGTAATACAAAACTGGTGATGCTTTAAACTGTCCCTAATGTAATGAAATAGTAGAAGGAAAACATGCCGTATTTTTCATATATTTATATTTAATGGATTACCATGTTGTTGGGGATTATCATTTNTCTGCTTCCAAAACGCCTCTTAGTTTTACTGATTTCTGAAACAGCACATCAGCATTATGCCCCCTGTTTTATGAAAGCCATCAGGGATCAATCTCATTTATCTGGCATTTATAGGAAACCACATAAAATCAATGAAAGATGCTTTATTTTCCAATATGTTACACTTAATGAAAACTCCACATTCAGAGGTGCAATTTTCAGTAGTGCACGCATTCATCATCATAAAGTGCACTGAAGTGATGAGAAATGTTACCATAAAATTCACATAAAATCAGCCTAAGTCAAAATCAACAGTAATGCCAGGGACACACAGGAGGCGAAGCGCCGCAAAGCACCCCGCTTCCTTTTGGCGCCCATGTTAACCAATTGGGCTGTTCAGACAGGAAGCGTCATGGCACGGAACTCTGCGGTCGGCTCGCGATGTGCAACAATGGTTTCTCCGCTCGCCGTGAGCGAATCTGGCCAGAAAACACACTGATAATCTATTGTAAACAACATAAAAGTTAAACAAATACGTAACTATGGTTGTAATATATCACCTGTATATCATTGAAGCTACAGACCTAACTAAAACTAAAACTGGTAACAAACACTTTGTCTATACTGTGGCCATTCATTTATCATGATAAAAACTCATTACTATAGGCGCTCCAGAAGTGGACATACATGTACAGTGTTATCCAGGAACACATAAAGAGCTTTACGTTATAAAGTAATGAGGTTATTACTTAAAGATCAGCTCTACGTGTGACTACAAAAAAGCAGAGGAGCAGAATCGCTTGTTGACTGGCGAGGAGAAATGCACTTCTGGTGTGAACAGCCAGGCTACTGCTCACGCGAGAATTGCAGCGCCTCTGTGTCCTAGGCACAAAAGTGAAACCTAATTCAAAAATGTGAATATTTTCAACTTATTTTATTAATTTGTATAAACTATATATAATCAGATCTATTACAAATCCTTCAAATAGTACTGAATTGTAATACACAGTGCAACAGGAAAGCTGCCACACTTGTTTCTTGGTTGGATTTGTTTTGGTTTGGACCTAGGCTTCTTGAAATTTTGGTAAGTAAAGAGAGAAGGGACAGGAGTGACAGAGGGGAGGGAGGAGAAAAGGAGGAACAAAATTTAATGGACAAAAAACAAGCAAGAAAGACAAGTGATGCAGAAAAGAGCAAAATAGAAGGGCAGGAATAGCACTTAAACAGTGTCATTGAGTCTAAAAGTGCAAGTTTGGTTAAAAGTAGTTCTTCTAATTAAAACTCCACAGTATTCAGGATTTTGATTTGAACTTAATAGTCTGAGCATGATTAAATGGTTTCTTCATTAAAGTGACAAAGGTGTTAAATATATTTATGTCTCAGTGTTTTCTGTCTCTCTCTCTCTCTCTTTCTCTGTCAGTTTAAGCCTCTCTCTCCCTCTGTCATAACGCTCTTGATTGCCACAGCTGAGGTCACTCAGAAACATGTCTGACTGAGTTTTGAACCTCACACATCATAAAGTCGTTGTGAGTGAGCGTCTTGCCAGGCCAGATGAAAGTGCTCCGTGCCCCGCAAATAACACCACATTAACACAAATACAGACAGAGACGGGGCATGAAAGACAGACAGACGAGTGGGCAGAGAGACAGATGGACCTGTGAGTAAAGTGAAGATGGCAGGATTAAAGAAACATAAGTTATGTTTCTTTTAATATGTTGTGCAAGTTTTATTAAAATGCCAATCAGCCCTTGTTTCTATCAACTACCTTTATGTGAATATAATGTATTAAAGATGATTCAAGAGGATGTGACAATATTATACAATTCCTTCAGCACTAATAACGTTGGTACATCAGGGTATGTCATAGCTGCATCAAATGATTTATTAATGAATTAATTTATGTCTTTATGCTTACCTTGTGGTGTTTTTATCAGCCGCTTTGGTGATAAAGAAGGGAGGGACGTGCAACAGGGGCCCATGTCTGCGCTAGAACCAGGGACGCTAAAATCACATACACATCTGACACCCGTCAGGGCATTTCCACTCAGGCTTTATGTGTTTATTTCAAATAGGCCTCATTCACAAACAAAGACATTTTGACATGTTACGGTAGGGGAAGGGCAGGTGTAAATAATAAAATTAATGATGGCTGAATTCCATTTAGCTGCTTCATTGTCAACGTCCTGGTAGTGTGCATGATGGCTCATTGTCATGACTGTCAAAATGTCTGCTGTGAAAAAGGCCTATATAAAATGCAAAGAAACTGATAGATAGATAGACAGCTAAAAAGGCAACAACAACATAAAAAAGTCTGAGAGGAACCATTGTGTTTGTGTGTGTCTCTGTGTGTGTGCATCTGTGTGTGTGTGTCTGTACTGGGTGAAGACAGGTATGCAGCCAACTAATTAGTTCTGTGGATTAAGTTGAATGATGATTGGATTTAATTAAAGTCTTTTGTTCCAAGGCACCTCTCTCTCTCTCTCTCTCTCTCTCTCTCTCTCTCTGTCTCTCTCTCTTTCTGTCTCTGTCTTTCTCCTCCTAGCTCTCTCTCTCTTCTATCTCTTTCCCTGTCTCTCTCTCGCCCCCCCCACACACACTTTTAAAAGCAGCATCCTTAGTACAGAAGCGCTCAAAAATTAATCATCGGTGCGCCCTGTCTGCTGTCACGCCATTTGCTTATAATGTAACTTCCACCTCTGTAAGAGTGTGTGTTTGTCTGTGAGTGCGTGTGTGTGCGTGTGGAGGTTGAGGTGTACGGGAGTCCAGGCGCGATCCCTCGGAGACCCTCTTAGCTGATCAGGACGTAGGTGTGCTCAGCCAGACGTGTCCTCTCCTCGTTAAGGTGGGCTGTTATGCTAACGAGCCCTGGGGAGTTTACACTAACGAGTGCATGTGTGTGTGTGTGTGTTTGGTGGGACGTCACACACGCTAGAGCGAAAAGGTGTGATGGCGTGTGTATTCATCCCTCTCTGTTTGTTTATACAGTACATGTGGAAGTAGAAGTGTGCGTGTGTTTGTGTGCTTGAGCATTCCCTGCGCACTTCTCCTCTCTTTGTAGTTCAAGTGTGGGTGTAAGTAAAGGTGTGTGTGTGTGTGTGTGTGTGCGCATGTGTGTGTATGTGTGTGTGTCTGCACCAGGGCGCCACTATTGCAGCAATAGAAAGCCACAGTAGCCACCTGGAATGTAAACACCTTTTCTCAAGTCTCCCTTTCTCTCTCGCTCTCTCCCACACACACACACACACACACTCACGCACACACACACAGACATTAGGGCTACCAGATATCCCTCCCTCCTTAACCAGTCAGCGTTTGGCTGCAGTTACCCAGAAACTGTTTCTCTCCATCGCTACATTTTCTCTAGAACATTATATGTTCCACACTGAAGTATCCTCCAACTCACTTAGACCTCTTCCCCAGCGGATTTAGAAATCCTAGTACATAAATCAAGACGTGACCCCTCACTGGCTTCCCGCCCGCCAACACTACCAGTTGCGTTTGGTGAGAATGTCTGGCCAGACTGGAGGCCCTGCTGCTGGGAAACAAACCAAGATCAGTGCAGTGATGGGCTACTTCAACCACTGTTTTAAAATGTATCCATGAAATATAGTAACGCATCATACTCTAAAAGTTAATTTTTAGTACATTACAGACATGTTACTACATTATGAGTCTATTACTTTTTATTACATTACATTACGCAGTTATTACATTATGTGCGTTATGTTATTACTTCCTCAGTTTCTATAGGCACACACATATACCTTTTTCCCTCTTGCTGTGAAAAAGGAAATCTGAAAAAAGATCTGGTGTGTTCGTACACTGTTTATATGCACTGCTTTTTCTTAGCTTGGAGTTTTGGGGTGTGCGTAAGTGTCTGTGCGTGAAAATGTGTGTCTGCGCTGTTGGCATAGTATTTTAGTTTCAGACGGAGAGGCTGATAACGTCTTCTGGAGGTCAGCCAAGTCTGAATCCTCTCTAACTTTTTACCTTTCTTGGCTTGTAGAGTGTGTGTGTATCTGTGTGTGTGTGCGTGTGTGTGTGTGTGTGTGTGTGTGTGTGTGTGTGTGTGTGTGTATGTGTGTGAACCTTCCTTGGCTCAGACTTGAGAACAGTGGGTGGTTTTCTCTGTTCCACTCTCTGCCAGCACATCTTCAATCCCTTCCTCGTCTCCTACTTTATTTATTCATTCTTTCTCTTACAGTTGTCGTTTCAAGTATTTACATCTTTACATCCCTCTACCCCATGTTGTTTACTTTATTCTTTCTTTTCACTTTATTCTCTTATTCTCTGTTTCTCTCACAACAAATTTCTCTTCTCAGCACTGATTTCTTTTCCTTCCTCTATGTCACACCTTCTGTCTTTCTTCTTATTTCCTCTCTCTCTTTCTTTCCCTTTCCCTCTCTCTTTTCTCTCTCTCTCTCTCTCTCTCTCTATGTCAGTGTCACCACCTCTTTTAATGGGTGTCACCTGCTAGAGTAATGGCCAGGGCTCAATGTGCCATAGCAGTAATTTAACACTGTCACACACACACACACACACACATGCAGAGGCACACACAGTGATGGATTACTCTGGGGACTGTTGCAGAAGTGCTGTACGTAGGACGGTCCCGCACCGATATGACAGTAGTAAATTAGAGTGTGTGTGTGTGTCTGTGTGTTGTGTGTGCATCTGTATGTGAAGCAGAAGTGACCACTACAAATTCAACATGCTATGAGAGGAGATACAGCTCTTACGAGTGTGTTTTTTAACTGGTTTCGCAGACAAGTTTGATTCCAGTTTTACGCGGTTGGGACCTGGCTTGAGTAGATTTTTAGTGGTCGCTGGAAGAAATCATTAAAGTAATAATCTGCGACATGGTAATGAGAATAAATGTCTGTTTTGCCACTCACCATCAACATCTGATGTGACTTAACAAGGGCCAAATCTTAAAGGCGGTTCAAGCTTTTACATTTGGTGATCCAAACACCGAGGTTTTTGTTCATATTGGTCAGCATCTGGTCTATGGAGTCAGGTAGGACTTTTCCAGAAATATCCTCTGGTGTATGGGAGGTGCTACATTTTATGTTTCCAGTCGAAGCAAAAGTGGTTTGTTTGGAATAAACTTAAGAAAAACTGGGCAGCTGGAATTAGACACAGAAACTGCCATGGCTCAACAGACAGAAAAAAGAGTGCAGCCCATAAAAAATTCAGACTCTGCTCACAGAATAGTCAAGAAAAAGATGTCACGCTGTTTGATTGACATGTGTTCTCTGAGAAATGTGGTACGAAAACACCAGAGCAAGATGCTGAGGACTGCCACTTTCATTATTTGCCCTGGCTTGGTCAGATGATTGATTGAACTGCATTTGAGTTTACCGTGAGCTGAGGTGGCAGGAGAGGGAGCATTACGTAGCGGTCGTACTGTAGGTGGTCGCAAACACGGAGAAACGCACGGAAAGACCAAAACATCTGAAGGCTCGGGGTCATTAACACCATGCACACATGCAGTCTCAACTTGAAAGCAGTGGCATGGTGGAACAGAAATGTTTTATGTTCCTTTTCAGCACCTGGTTGGGAAAATGAGAGAGAGAGACTAAGAGAGACACATTGGAGAGGGAGAGTGAGGGACGGAGAACGGCTGCCCAGTGACTTTTTGTGTGCTCATATGATGCCTGCGTACCATGCAGTGTTTATCATCCATACACAACTGTGGAGCTGCCTTCTCCTACAGAGGTTGGCAAGACATCAGTCACTCACACACACATGAATACTCACCGGCAGCACTGCTGAGGTGGGGTTTTTGCATGTGTGTGACTGTATGCTCCTCGGTCCATATTTTTATGCATATGAGTATTTTTCAGCATGTATGCGTTTTAGTGCTTGGGTTTGTGTATGAGGGCCAGTGTGTGTGTGTGTGTGTGAGTGTTTTCAAAAGGTCTTTGACAGATAGACTGACAGTTGAGGAAGATGGATGGGTTGCAGAAACTGGACAGTGGGGGATCTGAAGGGGTCTGTTGATTGTGTGTATTTGTGTGTTTGTGTGAGCATGAGCCCGCATCAATGTGTGAATGTGTATGCGGGGGGGACACCTGCTGACTGATAGACATTTCAGTCTGTCAGGCTTTGGCAAGAAGAGATGAGATGACCATGTGTGTGTCATAGATTTCCTCTTCAAATATGTATCCATAGCAGCACCGCAGCACTCGACACAAAACAGAGACAGACTCTAAACTCCAGAGAGCAATGATGGCTTCCAAATACCACTCGTCACCACCATCAGCTGCTCCCCAGTTTCTGTATTGTTCTGCACATCTTGCTTTAAGAAATTTTTACTCATGTGACGACTCAAACTGTGTTGCTTCTTTGTCACAGTCATGCTACCTCGCTTTATTACTGTGGTACAGAAGCAAGAAAATGCTGCACTTCAACATATGTATAACACAACTCCTCAGTGTGATCAGAAACACTTTCATCATTTGTAGAAATTAGACTGTGTGCCATGACATAATAGACGATTTTCTTGCATCTCTAGTCATATAGTCTGGAATTGCAGAGATCCGGTTAATTTTCCTATTGTGGCCGGTGTATTTGTGATGTAGTTGCAGTACATTTTCAGTGGTTTGGCTTTGTCTCATTAAGTATTTTCTACATACTATTAGAGCCAAAGCAGCTATCAATTACAAAAATGAAAGTTCTGAAATTGGAGATGTGTGGTTTCTGTTTGACACTGACAACACGTAGCTATGATAATGTGTTTATCATGCAGCGCAGACTCAAAAACAAAACATTTCTTGGAAAATTTGTGAAGGAATGGGAAAGCCTAATAGTGCTGGACGAACATGAGACATTTCTGAATTTTATCAAGAGAAAGACTTTGTGTTTCATTGTAAGTGTATGTTAGTGTGTGTTTTTCTATATCATCTAATGATAAATACATCCAGCTGTAATGGAGACAATAAGCAGAAACACACAAGAGCAAAAGAAAGATGGTATGTAAGCATAGAGGCAGACCTGGGAACAGTTCTATTTGATCATGTTGTAAACCTCTTAAAAAGTAACATATGTTAATATATTTTAGACACTCACAGATCCACTAAGAGGGAAACATCTGCATCAATATAAGAAAAATCAAGCTTAATCAAAGAAGTTTTAACTCTGTACACTTGGAAACTAATTTGTCCACATCTGCATCTGAAACCAGTCAACTGTCATCAAAGATGAAAGCCAGTCACTGATCACTGCCTGTCAACATCGCTGCTTTATCTCAAAGGAGATGAAAGTCAGTTTGTACATGACTAGTATCACCCCATAATATAAGAGGCAAGAGTGTTACCTGATGGTCCATGCTTTGTAGTATTTTCATGTCATTAAGTCATACTCTGCAATCATTAAAGCGTGTAACCATGTCGCTGACATTGCAGGTGCAATCAATATGGATGCCTGATCCTTCTTACACATGGAAGACCGACTGGGCATATTGGAAATCTTAGCTCTGCACTGACAGTGACAGCCATGATAAAAGTCCCACTTTTTGGACCTCCGATCTACTGCATTAGTCCAGATGTTTTTGTCTTGAATATTGCACAGCACCAAGTGAATATATTTAAAACACCACTTCATGTCAACCAAAACCATTCCTTGTAACGTCAAATGGCTGAAAAGCGAGCAAAACCCCACTTGTAGCTCAGCAAGGAACAAAACATGGAACACCTACAGTGGCTCCACATTAGCCCCGTTTCCACTGCAGCCAGTAAAAACAATCTTTGTGCAGTATTTGCAGAACATTTTATGTCTTCAACATATGCTACCATTCGCCCAAAACAGTACATGTGAAAATTTTGCTGTGTGGTGTAAATCTGGCATGTGAGTATGATTTTCTGTACAGGTCACATTGCATTTTGTGCCACTGGATTCAAGAGTGAATTGATATATTCTATGATAGACTGGCGAATGAGGGAGGCAGTTAGCCTACGACCTGCATTTGATGAGACGGGAATTTTTTGCCATAAATCACTCAGCCACAGTATGTGTGAGGCTATTCTGATTATATCCAAGGCTATAACAGCAGATTGGATTAATACAACCTTGGTATCACAAAGAAACCCCCCCAAAAAACCATCCATATCACCTGTTTATACTTTTGGTAATTTACAGGGTCACAGGGTTATGTAGGAGGCACATAAAAGGCCAACCCCACGTTTTGACTCAATGGACTCCCTCAACTGGCACTAGATGAGCTCACATTGTCAGGCCTGGAAATGACTGCCAGACAATGTCAATGATTTGTCATTTACCTCCTTCACCTGACTTGGAAATGGAAAAAGGGGCAAGAAGTGTGAGTAAAAGGGAGAGAGACACTGATAGTGACAGACATTAAGTGCCATCTGGGCAAACCACTATTTACAATCATTATCAGAGCACAACCACAAACAACACAGCACTACTCTGGCTTCTTCTCAGCCACTGTCTTTTTCTCATACACGCACGCAAACACAAACACTTATCTTCCCAAACAGACAAATACACAGACACACATGGTGGTCTTGGTGAGATCAGAAGTGTATGTAAGGAGAATTTGTGGCAGATCAGCATCATCAGTAGAGTACATCTTGGAGCCATTGGCTGGCTACCATTTAGAGACCACAGACAGAGGGGTACCCCCCAGAATTATA
The DNA here is from genome assembly GCA_003416845.1 of Oplegnathus fasciatus. Taxonomy (NCBI): domain Eukaryota; kingdom Metazoa; phylum Chordata; class Actinopteri; order Centrarchiformes; family Oplegnathidae; genus Oplegnathus; species Oplegnathus fasciatus. Next base: position 286,928 of record NTHP01000208.1, on the reverse strand, counting down.
CACACACAAACACACACACACAGTACAGTACTGCTTGTCTGTCCGTTGTAGATCAGCAGTTCACATGAAAGAAAAAGAGCACTGATGCAGAGACACAGCATGTGATGGGAAGAAAAACTGAGACAAAAAGGGTGGAAGAGGAAGAGGAGAGGGCAAGATGAAAAGGAAATAAGATAGATGGACAAAAAATTTGTGGTATGGGGGAGGGAGCCGGGGGTTAAAAGAGAAAGGGATGAGGTCCTGTCATCCCCTTGCCTGAATTGTTAGCCACGTTGCCCCCAAACTTCACTCACAGATGAAAGACTTGTAGCTTCATCCTGTCGTCCAGACTCACACCAAGACGCACACTCAGTCACACCCCAGCATTCTCGCACGTACAAACTGATACGCATGCACTCCCTCTTAACACGTACACACACATGCGCAGGTTTCCCCCTGCTATTTTAACGACTTCTATTGTTCTGTGCAGTGCTTCTCCCTCCATATGACTTCCATATGGGGAGCCATGGCTGGCTGTGAAAACTACTGTACTTCAGCTCCAATCTATATGACTCTATACAAGCCCCGTGTGGGTCCTGCTAAGGTGTCAGGACCAACGTACAACACATGGTAACCTGACCTTCACTACTGCTATGCACCTTATGTCTCACAGGTGTCATTCATGCTAGCCAGGCGCACGGTTGAAACCATATGTGGGGTAGCAGCGTAAGAGTGAAACGATCAGTATCAGAGAGCTGGAATAAATGTTGGTGCATTCACATGTTTTAATCGGTATCTGAAAGCCACACAGAATAACTTCATTTCGGTATGTTGTTGCCCCCAGCTGGCAGATAATGGTGCTGTATGCAGAATCATATATCTTCATCGTAATATAATAAAGCCTACTGCACACCACAGCACTCCTCTGAGCTAACGTTCTTCTTCTTAGTGGCCAGCCACAGTGCGACAGACAAGAGGCTCATTATTTCTGACCACTTTTAAAAGCATGCCATAGGCTTTTACATTGATTTTCTACCTTCCAGGCAGCTATTAGTTTCAGTTCTTTCAGTGCATATGAAAATGTATGTGCAGAGACCTCAACATTGCTTTTGAAAGGCAATCCATCATAGTCTACATTTCGTCGTTTTTTTTGTCAAAGGTTCTTCGAGGTGCTTCGATCAGTTCTCAGGCAACACTTAAGGTTCAAGATTCAAGATCTTTATTGTCAATATTGGCAGTCGTTGGCAATGAAATTCTTAAAACATCTGACATTTTAGAGTTGGCAACCGAAGAGCAAGCTGTTAAATGCAAAAAAGAAGAAAAAAATCACAATATTCTTTTCACAATGTCCCTGTATGCTAATTGTTTGTCTTCTGGGTTTGAGTTTCCAACAAAGCAGCTGGTTGATGCAATGGTTCTCGAAAGCCGGCTTGAATCCTTGATGTCTAAGCATCCTGTTGGTGCCTGCTCACAGCTGTATTACTGCATGTAGTAATGCAATAACATAACAAAACAATGATATTACAGTGTCTTAAATGAGTGTATTTTCACTCCAAAATCTTGCAGTGTCTGTATTTTACTGGTTTATAACATAGTATTTCATGAGTATTTGGTGGTGCAGGTTAAGTGTCCAAGTCTTGCGGTGATTAGTGGTTATGTTGATGCCGTTGGACGTGGTTTCTGTGCTGCTACGCTTCTGCTCTGGTATGTCTCTGTAGCCATATGTGTCCCATAAAGGTGTCAAGACCAATGCAACACGTGGTAACCAAAGTTCAGCCACTTCTGTGGATCACTTTTGTGAAAGTCTTTAATCCATAAGATTAGCTGTTTTTGACTTTTGATGATTTTCTCAACTCCTTTAGAAATACTTAATAATTAAACACTTGCATGGTCTTTTATATTCCATCAAGTACCCCTCTTACAATTAATCGAAGTAAGTTTTTTTGTCCTGCAATGATTTCGTGGTGGCAGTTCCCCTTTAGTCCAAGAAGAAGGGGTTTTAGAAGAAGATTCAGGGCACACAGAGCCACACACACATTCCCCTGGCATGGATACAACAGAAGGAACAAGTACTGCGTACAGATCAGGTGTGTGTGAAGTGAGAGAGAGTGAGAGAAGAAAACAAACAAAAGCAACAAACACACATAGCTCAAGAGGCCACAGAGGTCAGAGATCTAAGAAAGCACATATACAATATAGAGAAAAAAAAAGAAATAAAAACAGAGAATAAACAGAAAGCCTGCAGACTTGGCATGTTAGTTTAACATCTCAATCCACACACTCCCTACTTCATTAATCCCTGACGCTAAACACTCAAATTACTACCCGGCTCCATCATAAAAAATGAAAACAACGACCGTATCTATCCATATTCTTGTAAAACGCAGAAATAGAATGATGAAATTGAAGAAATGGCAAGGGGAAAATACTGAATAAAGAAGGAGGAAAGAAGCCACATTAAAAAATAAAGATGTGGAGAGATCGTGGATATGTTGCATTCTTTCTCGTTATTTATTTATAAGCGTCAGCTGCCTCGGAGTCACCCCCACCCTCAAACTCAGCGCTGCCCCAAACTGGAACCAGATTTCTGGGAGGCCGCAAGGTGGTGGATGTTTTTCTGGGTCCTGAAGGAAAGATTGGATAAAGAAGGGGGAGATTTCATGGTTTTGGGGTTTTTGGGAGAAAAAAAAATATCAGGGGTGGTTGTATTTTTTTTCGCAGAGGGCCTAAGGTTGACTGACAGAGGGTGAGTTTTAGAGTCTCTTTCCTTCAATCAGTCCGAGTTGGATGAACTAATGCAGTAAAGAAAATATTTTCAGAGGTTGAATTACTTTATTGGCCAAGTACAATAAACATGCAGGGGTTTAATCTTCAGATTTCCAAGTAAAGTATTAGAATATTATTATTTGGCGTTAGTGTTTAAGTGTGTATAATGATTGAAGGGTACTGCAGTGCTCTAGATTTTTTATTTGAACATTGCCATACAGCGTATAGTATAATATAAATAGTATTTCGGGTTGTTATTACAGATAAAAGTTTCCGTCTCTATAATTTTTTAAATATTACCCTCACAACTCAAATATTTAAAGCCATGTATTGACACAGCACCACAAGTTTAAAATACATTTCTGTTTTGTTTTCAGTTGAATATAACAATTCAAAATAGTGCAGCATGTACTGTAAAATAAAGGCCTGTATATAACCATGATGGAAAAACAAATTAAAAACATACAATTATAAAGATTTTGAAAGTTAGGGTAATAAATGCATTGAATAAAAATATGTAATTTCTACCTCCCAAGGAATCACAACACTGTAGAATGGTCCCTTAAAGTTCTCTAGTTTATTGCATCAGAAAAAGTACAACATTTCAAGCCCAAATTATCCACACACTGATTGTAAAATTAAATGAACTCAGTAGTGTACAAGTGAATTATATAATAAGCGAAATGTATTTTAGAAAAAAAGATTATATAGATGATAATTTACACTGTTTTAAGTTTAAGTTTGTGTGTTTGAAGCTCAGAGAACTTCATCTTGTGGAACTGACTGTACTGTGTGAAGGCTTTAGTGAAACTCTGTTGGCTCAGTTTGACACCAGCGAGCTCTTCTGTGGTTTAAGTGGAAACAGTAGGGGAGAGGAAGACTGAAAATCACCTCTCCGTTTGTCAGGAGTGATGAGAGATCCTGTCTTTGTGTCCCTGCTTCTCGGCTGACTTTTTTTTTCATCTTCTTTCTCTTTCTGCTACATCTGCCTTCCTCTTTTTTGTCTTCTGTTCTTCCTCGGTCTTTTTTTTAACTTCTTTCTACTGTAACTCTTCCTCAAGTGCTGGCAGAACTCTGTTCCCATTTCATTCATAAAAAGAAATGTCCATTTTTCCACTATCTATTGTTGATTGATTTAACACAACTCTACACAATACTCCAAATACTGCGCTGCGTCGCACGAAAAAACTATTTAGATTGTTTTATTATTTGGAAGGCAGAAACAGCGGTTTATGAGGATGAAATTAAAATGCCTCGGTACTGCGTCCAACATTTGAGTTGCACATTTCTGGGTAGTGGAAGGCAAAAATCCCCACAGCAATGAGCGCTCAGCACCAAAGATAGCATCAAAATACTCCTTCTCCTTCTCAATGAATAAATTCATTTTGGAGTGTTTTGCGGACCTTCTTTGCACAAGGATAAAGTAAAAATCTTGCAAACCAAATATAGTGTAGACAGCCTGTATAAGATTAACAGTAAACAAGGTGCTCTTGCAATGAGGACAACTTAAAATATGCTTTCGATAATAGAAAGTGAAGAGACAAACGGGGAGAAAACACAAATGAACTGCAGAATATGTGGCGGAGTCCTTGTAAGTAATTAGAAAATCAGTAAATGGAGAAACTAAACAATGTTTCAGCCACAAATGTTACTTTTAAACCATATTTTCACTTGTGCATATTTGATTTTATTTGTCCAGTTTTCTCTTTTTAATATTCAAAACCAAGGATTATGAAGGAAAATCTGCAATTTGATACCAAATTAGAGTTAAATTCTGATGTGATTTGTTGTCAGGTTTTTATGAAAGTTTCCAATATTTGAACATCCAGCTCTCCTTCCAGTCTTAAACACCCTATATTTTTTATGTTTTTCCTTTTGATGTGTTTTTTGTCACCTCAACAACAGGAAGAGATAAAGATAGACGGCACACAGAAAATCTAAATAGAATTAAAAACGGAAGTGACACTTTTGGTTGCATATGGATGAGTGAGAAGTGTGTGTGTGTGTGTGTGTGTGTGTGTGTGTGTGTGTGTGTGTGTGTGTACAACTGTGGCTAAGCCTGCGGTCCATATGTGTGTGTGTGTGTGTAGCCCTTGGATCAGAGAGCAGTGTGTGTGTTGGCTGAGGTTGGGGTGAAATGAGCCGTTTTAATGAGTTAGTTACTGTAGCTGTGTCTGCATGTGTGTGTGAATGTGTGTCCTGAAGCCCACATGGCTCAGCATGAGTAGCTGCGTATCCGCACATGTACACACACACACACACACACACACACAAACTCTTCAAACATCAAATTATGTCAGCGCAGAAAAGTTTGTGAATTTACAGGAACACTCCAGCTGCATTTATGCTTTGATTGCCATGTTACTGGCTCGTTATGCGACGCCTGCCAAACTTGTAAAAATATGACTTAAGCATAATGAACGTTTACAAAACTGAATATATGAGGATTTATACAGTCCGCAATAAGTATTTTTCCAGTTTCCTCTAAATTTAAGTTACTGCAAAGTTGACTGGCAATATGAAAGGAAATCTTTCACCAATTACTTTTAAATCAGACTGCAACCAAAGCAGGAAAGTAATTATTATAAAGACAATAAAAAGTTCTCTAATAGAGAAAGTCCACCAAATTTCAGGACTTAAATTTGAGTCAATGTTGCATCTCAAAAACAGCCAAAAGCTCATTTCAGTCCAACTCTTACAAGTTAAAGGAGTTAAATGAGGAGTGGAGAAGTGGTTGCCTGGGCCAGATTTATGTGGACTAATGTTTTTAAGGAAACATTACTGCTGTCTCTGGCTCAAATGAAGTTACGAAAATAATTACTTTGACTCCCTGGTAGCGATCCCTCCAGCTTGGTTGGGTGATCCATCAGACACAATTGGCAATGTTTGCAGATTTTGATTGCTGCAACAAATCAGAATGACACGTTTAAAATAACAAATGTGGATGAATGTGTTTTTCTGTCCAAATGTGTGTTACATAGTGACCTGTGCGCACCACCTTTAGCCCAGTGTGTGCTGGGACAGGCACCTGACAATGCCGAGTTGGACAGGAGGCTTAGGGTATAGTATGGGCGGATGAAAGGATGGTCAGGGTTAGGCATTAAAAGGCACAGAATAGTGAGTGATTAATGAGTGACTCGGAATATAGCTAGAAGACAGAAAAAGCATGAGGAAGTCAAATCAAAAAGAACTTTATTTTTCTAACCAGTACGCCAAAACTAAGCATTTATTTTTGAACAAAATGTCACTTTTGCTCAGTGGCTTGAGGCTTTGTGTTGACCCTTGGTAGTGCATTAATTAAATGTATTAATTTTTCAACGTGAAATCCAATTAGTGAGCAGATCAACCACCGTCCTTGAATCATTTTAGCCTTAATATGACTATACTCTCTCTCTTTCTCTTTTTCTTGTTGTCTGCGGCTTGCCTCAGGTGCATGGACACGCAGAAGCACCCTCAAATGCACACACACACACACACACACAAACACATGCAGTCACATTCAGCGAGGTGAGTACAGGGGAGGAGGGGTGACCTCAGTTGATAATCCAGTACAATGCACCTGGTTATGATGTAAATGGATCATATATCCTTACAGTTAATCATACACTCAGCTCTGGGACACTATGTGTGCGTGTGTGTGTGTGCCAGCTGTAGGACACGAGCAGGGTGGAGGTCGTTCATTCATTTTCTCTGAACATACACTATTACCTTTCTCTCTCCTCTCTTTTCATCCGCTCTTCTTTCATCATTCTTTCTCCTTGTTTCTTTTCCTCCCTCTTTTTTCCTCACTTCTTTCAGCATTTGTGCTCTTTTACACTCCTCACCTCCCCTTCTCTTTTGGCTGTCCCCCTTTTTTTTTCTTGTCTCCTTTCTTTACCTCTCCTCTCCTTTCCTCAGTCCCCATCTCCACCTCCTTCTCTTCCTATTGCCACATCCCTTCCTCTCTCCTCCTGCCCTGGCTGCTTCCTTTTCCTTCCCGAGGGGCCCTCCTCTGCTCCACCCCGGGCCTGATTGTTTGAATATGCTCCTCAGCGCAGCATGCATATAAATCAAGCCTACCTCATGATGTCATGATCACTGAGGTCACCTCAGATGGATACTGGCTGCCTTGGCCTCCTCACTCTCAAAGCAGCATTTTTCACAGTGTGTGTTCGTAGTTATTCATATTACTATATGGGGGCAGGCACACACATCCACACACACGCCACCATGTCACAGAGTGCAGTGGGACTCATACAGGCAGTGCAGTAGTTTGTCATTGTAGCAATTTACCTCTGTCTGTCTAATGCTCGGCCGGTCCACTTAACCCTCCCAACCTCTCTGTAAGTGACACTGAGTGTTTAATCGGCCCCCGAGGATACTTGGTGGGCCTTGCTGTTAAAAAAAGAAGAAGAAGTATATCTGCAATCCACTGGGCAAAATGGTCAAATGGTTGCAACTGGTCCGCTTAAGCTCCACAACTTCTCCCTTTGCGGTGCTCAGCGCTGACGTGGGCCACCTTCTGCACCATGTGTACTCTAGCGACATGCTATATTTGGTGAACCAACCCTTTAAGATGCAGACTTCAGTTTCTTATTGAATTAAATGAGCCAATGCTTCACTTGTTCCCGAAACTGCACAGTCTGTCTCGGGGTAAGCAATCAAGTGCTCTGCTGTTTGACACAAATGATATTTGGGGAGTTATGGGTTTAGAAATGGGCTTTTATTGAACCACCTATGTAAGGTACACTAATTCAGAGGGTCCACTTAACCTATTCAAACGTGCCATTTAGCACCAATTAACATTTAGATGGGGTGATTTATGAATGTCTTTTGTGTGTGTGTGTGTGTATTTTTTATAATCTTACCTCCCCGTCCTTCTCTCTCCTTCCATCTCTCCCTCTTTCACTCCGTCCTCCCACATTTTCTCCAACAGGTCAAATAAGGCTGGCCTGCCCATTTCTCTGCATCTCTCTTTCCTGCCTACCCCCCATATTTTTTTTCCTCTACCAGCCCATTGAGACTTGACACAACGATCGTATATTTGATTAGTGTCTACATGGCCGACGGCGCCACATGAAATCTCAGTGGCTTTATACCTTTAGCCTGTCTAGGAGAATAGCGTCTAACATTTACACTCATACGCAGACAAATACGCGTGGGTGCATGTGCTCACAAATGGACAAACTTGCAACAACAACGAAAAATTTCACGCAAGCACCCCACACTAAGTTAAGTACAACCAAGTGGTTAAGTTAGTGGATTAGCCCCTGAATGAGCCTTAATATGAATACAAACATAAGAGAGGAGAGGAGAAGGCCAATGTAAGAAAAACTGTGTGGTTTGAGGAGAGAACAAGAGTGGTGAAGAGACAAAGACGTCCAAATGTTTTTCATTTTATTTTAGGTCCCATTTTTTGTCTTCATTATACAGCTTTAAAATATAACTCCGGAGCAGTGCAGAAGTATCAGTACTCTTTTGAAAACGTTCTGTAAAAGATGCTCAAAGAGGGAGAAGAGAGGCAAATGTTTTCTTGCTTTTTGCTGCATTCTTGAGTGGAGTTGCAAAAGATTTTCATATTTCACCTTCTACAAACTATTAAAAATATTTACCTGCTGCACTAGAAAGAAGTTTGCTTTTGAATTGCAGATTTTTTTTTTNAGATCATGTGTCAACAGTATGAAAAGCTTGATGCTCAAAATATGACTATATCTGTACCTGGTGTTAGTTGTGTCCGGTAGTGACTGTGTTTCTGTCAGTGTGACTGACTGTTCATTTCCTTCCTCTCTGTCAATGAGAGGGACAGATAGTATCAGCAGACCAAACAAGCACACACACACACACACACACACACACACACACACACACACA
>NTHP01000208.1:246832-271389 GCA_003416845.1 Oplegnathus fasciatus | reverse complement strand
TAACAGATTGGAGAGAGAGAGAGAGAGAGACAGATGTGAAAGAGGTGAAAAACAGACAGGCAGAGATGGAGAAAAAAACAAAAAGAGTCGGTTGTATTTATGAATGCGTGTGAGCGAGCGAGCAGCCATTAGTTCAGAGTGTTCATCATTCCCGTTGTGTCAGCGTCTTATCGTTTATTATGGCAGCGGGTGAGTTAGCTGTACTTTTACCCTATGTGACAAAACTGCTGATCACCACGTCCGTTTTAATCATGCCATGACAGCTTCAAGCACATTTACAACATTCATCTACATGCCGCGCTGAATGTACCATATATTAAATACCATCACGTACCAAGATAATACACAGCCTATTAGCATTTGAGGCATATTTGCCCAGAATAAAATAAACATTATTTGGAAAACGGAAAAAATACTGTTACCAAGGAGAGCAGAAAAATGGAACAAACCCTGGTCTTTTATTTTCAATCAATTCAAATTAATTATATGGTGATTCTGAGTTTCACAAGGAAGGTTGCACAAGATGTAGCTATGTGAACACGATCATATACTGTATGTCGTATTATGTTCATGATTTATTCATTTCATATTTTCAGGGACCAGTAGTGTCAAGAAAATCAACTATATATAATTTTTTTCCCACTGAGACGTTAAGAGTTTTGATGATAAGTTAAAATTATGAAAAGATGTAAATCTTTGGTGAACATTAAAAGGAGCAGAACGATTGAGCTTTATGTTTCTTTACATTTCCTACCTATTCCTAGTCGGAAACCTGCATCCTTAACCCTGCTGATCACCGAGAATCACTGCAATACGTCGCAATTTCTCAATAGTGACCAGATGTTAAACCCAATTTGCTTTTTTTAACCCTGATTTGACCAAGCAAATTAACTAAAAATCCATTTCCTGCACCTGTCCTGTTTTCTGCAAACCACAGAGAGAAAGCCTGCTGGAGAGGAACAATAGCGCAGAATCTGGATCCACTCAATCTAATCTCTTAGCCTTAATGGGCACTGCTGCTTTTCAGACACACCCTGCAACACACACACACACACACACACACACACATGCACGAACAGAAACACACACACACATGGAAGTGGATATGGTTGCAGGCATGATAACATTTATTCAACCAGTACACTAACACTCAAGTTGTCTTACAGGTAGACCCTGACAGTCTCAACAAGGATATGGATGCAGTCGAAGGCATACACACAAACATTTATAAACACACACACACTCCCATAGATCCCTCTCTTCCAGTTAGCCCTGACATTAGCCACTCGCTGTTTCTAACTGGATCATGGGGCTTACTAAAGAGATTAGGGCCTAGAGACAGCATAGCAACCACACACACACACACACTCTCACGTACACACAGACGTACACAAAAGTGCTTTCTTTCTCCCTGGTTGTCTCTTTTATTCCTCTCTCTTTCTCCATCTCCCCAACTTCTCTCTTTCTGCATGGCTCTCTCTCACACACGCACAAACACACACTTGCTCTCACTCGACCAGACAGGCCCTCAGGCTAAGAAGACAGCAGCCAGTAGCCATTGTGGAAGACAGTCTGTCAGAGGAATTAGCCTACCGCTGCATGGGAAGGGAGGATGACAGTCTGCTCTGTTAGCCATCACAATCACTTTATTTCACCAAGTACACTCAGACAGATACAACCATTGTAAAAGCCTCCTTTTCTTTCAGTGCTTTTGCTTCACTACCACATTATGAAACACCAAAGAAGAATGTTGAGAAAATTGTAATTTAAAGTGCTTTTCAGACACGAGAGGGTAATAAGAGGAGCTTGGCAGCAAGTAATTTAAAATAGTTTTTAATTTAATTTCCAACTGCTCTTAAAATATGCCAGATGGGATAACATGGATGCAGATGTTGTACAGAACTGCACAGACTTAACTAATAGACATTTTACTACTACTAATTGTAAGTCTGTGATGTCATTCATTTTCCCAATTGTTTCCTTTAACATATCACATAAATTTGCAGTTTCCTTGACTGAGTTGCACCTGCACTTTGGGCTCGCATGATTAAGCCTCTTTGAAGCTCTGTGGGTTGTGATCTTGTTTTGCTGGTTACCAGACTGTTTTTATAACTAAACAATGTTGCCAGTTGGCATTTTAGCTAATATGGCCCACCTTTGTAGGGATTTAGTTCCTTCATAGTTAACCCTTAGCAAACCAAATGATGCATTTTGCATCAGAAACTGCATCCCGTCTCTTCAGAATCCTAATTTAGTCAAACCAGAACACACTCAAATGTCTTTTTTGGATAAACATCCATGAATCTGCAAAGAAAGCATATAAAAAGCATTCCTTATAACCACGATCATCAAATTTAGAATCTACTGTAGGTGATTGTTGTCTACCACGTTTACAGTAGAAACAGGAACTGTTAGCAAATAAATCAGTTTGACTTTTAATGATGCAAATTAACCTCCAAGAGATATGTGCTGTGTTGAAAATGTTTGAACAAAAAAAACAAACAATTTAAAACTGTGTTAAACTCTTGGTGAGATGTTTTTCATAAAAAGCGGCTTCGAAACATGTACAGTACCACTGAAATGCCAAATCATGGCATTTCTGAGTAGCCTATTGAACCTTAAAATAACAATATATGGCATGCCCAGTAAAGACAGTGAAAACCCAGCAAAAAAGCCAAAAGTTCAAAGGGTTAAATTCCTTTTGTCATGACGTTTTTAATGCTAGAGCACCATTGTAGTGCTAATTGTACCTCCAAAAGAAGAACAATTACTAGTAAACAATAATCAGATATTTAGTATCAGGCAATTTTCAGATCAGCTTCCAGACAGTCTTATGTTACATAATGAGATTTTGGCCAAAAGGGACTCAAGAAACTTTTTTTGCACACAAGGGACTGCGTCAGCCTTTACAGGGGAACACATTATGTCAACATCTGCACACAGGAGCCTTGACTTTCTTATGTCTTGCTGTGCTCAGACTCACATTTGCCCGCATCTCACCCTCAGTTGTATTCTTCTCTCAGCATCATGAAAGGCCACGCAGCTATTTGCCAAACACGGAGACAACAAAGGCTTACTGTGTTTCTTTTCTCTCGCTTCCTCTCTTTCATAAACACACACACTGTCTCATCGTATCTCACGCGCATCCTTTCTCTGCTTGGCGGTTTCTTTCAATACTATACACTTAGATAAAAACACCACACATACACACTCTCTCTCTCTCTCTCTAACCCCGGCACCGTTGAGACACCTGCGCTGTTTTGTTCTGTTTCTGTGCTAAAAGTTAATTGGCCCGCCGGCGAAATGGCCTGCAGTAACCTTGACAACGCTGACCTGCTGTGAGACAGATCAGAACTCAGAGAGTTGCCTTACATACACACACACACACACACAACATACACATACACATATACACTGGGCATGTACACAGACAGTCTCAAAGACACACATTGTACGAGGCTGAGCACTGAACATGCAGTACATAGTGTTTAATATGGACACACACACACACAAAACACACCTATACAGTAGTGCATATTCACTGCCATGCATGTGCTCCCTCTCTGCAGCACACACACATGCACCCACACACGTCCAGCAGTCCCCTTCTTCTGTCCAATCTGCTAATTTGTGGTGTATTATTTATGGGTGCTGAGGTGCTCCCCAGATGCTTATAAAGGCAAAACGCCACAGTCAGCTCCTTTATTCACACCTCCTCCTCTTTCCTTCTCTCCATACCTCCGTTATCTCCATTTCATCCCTCTATCCTTTACTCAAACCTACCTTTCTCTTTATTTTTTCCCTTTTCCCTCCACCCATTGGCTCTCTGATCTGCTTTCCTTCCTTCCTGTCATTTCTTCCAACCTTCTCTACTCATTTCAATGTTTCTTTCCATCCTTTGCCTTCATCCCTTTTACGTCTTTCTCCTGTCACCCATTTTCCCTCCATCACCTGCCAGCTTCATACCCCCTCCTCATTACTTCACCTCGCCTCCTGTCGACCCCTGTCTTTCCTCTTTTCCTCTCCTCGTGCCTCCTTCCTCCTTTTAGTCTCTCTAACAACCCATCTACATCGAAACATGTCCATCTCTTGTTCTATGATGCCGATTCAGTAGAGTCAAACAGGGGTTGTTCGGTTCATCCTCATTCTAGTGGCAAGCACACATCTCCTGTTCATACATCAACCATTTATTAATGCACTTCACCATTTACCTGAAAGGCTTTCCTAGCCATTTACCACATGCATTGAAAGGTTTCATCATTTACCCTGCAACAGGATTCATTCCTGCTAAAATTATGCTCTTTGTTGTTTTCAATTGTGATTTTTTTTTAAAAATTTCATTGCTTCTTTAATTGAAAATCTCTTTGTCCAATTTTTTTTTTATTCTAACGCGTGATATATCTTGCAGACAACCTACGATTGGCATATCAAATCAGAGGTTTAGACTACTGTCTGTGGACTAAAGGGCTCTCAAATAGCCTTATGTTGGTTGAACAATTTCCCTAAAGAACAAATCCATTTAGTCAAGGAGCTTTGGCCATTCTCAAAATGAGAATCCCCAGCCTAAATCCTCCATCACCCATAATGCTTCAAATCCATTTCTCGCTGAGGATCATTCATTTCACATGGGAGAATCCATTACCACTTTATCTTTTTGATGCAGATGTATTGCATTGCGGTGCATTGCAATTATTCCACTTAGGTGTCAATTATGTGTGCATACGCTCAATCAAATGTCAATATACCTCCTCTGTTTGTGAGGCTTCATGAAAACCCCCCAGAAAGGAATCATTTAATCTTAGGATCAAAGTTGCAATGAAAATTTACTTTGGAGTAATTGATCATGATGTCAAGTATTAAGCACACCTGATCAGTTTAATTCCTGTCCAAGGAATATAAGCATAGATGGCAGGTTTAACTGCGTTTTGTAGGTCAAGAAGCAGCATATACGTATTAATAAGACCTCTAGGCTCCATACTCACTACAAGTAATAGGTTCAACTATTCACTGTATGTATCAATGTATTGCAGCTATCTGTTGTTGGCAGGGACCTTCTTGTCACCAATACGATTTATTATTCTTGCCAAGTTTTTTAAAGATGAAGAAATCACCTAACTCCCTGGTATGTAGCTGACATCGCATCCTCTTAATGTTACTCTTGAGTAGACAAGATATCCCTGCTACTTTGATAAAACCCACTTTTTGTGATTTTCATGCTTTAATTTTAATTGAAGGATTACAAAGTCCTCTGTGAGTTGAGAAAATTCCACAGCTTCTTTGGCTTTCAGAGTACAGTGGAAAAGCCAAGAGAAACCACACTTTAAAATAGCGATATCATCTCTCACCAAACAACTGCTGTCATGTCAGTAATGAATATAATAGAATACTATTAAAGCTATTTATTTTGCTTTCATTTAGATACACATTATTTTTTGTTTTGGCAGGTATTTTCTTCAAATGAATACATCAGAATATCATATGCTACTATCGCATACATCTATCTCATCACTGGTGAAACACCTTACTGCTCACAGTTACGTTTAGTTTTATAATACTTGGTGGAATTGATAGTGATCAAATTGTGGTTTGGTCAAGATTGCTAAGAGCGAACATAACAGTTTGGCATTACCTTCGCTCTCAGATGTATATGTGAGATACTAAATCTATTCCAATAGAAAGATAAAGAAATGTCTTTCATCAGTCTGTCTCTAATCTATCTATCCACCCATCCCTCCATCTATCGCACTATAGTCTGTTTCTATCTTTTCTCGCCTGCCTGTTAATCCACCCTCCCCTCCCTCCATCTATCTCTCCTCTCTGTGTCCATTCTAATGTCGTCTCTTGATCCTTTGCTGCTGAAGTTTTATTAGCTCCATAAATGTCCCTAAGAGCCTGCAATATCGCTTAGCTAAAGCACTAGAAGAAAAGGAAGAACTAACAAGAAAAAAAAAAAGGAAAGCGAGGCAGAGTAGTAATATCGCTTAGTCCTGCGGATGACAATTCAAATAAGAAAATGTATTAAAACAAAATGGCGTCAGGGACATTAAAGTGAATTAGCCAATTACAAATGACCATGTGTGCGCCCCGTTGCCTTAACCTCTCCAACTATTTTTTTTTTTCCCGATGGTAACTCATCTAAATTTGTTGGACGTCTCTCGGGCGTGGGGCCAGAAAAGCTTTTATATCCATAAAGGCCTATGGATCACAGAGAATTGCATTAAGCTGTCCAATTTAATTACAGTATCGACAAAACATAATAGATACTTACAGCCTTACGGAGAGCGATGGGTAGAGGAGGGGAAAGAGCAGGGGAGAGAGAGACAGAGGGAGAGAAACGAAAAGTGCAGACAATGTCCATTTATAATGCTGATGCAGTGCATGTATCAAAGGAGGCATTTGAGGAATGTGTGCACGTGTGTGTCTATGTAGGTGTGTGTGAGTGTGCGTCTCTAACGAAGGATTTGCAAGGGCCCATGAGAGCTTTTGAGAACGCTTAGTTTGATTTAGATGCTACAGCTCCCTGTTGGCCCTGATGGCTGTTTCGCTCGCAAACGCACACAAATGTGCACACAAACACACACAGACATTCAGCACTCTACAGTCTACACACACTCCCACGCTCAATCTTACACAGTGTCGCTCGTATACACACACCTGTCCACACACACACACACACACACAGATAAAACTACACCCACCCGCACACACACACACTTAGTTAGATCAGTGTAATGGAGCGAGTTAGGAGAGAGGCTGTCCTGTCCTGTCCCATCCCAGCCAGCCCGGGCTGTCATCCTCCCGTCCACCATGATCAATAGAGGGGCGCAATATTTTTATTCATAAAGCGCCCACTTAATTAAATCACAGGGAGTGGAGCGGAGGGGGGGGTGGGAGGGTTGAATAGGGGAGGAGGAGGGATGAGGCGGGGGTTACAAGACGAAGCAAGGGCAAGACTGATGAAGAATTACAAAGACTGGAAAGAGAAAGTCAAAAAGGGGGAGAAACATGGAAGGAAGACCATTCTGTGTGACCGCCATTACACACAGAGGACAAACTTGAAGGCAATATGTGTCTGATGGGAAGTACTTTTTTGCAGCAACATTTTCCAGTTGTCTAAAAATGACGTTTAATAAAGAACACGCTTACAGGGAAATGCATGCTAAAAAATATAGCATTAAGAAGAATCAAACAAGACCTTGCAAACTTGGCGAAAAAGAAAAAGTCTAAAGGCAAAAAATGTGAAAATAGAATACACTTGAGTCCACAAACCATCATCCGTTTTTGGCCCGAGCCAATAACAAAATTTGACAATGAAAAATAACTTTAAGCTGTAAATTTTTAAAATATCAAAAAAGTCCTCTCTATACCGTCCCACACTGCAGTCCTACTGTCGGCAATGCACTGCCAGCATGTTGGATAATATATCCCCCCACTTTGTTGGCACAAGTAAGAATCACTCAAGCAGAGTGGCTCTGTAGCCAAGACTTGAAGACCGTGGTTGTAATGGGAAGGTTCCATTTTTGAATGCATGGAGCTCTTTCTGTGGCGGTGCCAAAATGCAGCATTTATAGTCAGTACATTTTCCCAGGATAACTGAAGGTCAGAGAAAAGTTGCTTTAAGTTCCTCTTCAACTTGCCCAATAAAACAAAGGTTAGAGTATCATATACAAAGGCTGAATTAGAGTTATTTCCACTCAGATGTCACATTGCAACAGCAGACCTCCCTGTTTGCTGTATGTACAGTATATACATATCCATATTCGTTAGATCATATGAATACGTGCCTAAAATGACTGTGCGGTTACCGACTAGAAATCTGGGAAAATCCATTCATGTATCAACAGAGGTTTGTGCTCATTTTTTCAATATACTGTACGCAATGTGCCAAAAAGTGAAAAAAAAAGTTTTAATAGGTATCTTCACCAAGTCATAATATGAATTAAATGAGTTATTCTGCTTTTGCAGCTACAGGAATTCATTTAAACAATCTACTATCTAATGCATTAAAACCTTTTCGTTTATTTATTGTGACTTAAAGGCAGTACTTAACAGTGTGTTAAAATTGTATAAAGGACACTTTAATAGTTCCAAAGGTTGCAGATACCACAGGATATTTAATCACTTCTACAGTACAGGCAGTAAGCTCTGCAATACCTGCTGCATGACTTTGGTCTTACCCTACAGTACAGAGTGCCTTAAAAAACAAGGGGAATATGAGCTAGCCAGCAGTCGATATTTATTACTCACTTTATGGAACAATATTAAATGCAGTTACAGCCCCCAAGGGAGAGAAAAAGAGACAGACAGAGAGAGAGAAAGTAAGATAGCGGGAGGGGTGGAAAAAGAAAGTGAGAGAAGAGGAAGAGAGACATGGAGAAGAGAAGTGAGGCTTGAGCTAACCATTGAAGGTCTCTTAGATTTCAGAAAAGAAATTGTGCCACCTCTGTCTTCCTTCTCTATCCCTTTTCTTCCTCTCCCTCAGTCTTCCTCGTGTTCCTCTCCTTTCTCTTTTTCATCTTTCTCCTGGAGCCCAGCCAAGGGTCATCTCTCTTTCTTTCTTCCATTTTAGTCACTCTTCTTTTAATAAAAGACACACACAGAAACACACACAAAGATGTATACTGTCCATTGTCGCCCCCATCCACCCTCACTTGCCTGCTGTTTCTCTCATGCAGAGACACACAAATTCTACCTGACACATGGATACACACCTTTGCCTCCCTCCTTGTCATCTCTGTCTAACTGAGACCTCCTGTGATGCCATCTGACACAAAGCCACATGAAATCAAACAGGCCTGTTTCCACTCCCCTGCTCACAGGTTAATGGTTCAGAGTGGCCCTGGCTCATATCTGGACGAGCCTGAGGGCGGATCCATCTAATATCTGGTGTCTGCTGTTGCACAAAAAAAGTAGAGGGTAAGATAGCCTGGGAGAAAAGTTAATTTGGTCTGTGTGTATGATTGAAAGAGAGAAAGAGTTACATATGTGTGCACATGTTTCTGTTTTTATATCTGCATGTGTGTTGCTGAGGCGTATGCGAGTGCAAATGTGTGTTTGCATGTACAATGTGTGTGTAAGGGCTTAACACCAGTGCCCGAGGAGGCAAAATGTGGCCCGTTTAGCGTAGTGTGTTTGCTTCTGTGTGTGTATGTGTGTGTCAAAGGGTTAACAGTAATATCCGAAGCGGCAAAGGGTGACCTGGCGAGCGTTATTATTCTCCTCACATGAATAATGGAACTTAATATGGAGGGGGTGATAGCTGGGAGCACACACACATAAACACACCCTCACACACCAACACGACCACCACCATCACCACCCCGACCCGAGGATGATCTTGCTGTCATCCTCAATCCCTCCAGACTTCTAGGGGCCACAGAGAGTCACCATGCCCAGAGAGGGGAGGCCTTGGCTGGGGAAACTGTAACCAAGGGTGGGGGGTCTCTGTGGTGAAAGGGAAAGGTCTGGAACACATTTGGTCAAAATTCAGTCAATTATACAGTACTTAGGAAGCCATGACAAACATGCAATGGATAATGGAAGACTGCTTTTTCTCCTTCTGCTGCTGTTTGTTGTTGTTGTTTTTTTTTTCCCTCCTCTTGTCATTCGTTTGATTCATTTTCTCCTTGTACTCATGGATACTAAACTTAGCTTACTTGAACTTTTGTGAACTTTTTGCATTGTTTGTCTTGTCTCCATCCAGCTCCTGAGATCCCCCCAATTCCTCAAAAGATATGCAGTTGTTTTCATAATCAGTATCACTATAATTTACAGAATTTGTCATCCTAATAGAACTGATGTATAATTCAAACAGCCATCCGTCTCTTTAATAGAATTTTTAGGAGATTAATTGCCCTCTCCCTCAAACGCTGCGGCAATAGAGGAGGACCAAAAAGGCTAAATCCAATAATTGAAATGTGGGAGCAGATCGCTAGACACTCGTGTACAAACCATCCCGCTATCCAAATGAGCCTGTGTGTGTCTGTGTGTGTTTGTGTGGTTAGTCTATCAGTGAGTGTCCTTTTCAAGGATCACAGGCCAATCTCCTGTTGGTGATAGCCTTCGCTCTATTCAAAGGTCGGCAGGTATGACTCACAGAGAGATGAGAGGAGGACATCTGTTTACATGAAGACATAACGTAGCTCTGGATATTGAATGGGTTCAGACATTAGTAAAACATTATGATAAAGAGTTATTTTTAATTTCCGCCAGTACACGGTTATATCAAAACTGTGCCGAATGGCAGAGACATCTGCTTGAATATTAAAGGCAATGGGGTCCTACATGAACACAACATTTTCTGCCAAAGTTTGAATAGTTTATAGGTTATAGGTTATTCCACTGGACATTTAACTGTATGTTTTTTTGTGTACCAATCAGGTTAAAGCAACATTTGAATCAAAATGTGATGCCACTGATGATCGTTTGCTTGTGCTGCCAGGCTACTCTCAATCAAATCTGATGAAGCAAATTAGCCAAGTTTCTGAGTATTAAACTTTAAAGGTATAACGAGTAGGATTTGTCGGTTGCTGTTTGTAAACACAACATTCAAAGTTGGCCCCTCCTCCCTGGCTCAAAGCACTCGTGCTTCTTGTGGTCCCACGTGGTTATGATCTGGCAACTGGACGCTACATTTTTTTTATAGAGTCCAGCACATCACATCCTGCGCGCTGTTATTGTCTGGGGGCTACACCACTGCCCAAAGGTTGATGCCTGGAAACGTCCCAAGCACAGCAAAATAAGAAAATACAGGCAGAGGGCAGGGTCTCTGCAGATACAGACACTGCCACACACTTCTAATGGGTCATAAGTGATGATTGAGAGGGGTTGTTTTTGTATGAGTCTATACATTGTTTTTTAGAAAAATCCTACTTGTTATACCTTTAAGTAAATAATACTTAAAGACGTTTTTTCCCAAACTTAAACTTTGATTGTTGCATACTTAGTAATTAATATATAATTTCATAGAGAAATACTCAGGATTTGAAACCATGTTTTCAGGGGCTTTAAGGCCTTTGCTGTTCAGGAATTGTGTGAAGTGACTTCAAGGCGATATCATTTTTGTCCCTAAATTAATTCGCCTGTGCGTTTGGTGGAGCTGTGACAACGGTCAGCACAGGCTAAGAAGCTCAGCCTTTTTGGATTAAAGCATTCACTTTTTCACATTTTTGTGACTTCCTGTGCTTTGCCAGTGTCTTGCCAGTAGCCACACCAGAATTTAATTTTGAACAATTACAGCAAATCTGCTGCATCTGGTGAAGGGATGTTCTTCTCTGTTTCAAGCTGATAAAACTTTTGTATTTGTACATAAAAATCTTTCCTGGTACAGCTTTAAACAGTTACTACAAACACATTTATCAGACTGATACGCACTTTATCCAACTATAAACACATTTTTAGGGATAGGAAACATCCACATTGAATCCTGTTGTACTCATTAAAATAACATGTTGTATTTTCCTAGTTTCCAATAAAATGTTGACGAGGTGTCCGTCTTTTGTTTACACCTCCCAAAATGTCAAAACAGACAGTACGAGCGGATGCAGCGTAGACATGAAACCATTTCCATAACCCTAAAACCAATTGCACAAATGGACAACCAGTAACCACCCGTATGATGAAAACTTCGTTCAAAGCCTTGTGACATACGAGTTTTATTATGGCGGCCTAAGCTGTGGACTCCTGGAGCTGGTGTCAGTCACTCAGCTGGAGTCATAAAGGCCAACAGAGAGACACACAGTCTCATAATGGCTTTTATTTGACTTGGATGGCTTTCCTTCTGTTAGAAGTAATAACAAATAAATATCGTGGTGGGTAAACAAAACAATAAAAGATTTATTAGCCATGGAACTCCTCTGAAATATGACTTTTTAATGTTTTTTTTCTCCTTTATCTTGTTCTCATTCTCCTGCTTTCTTTTTCGTTTTTTGTTATCATTCTCCAATCTGTTTGTCAGCAGTCCACAGAGGGCAGGGCGGTATAAAAGAGATGCAAATCATAGAGATAAACTAGATTGAAGATTTATGGATATAGTTAGATAGTTTGGTAGATAGATGGAGAGAATGATAGATAATCGAGAATGATAGAGAAAGGGAGTGCGGGATGGAGAGCGATTGATAACAGCTTTGCTTTCTATCTGTTTCCTATTTTCTCTGTCGATGTCAGCATTGGAGCAACAAAGACAAAAAAAAAGACAGAAAACCTTTCAGAAAAATCCCATCCCTACCCAAAAAGTGTCAAAACCTTCAAAACAAAAAGTGTAAACATGAGGAATATTTTCCGGCTGTGCCACACATTAAAATATCATAATACCATTCCTGTCTGTCAAATGTTTGCCTTTTTTGTGCTCCTTCGTTACCACAAGCGCTGAGCAAAATTGCACATAAAAGCGCATATTTTCTTTGCCTAAAGAGTATACAATGCCAGGCACATACTTTTCCCATCAAGGCTTGGGGAGAAAAAATGGGGAACGCTCATCTCTTGTCAAACAAAAGGAATGAGCCAGAAAACACAGGGCTGAAAGGGAAACGTCCAAAACGATGAAACCTTGTTAGTTTGAGGAAATGAGTTTTCTGTTTTCCGAGCACGGCTCGCCAATTAACATTCACAGCCCTAATAAAAGTTGATTGGCTCTGGAATAATGCACAACCAATTTTCCTCCTGTGTACGTGAATGTGTGTGTGAGTGTAAATTAGACAGCGTAAGCATATACAATATGTATGTGGGGGTTTATGTATGTGTGACTGCATGTGTGAGCGTGTTTATTCCTAGGTGTATGTGTGTGGGCATGTGTGTGTGTGATTGTCTGTGAAAACTGACCAATAAGAGGCAGCGTTTCTTAGCTGCGTGACAGGAAAATGTTATGAATATGGTTGGTACATAATTACCTTTCTCCACAGAGAGGATGGCTGATTTCCATGCTGTGTACTTGTGTGTGTCTTTGTGAGCATGTGTGTGTGTGCATCAAGGTCAAACAGAAACGTCCAGGCACAGGTCTGCTCTGCTGTGTGTGTTGACTGTCTAACTTGCGTAGTCATGTATTTGTGAGCGGCTGCTGATTGGCTTTGTTAGTACATGCGTGTTCAGTATTCAAGTGTGTGTATGTGTGTGTGTATCCAACTCAGGCCTGACTGGCAGGAATATAGGATGATTAGCTTGTCTGATATTTCATACCTCTCTTTCTCTCTCTCTAATTACATTGTGCTTTCTGAACCCGCTTTGTCTGCCAGGCCTTCTCCCCAACAAACAACACTAATAGAGTTAAGGCCAGGCCGTTGTGTCATGTCAAAAATCATTTGACTCATATCGGTATTCATTATGGATGAAGAAAAAGGAAAAAAAAACTTAGCGTGGCCCATTGTTCAGTGTGTGTGTTAAAGAGAAGGAAGACAAGAGTCATCACTGAGAGGAAGGAAAAAATAAATGTGTTGCTTGATGGTGGTATTAAAATGTATGCGTGTGTGTGTGTGTGTGTTCTCGGGTTCTCGGAATAGATGTGATTGCTTCATTTTCTCTGCCAGAGCAACGCTGCGCTGTTGGAGGGCTTAAGTTGTGAAAAAAAACCAAAACGTTTACATTAAAAACATGCGAAACACACATTCGACAGACACACACACTCTGGTCTTTTATTCTGATTCTCTCGTCCTCTTTCCTCGCTCTTTGCCCACCACTGCCTCTCCAATAATCACGCACACACACAAGGCATTAGATGGACTCATGCCAGCAGTATTTCTGATAGTTCCTTTTGTCTTTGAAGCTCTTTGGACCAAATTGTTCCACTGATCATAAATGTCATATCATCCTTCCCCTCTCTCTCTCCCTCTCTCAATCTCTTTCTCCTTCTATGTCTTTGTGCTGTAATTGTCTCTCTCTCTCTCTCTCTCTCTCTCTGTGTGTGTGTGTGTGTGTGTGTGTGTGTGTGTGTGTGTGTGTGTGCGTGCCATAGATCAAAATGTTTGTGGTTTTGTTTATCATTTGACTCCATATATCTTGGAGTGCTCTGAATACCTCAACTAATGTCTTCTGTCACTTTCTCTCTCTTCCTCTCTCCCCCTCCCTCCTCTGTCTGTCTGTCTGTCTGTCTGTCTCTCTCTCTCTCTCTCTCTCTCCAGAGACCTCAGCGAGAACCAGATTCAGGCGGTTCCGAGGAAAGCTTTCAGAGGAATCACAAGTGTCAAGAACCTGTAAGCACAATTACTCCCTTCCTTTCCTCCATCATTCTTCCTCCCACCTCACCCATCTTGTTCCCCTGCAACTCCTTCTTTTTCTGTGTTATTGAGCCCAATTTTTATAATTATCTCACAAAAACAGTTTATCCAAACTGTCGCTGCAGTTTATTTGAATGTTTCCTTGTTGACCCAGTCAATACCAACTCATTCTGTTTAAACGCTCACCCAGTAGCTTTATTTCAAATTCTAGAAGAGATCCCAAAGTTCTGAGACATTCCAAATATGTCAGGCTGAATTTTGGGGAAATGTGTATAATATGATGCCCAGGACTTGAATATTTCCATTTAATGGAATGGTGCAGCCATGAAAACATTGAGTCTGTGGTTTAAATATTTCTGTCAGTATAAACACAAAATATAAGTATGTGTTATACTGTCAGACAGGGTGGATTAAGATTATTTTTCCAACATTAAAGCTACGGTGTTCATATTTTAGATTTTAACTTGTAATTGCTAGATTTTCTCCTATAAATGAAACCCCTTGATGCAGTTTCCAGTTCCATGCAATTTATCTGTTATTTCCATTTTCCCTGCACCTCCTCACTCATTCTGCTCTTCATCACTTCTCCCTGTCCTCCTCTCTTTTCCTCCTCGCACCTTCCTCTCTACTTTTTTTCAACTCTCCGCATGTTCCAACTTTTCACGTCTTCCTCTTCTTTCTCCTCCTCTCCCTCCCCTCTCCTCTTGTCCAGAGAGGTTTTGTCCTCATGTCAAGCGCTCAATAAGCCCCAGTCATTTATTCATGACGTCCTAATCACCAATAGTGTGATCAATACACTGCCTAATCAATCCTTCTCATCAATAATGGCTGATCAATCCGGCCTGATGCTGCATAGGAAACTACTAGACGGACTCTTGGGGGTAAACAATGTCCACAAAGTGAGAGAGTTCGATATAGGGTTAGACAGAATAGAATAGATTAGAATAGATTAGAATAGAATAGAACAGAACACAATAGAATAACTTTTAAGTACAGTGACCTGGGGCAGATTGTGTTTGTGTAGGACAGTTCAGGTTTGCGACAGTGTGGGACAATAAAGCTGGATGATGCTGAAAAAACCCCGGATTTGCTCAACAAATCTTCTCTGTGTAAATTAAAGTTTGCTGCTGTGTTTTATCAGCCGTGACTGACATGACAGAGGAAAGGAAGGGAGAATGGAATAGGAAAACAGAGCAGAGCATAATAACTACAAGATGCAAAAAGATAATAATGCATCCTTCTGCATGCTCCCCAAGCCTTATTTCACTACTAGAGCTGTTGACTGGCAGGGAAAAACAAACAATACTCTTTGGCTAAATGAGATAGAAAGAAAGAAAGAGAGAGAGGGAGACGGGGTAAGGGGATGATTGTGATCTTAATATACAGATTGTCTGTAGTAGCGATTCCGTTGCAATGTGAACAAATAATAATAAGCACATTTTTTTTAGCATATGTCATGTGCGGGGAGACTGCAATGGATTTAAACTTAGAAGTAAATAAATCATCATTGCAATCACTGATGCAAAGATGGGTCATATTTGATTGCATGCCAACTGCATTTGTCATATTTATCCACTGGACAAGCGCTGGATGAAAATAAATGCTCATTTATTTCATTCCATTATGCCAATGAAGATCATGTAATATTAATGAAAGCTCCAGAACAGCCACAAAACAGAACTTGTGGTGAGATTTCAAGAATGAGCAGCTTTTAAGTCATCACGGATGAGAAGTCGTTCACTGACTACTGGGCAAACTCAATCTGCTGATGATCATGTGATTTCATCAAAAGCTCCAGAACAGCTACTAAATGAACGCTGTGGTGAGATTATCCTCTCAACCGCAAAAGATTCTACATGGCAGAGCCTTTGTATAGCTGACAGGTGACAAGCTGCTAATTGGCATCCAACCTCGGTAGTCATGTTTGTAACTGTGATGAAGTTACTTTAGAGATTAGTTTAGTAGTCCCTTTTCCACGGGGGTTTTGTTATTTTGTACACCCCTGTGTACATCAAACAGTGTTTTCTCAACACAAAAATAATGACTTCAGATAGATTCGCTAGGAATTCTGGGCCCAGGTTTGGGTTGGCACATCACAACATTTCACCCCACTAGCAAAAACACTGCTTAGCTAAGCTTAGTGAGCACTCACAGAGACTATTACAACAACTGCTTGAATTTATTTCCGGTACATCTGTATAATCAGCCAAATGCATGTATCACCTTAAAATGTGAACTCATGTGTCCTTGAATTGTTAAGATTAATCTTTCTAGTACTTTTTCATTGGGCAATCTGTGAATTGATTAATATGCATCTTGCTGCAGATCAGTAATTCACAGTTAGGCTACAGGCAAATGTGCTCTTCTGCTTAGTTTCCTCTCCCAAGTGTGATGTAAATTCAATATGGCCGCCAAAGTCCACAGGAGATTATTACTCTTAAGTTAAATGGACCTGAAAGTGCCTGTACTCTGTGCTGCTGCTGCTGTGTGTGTGTGTGCGTGTTTGTGTGTATGTAAGTGAGTGAGTGTCAGTTCTCATGGCTGGGCTCCAAACCTTTGAGTTCAGGCTGGCCTCTGATCATCTAATCCACTCTCCCTTCTCACGTCGGACACAATCCAAACTAAACGCTGCGCGCCACCTTACCTCTTTCACCTTCGACTCGCTCAAGTGTTTCACAACCATTTGAAGTTCAGTGCCAGAAAACTGCTCATCAAATCACATCGTAGTTGCAACGTCACAGCACCTTGCGTGTTGATATTAATGTCTTCAACCTGTATTCATCCAGGAAAGGTTTGCAGAGCGTGCAAGCTCTCTTTCGGTAATTCCCTGCATCACATCCATACATTAACACCCATTTACACCTGAGAGCTGCTCAGTGTAGCCGCAGTCTGGTCCCACTGAGCAGCACAAATGTACAGTCGGGGAAATTCAATATGAGTTTCCAGACTTTTCACATTGGATATATTCCACTCTAAAATGCTGCACTCTGCTCTTACCTTTTTGACACCAGAGTCTCTTTTCTAACACGGCTCTTCACTTTCTGCCAAAGCTATAAAGTCATATCAATCAAATTTGACGGTAAAATTGTCTCTTCCCCCGTTAAAATGTTTTTCACTAAATTGCTTTGACCTACAAAGTGAATCATTTTACTTTTTTTTCCACCAAAATTAGGAGTGACTCAGGCATATAAAGATAATTCATTTCTTCCTCCTCCTCCTCCTCCTCCTCCTCCTCCTCCTCTTCCCTGTTCTTCTCATCTTTCTTTCTATAGTTTCTCCTCTTGTCCGTGCTACTTTCTTATACATTCTCTTCCTCCTTTCTTCCCCATCCATCTTTTCCTTCCCCCTTTCCTCCCCCTCAAATCACATCACTTTCCCTTTCCCCCTTTCTCTGTCCTCTGTCACATCTTGCTCTCTCCCTTCATCTGTCATCACATCTTCATCCTCCATCCTTCCTACCAACAATTTTTCTTCCTCTTGTTTCTCTTATTATCTGTCTGTCAATCTTTAGTCTTTCCCTCTTGGTCTTTTTTTTTCTCTCTCTTTCAATTCCTTTCTCTTTTTTCCTCAATCTCTCTTTCTTTCATTTTCTTTTACTCTCCATCTATTCCACCCTCTGTCGTTCACTCCATTCCTGCTCCCCATCTTCCTTCCACTCCTCCCTCCTGTCTCACATCCCTCCATTCCCAGTTCCCACCAACTAGTCCCCTCCCTTAAATTCTCTCTCCCCATCTTTCCCCACTGTTTCCCTCTTTTTCTTTTTTCACCACCCCTCCATCCCTCCATCCCTTCCTCCATTAGACAAGGTGACTCCTGCAGTAAAAGGCTCCAGCCCTCCATTATACCACAGAGTAAAAAAAAACGTCATGACATTCTGTCCCTGGTGGACACAGCATTGATTTTTCTTGTGTGTGTCTCTCTCCCTCTCACTTTGTCTCTCTGCCCCTCGCTCTCACTTTCTCCTCTGTCTCTCTCACTGCCTCCTGGCCTCTCTCACTCGCTCTCAATCCATGTCTCTCTCCCTTTCTGTCTCACTCACTCTGTCTCTCAGAGGACAGGGTCTCTATCTCTCTCTCTCTCTCTCGGTTGTTCCCTTTCATGCTGCCTAGTGGCTAGCATCGTATCGTACGCCATTTATTGCACTTCTTTCACACACACACACACACACACACACACACACACATGAATACACACATACTCACAGACCCTTTCGACCCTGCTATCAGATTGACTGCTTTGCTGAAACTGCCAAGAACCTGGCAAATACGATTACTGTAGGCTTCTGCTAACCTAAGGAGACAGGTATATGCCATACATCTGTGCGTAGGTGTTTGTGCGTGCTCCCCTATACATTGTGCTGACTGCTGGTCCTGTCATTCCTCTAAACTCAACACGTCAGTCAAACTACAGATGATAAAGGTAAATGTAGAGTTAAAATGGATTGAAAGCACTGTGCCAAAATTCCTGTAATACGCTGTGTGTTTTATGGTTTTATTTACTGTACGTCA
The DNA here is from genome assembly GCA_003416845.1 of Oplegnathus fasciatus. NCBI lineage: Eukaryota > Metazoa > Chordata > Actinopteri > Centrarchiformes > Oplegnathidae > Oplegnathus > Oplegnathus fasciatus. The sequence continues at coordinate 252,674 of NTHP01000208.1, read as the reverse complement.
TATTCTGGATGTTTATCTAATCTTATCTAATCAGATTTTCTATAATCTAATCTTGTCTCATCATGTCTTGTCTGGTTGTGTCTTGTCTGGCCATGCCAGGAAAGCTATCATGTTAACCACAGCAGTGAATGTCCAACAACGTGGTTTCTTTGGCATGTAAGTGTAGTGTCTTTGCTGCTCCTGAGTGTCTGACAAAGTCAGGATGCAGCAGGGAAAAATGTCTGATCCCTTCTGAGAAACAAGATGCCATAGAATCGCCCAATTTTTCCAAGAACTCTGTGTCAAGTGTGATCACTGGTGGCAAGTTCCCTCTGCTCAAAGGAAGCGACAAATCAAAGATTAAAGAGAGAAATACAAAAGCAGCTCCTAAACACTATCAAGCAAGCTCTCTGTCCACAGAAAACTGACTGACCCTTTGCACCACCACCTCCGCCTCAAGAAGAATACATTGCAGTCTGTGGTGTGGGCAGCATATTGAGGTTAAATGATTTCTGAGTATTTGAATGAACCCAACTGTTATTGCCTTTTTGGTCCACCAAAGTCAAGCTACCTAGTGCAGTCTTAACATGAATGTGTTATTCTAAACCTATCCTTTGGAACAATTCTCTGTTACCAGTTACTGGATGTTCACTGCTGCAGGCTCGCATCGGTTGGCTGTTGATTTTTCTTTCTATCCGCTCGGCTTGTGTTACCACTTACTGAGTGTCTGCGTCTCTGTGAGCAACAACCACTAGCAAAAACTCCTTTGTTCATTCTGAGGGTCGTTTCAAAGATGTAAAGATATTTTTTAAAAGTTTGCTGTCTAAAGGCGAGCAGTTCTAGCGAGAGTTTAATCAGCCATGTGCAGAATGTTCAGTTACATTTACCCCCTTGCGCTGTCGCTGATTTAATTAAAGAAAAAAAAGTTAAACAACTCACAACATTGTTTCACGCGTTGCAAAGACCTTGTTTAAATGGGTGGTGTCACAACTCATTCAGTTCAATTGAAAATGTATTCATCCCTCGGGGTGCAATTTGAGGCAATTTGAGGCAAGCTGGTTTGCAAACATAATAACACAAAATCACGACAGACAATTAATTCACACACTTAAATGCAATGTAAAAATGCTAAATATATTCGCATAAAGATAAAAATCAAATAAAAGCAGAGATTAAAAAGTAGAGAGCAATCATTAAAAAAGTTAACTATACAGGTGGTAATGTTGAAAATAACACATCCCTCCCCCTCCTTGAACTGTCAGCACTGAGTGCCATACGCTAACACACTATAGACTAGGTTCAAATGGCACTTGCAAATATTTATTGAGTTTTTGCATACTTTTCTGCGAGTGACAACAACCTCCACCCGCCTGATGAGTGAAGAGAGACAGAGAAGCAGAGGTAAATGTGATCAACCACGGATATGTGTACAGTTGTAGTCACGCTTAAATCACAACATATGTGAATCACTCATGCTGGGAGGCTTATATTGTAGCTGTAGTTGGATTACAGAGAAGCATGGACACATCAGATAAGGTACAGCTGTTTCATATGCCCTCACATTACACCTCACTGCCCACACAGACACGTTTTTTATCATCTGTAGCCATCACGTCCTCATATTGTACCTTGTTTTCCATCTGCCTGCCTTCTCGCTCTCTTACCCACTTTTTCTATTGTGATAAAATTTAATTCATTTTTCCCACTGGGTCCACCCGTGCTCAACATTCACACACTCATAGTACCTTCAGGTGGTTGGAAGAATGTGCTCAGAGAATGTAATATGTAATTTCTTCAAACAATACAACCATACAGCATATCAGTGTAAGAACAAAAAAGAACCCACCCCATGGCTTTACTTCTTTACCTTTCCTCTTCCTGTCATCCTCTCCTTTCTCTTCTCCCTCATAAAACGCCTCCACGCTTCACGCTTCCCTACCCACAATGCAGTGCAGGTTGGCCGTTTGTTTGAATTATGACTACAGCGCCTTAGAGAGAGGTGAGAACATTGTGTCGGCTGCGTGCACACGCACACACACAAGTTTCTGACCTGCACTGTTGTGTGTCTCTGTCACTGCAGATGTTTTCCTTCAGTTGTTTTTATGTTTACCACAATTCCAACAATGGACAACTAGAGCCAGGCATACATCTAGCAAGAGTGTGTTTGAAAATATACAAAAATTATTAATAATGGGCTTCCTTTTGATAGCAGAATATCTATAAATGAAGGTGACACCAGAAGCGATAATGCAGACACATTCAGCATGTCATTTCTTCCCCGGCCAAGCATACTGTGCCTTGCACCAATATATAAGGAATAATGGGGGAGAAGACAGAAGACACAATAGCCAGCTTCCTGAAATTGTTTGCTCAGATTCCCATCATTCTTTGCACTACACCAACCCCCCCGCACTCTTCCTTAAATGGCAGGATGTGGCTAATTCATTAAAGGTCGTGACCAACCGAGACAGGAGGGAGAAAATGTCAATGGCTCTGTCTGAACTGTAGCATATTTAGCTAGACAGCATTTCCCTCACCGTTACATTTTTCATTAGAGTGATAGGATTTAGTTTTGATGTAAAAGTTACTTAAACTCAAAAGGAAGGGAACACTAGGGAAACACAACCTTCTAAGTGTAGTGGTTATTTTCAGCCAGAGGTACCACACACACTGCTGTATGCTTTCCCGAAAAGTGTCAAATTAGATTTTGGAGTTTTGCAGGGTTGCCAGGATTGACTTGAACTTTAACGTTAGACAAATGTGTTTCTCTTTTCACTGTTTATTTCCCTTGCTAACAGAGCTATAAAAATTATAAATCCACTTCAAGCAAATGTAAGCTTATATTCATTTTGTCTAATTCGATATGCAAAAAAGACTTGGATGGAAAGCCACTTGGTGTCCTTGACAGCATGAACCAATCTCAGTCTGATGAACAGAAGGGGACTTATAATTATGTGAAAAATGTGACATGGCTTCCTGTACCCTTGAATATGACTAAAAGCAGACTCATAATTTGCAAGTCAAGGCCTACCCTGTATTGTACAAATCAATTACTGCAGGCTACATGCAGTGGTAGCCATTGCAGATGTTCATCCACCCTGCATTAATCCTACATCAGCAGTATTGCGGGTTTTCCCAGCATTTGTTCTCGGAGGTGAATCAACAGCACATCAAACCAGCATCGATTGTCTCACTTATACGAGCACGTTAGTATCATAATGTTATTTTTAGATAGAGAGAGAACCAGAGGAGACAGGGAGAGGTGGTGAGGGATGTATAAGCAAACAGAAAGATTTAAAGATTGTGAGGAGATAGAGAAAGAGAGAGAGAAGGTGAGTCCTTCATTCTGCACTTCTACATTCCTACCACATCCAACCTTAATCCACTTACATCTACCACTCATCCCTCACCACTCCTGTGTTCTTCAGTCTTTTACTTTTTCTTTCCATCCATATATTTCTTTCTCAATTCCCTTCTTTTTGGCTTTCCAATCTCCAACCTCCTTCACCTCTACTACTCTTTTGGTCCTTTGCTTTCCTCTCCAGCGGACCACCATTTCTGTTTTATTTCTTTCATTTCTCCACTCTCTCATTTTACACAATGTTTTGTAGCATGTCTCCCATATGCAGCAGGCCAGCAGACTGACTGAGTGACTGAGTGATGAAGTTACACTATTGGTTGGTTGAGTTTTGGAGTTTCCCCATTGGTCATTGCTCCTTCAAAATGAATAAGCGGGTTATCCTTCGCTCGCACAGCACTGAAGTCTACGACCACTTACTACGTGGGTCAGAAGTCGGTGATGGTGGAGATATCTTAGTGACATGACTTAGAAATGTGAGCAGAATCAAAGTTTATGCAAATGCACAGCAGTAATGGATGTTTTAAGGGAACTTTTGTTCACCAAATGTTTTGCGAGAACGACATCGTTGTTTGAGTGCCCCAAATTGACATGTGTTTACAAGTGACAAAACCCTCTAGCTGTGAAGTTGTTGTCAAACCGGCTGTCAGTGTTGGTGACCACAATCATGATGACCAAATCCCCCCAATCTTAAAGAAGTAGTAATTTTAACCCAAACCATGATCATTACATTACATTACAAACAACATATTTTGACGTTTAGTTTGGGGGACTTCTGATTTTCATGTGTAAAATTTCTTTTTAGTTTAGCTAAGTTTAGTTAAGTTAGTTATTTAATTGGTAAAATCTAAGAAAAGGTGATTGTAGTCTTAGCAGAAGAAAGAGTTCTACTTCAGACCAATAATATTCATAAATACTGCCCAAGTTGATGTAACTATACATTTATCACTAGTTTAACACTATAGAAAGCGACTACCACAAAAATTAAGCATACTTGCCACATGAAAGAGATGGTCAGCAACTTGGCCACTCACAGCAAGAAACAACAAGTGTGAGCACAAGTTATCTATCAAACAAGCTGAATGCCGACTTTTGTTGCATTGAATTTGTTTTCTTGTAAGATGAAAGTTAGATTTGTTTTAATCTTCTGTGTTGATCATATCAATCTGAGAGAAGCTTGCAAGAATGTTGGAAAAGTTGTTATTTCTGTTGTCATACACCTCACAAGGAGCCACAGCACATCACTGTTTATTCAATGTGTTTCCAATATGTCTCCATCACTATTCATTGTGTAATTTCTTTATCAACAAAAATGTTCTGCGTCAGGCTGATGGGAAACCGCTTTTGTAATTTCCAGTCAAAAATTGCGCTGTTTACATTATTTGTCAAATTTGATGAATTTATATTATTATTTGTTGATATGCATTGGATGGAAACCCAGCTTTATGTATCCTGCGTCTCTTCCTCTGTCCTTTCATTAATTACTCAGTCAGTAGTAGTTGCTCACTGATGGATTCATGGAGTGGCAGGGTTGCTGTGTGTGTGTTTATGTGTGTGTGTGTGCTTCCCTCTGCTCCAGATGGTAGCAGAGGGAAGCATTGAATCAGTCTGCCAATAGGCTTTATGATAGACATGATTAAACACACTAACTAATTATATGGAAGGAAATTAAATTCTGGACCCCCGTTCTATCCCCTGTAACAAACATCCGAGGTCTGAACATGTAAAAGCACACACACACAAGGACTATCAATGCAACACAACGGTACAAATATAGAGAGCACACACACTCACACAGACACACAAAGTACACCCTCATCCCAGATTGATACCAATCATGTCACTGCTAATCAGGGTGCTTGGTGAACAAAGCTGTCAGAGGAATCTAATCATATCACAGATGATGGAATCGTTTACTGTGGATGGGGATGGGAGATGAAGTGCATGGCCGCCAATATGAATCCACCAGTTATTCTCAATTTTAGGAAAATTACAGATGTGAGGTTTTCCGGAGCATAGTGATAATACGTTCTCAGAATTATCAAAACACAATCCTGTAGAGTTACGTACAGTTGAAAAGTTGAAGACATTTCATCACTTGTCTGGCAGTCTTTGTCAGCAAAGTGGTGGGAATCCCCCAACCTTGAGTGCCATTGGTGGACATTGAGAGACAATGGAGTCAAATGAATAGAAACGTAGAGGTCTTCAACTTTCAATTTTTAATCTGGTGGTTATTCATGGAAATCTTACAACAAGTTCTCACCAACAACAAAATAGGTAGTTTATCAGTACCTTCAAAAACAACCCATACGAATATTGCAAAAATGATATGTGAGCATTTAGACAAATTGAGCATAGTGTTAGTTCAGGCAGGCCACAAAGTCAAGCTCAGCTCACAATCCCGGCTACAACAGCTGATCTCAAAGCCAGCCCTCATCAGCTGACGGCTCAGCTGATTCACCGCTACGTATCCAGTTGGCAAATGGCCAAGGGGGCGCCTTATTT
>NTHP01000208.1:206112-246632 GCA_003416845.1 Oplegnathus fasciatus | reverse complement strand
GTGTGGTTCTATAGGTGACCGTCTGAAAACAGCTTGTGGTGGTGCGTGGACTACAGATATCAGCCCGACCCGACAGCCGTAGGGCGTCTGGAGTGAAAATGGTCATCGGGCGCAACAATTGATGGTTTTATCCGTGTAGTGAATCATAGTGGACGACAAATCGAGCATAGCGTTAGTTCAGGCAGGCCACGAAGTCAAGATCAGCTCACAATCCCGGCCACAACAGCTGATCTCAAAGCCAGCCCTCATCAGCTGACGGCTCAGCTGATTCACCGCTACGCATCCAATTGGCAAATGGCAAGGGGGGCGCCTTATTTAAGCTGCGCTAGCCTGCCTACTCTTTCTGCTTCCTCTGCAAGCTGCTTTGCAACCCACCTCCACCCCAGCTCCTCCTTTCCAGTCTGTGTCTGACTTAATCAATGTCATTCTGTTTTCATTGATGCCTGTTCTGTTCTGTACCCTATGGGGGGGTCTTTTGCTGCTGCTCTCCCCGCCTTAGGCTTTCCATGTATGCGTATGGAAGGGCAGGGAGGTGTGCTCTCCCTGCCTTAAGCTTTCCACGTGTGCACGTGGAAGGGCGGGGACGTCCCAGAACAGAGCCATGCCGCCAAATATTAAATGAAAATAGAATCTTTTTGACTATAGTGGTCCTGACTGAACTAAAACTTCTTGGTTAGGTAAAGTTCATGGTCATGGTTAAAAGAAACCAACATTGATTTTTGGCAGATGACAGGATGCGAACCACAGTCTCTATTGTCAAAGTCAGACATACACCCCACCGGTCTTCCCAACCTCTTCCCTAAGAGGTTTTGGCAATCTGCTTCCACCTTTGCTGCATCGAGTGGACAAACATTATTTTCTCAGTTACAAGAGGTAATTTGTGAGGAAAACGTGGACATAGGTCATTTTTAGCATTTAGCATGTACAGCACCAATGCTGTTGTATCTTTGAGCAGAGTCTCACATCTGACCATGTAACACTATCGCCAGACAAGAACATAGATATTGGACAATATCTGCTAAACCCCAGATTATGTTCAGTGACAAATTTTTTACATCCTGTGCCAACATTTTTGAAATTCTCACTTTCTACAATATTTATGAGTATGAATAAAATAAGCTATGGTTAAGGTACAGTAAAGGTTAGGTAATTGAAACACTTGGTTAAGGTTAGCGAAAGATCGTGAACAATAATTGCAGGACGTGAACTTCAGTCTCCCACGTGAAAGTAGGATGTGCTACACACTTACAACATAAAAGGCACACTACTTCCTGCATTGGCACTGAACGTCAGCATCAAAGGTACATTGTGAGGAGCAGATTTGTCCAATATGGATGTAATTGCCAGATACTGGGCTGTTCTACTTGATGAATAAAATAACACGGATGAATCAAATGAAACAAACCTTAATAGACCTCTTTGTTCTCTAGAATAGCTCAGCCTTATCCCTTTACTTAATATTCAGTGTTACAAGAAGACCAGTACTGAAAATATAATTGCTTTAATAACTACAGTCAACTTTGGCAGTACCATGCGTCCCCATATGGCTGATCAGGCCGTGTGCCAGTTTCCTAAAAAAACCATGCCTCTTAATTACATAAAACACAAACATGGCACAGCCATATGTTGGTATGATCTCCAGACTCACTATGATTTAAAGTCCAGTCATTTAACAGATGCTCACACTCACAGCTCCCTTCCAACAAGTAGCCAAAAAAGAAAAAAGAATCTTAGATTCAAAACATGGCTTTTAACAAGACCACACAACCCTATCAGACTATTCTTTAATACTGTTATAAAACAGAGCACTTGTTTGGTGCTCCACATTGATAATCCGAGGCATCTTTACCAATTATGCTCAATTAATCAAGTGCGGTATGGCAAAGGCCGTAAACAACTTATCTCTAAATCACCTCTAAAATATAATTGCATTACATCAGAGCAGATCAAAACATCTCATCAGTCTCTGGAAGCCTTTGGAGGGGTGAAAATAATTATGTTGCAAGCTAAACCTGGCCTGCGGGCACAGAGTCGTTTGATATTCACTGTCTTGAGTCCAAACTGAAATCATGCCAACTGTTAACCACCAGCAGTTGGTAAATATCAGGTAGAAATACATGAAAAATATGCTTGCTGTACTGCGCCGTGAACTACTTTCTATGACACACTAGTGATGCCTCGAGCACACAGCAAATTTTAAAATAAGAGTATTAAAAAAAAGACAATTGCAGTATTTTATTTTATTTTATAAATAGCAGCTTTTCCAAGTTTTGTCTGTGTTTAAATATCATTTTGCGGTTTAGTTTGGTTTGCAAGCTCTTGTGGTAGTGCTAGTTAGAGGAGACAACACCTTAAGATAATGATGCAGTAATGTACAGTAAACTTTTTAATGTCTATTTTTCACAGTAGAGACAATAGAGACTTTCTTTGAACTGCTGCTTTTTGAATGCAGCTGCATATTGAGGTGCGCTAGAGGTGTACTATAGTAAATACATTTTTCAGATACTCTGAGGACTTACATGTTCCTCAGAATCTTCTCACACACTCACACAAACATGCACATATAAAAACAAACGAAAGAATATGTTGCTTCTGAAGCCCTGATGTAATTTCTGTGGCCCTACAGCAGCAACCCAAGTCCTTTTTTGGGAACCACCTTCCTCAGGGTCAAAAGCTCACATGACTGATATACAGTAACAGGTGCTGCAGTGTGCCGAGCAGGCACTGGGGCTATGTAGAGAAGAACAAAAAGAGATTTAGGAGGTTGATAAGAGAAAACAGGGAGAAGAAATGGATTAGCAATGGATAGATGGAGTGTGAGAAGAGAAAAGGTGAAGGGGAATCAGAGATGAGAGGAGATGAGAAGGGCACTAGAGGGAGAAAAAAAATGGATTATGAATGGAGAGAGTGAGAGAACATGAAAAATGGAGAAGATGGATGCTCGGAAACGAGGGCAGAAAAAAGAAAGAAGTCAAAGAAAAAAAGGATTAGGGATGGAGGGATCTAGTGGAAGAGAGATGAGATGGGGAAGGGGACAAGGAGAAGAAGATTAAGGTGGAGTGATATGCTTTTATCTTCTAGTGTCTGGAGAGCAGACAGTAACTAGCCATGCTCTGTGTGTGTGTGTGTGTGTGTGTGTCTACGAGGGTATTTGTGTTTGTGGACCTTTATGATTACATATGTTTTTCTGTGTGTGTGTTTCTGCTAGTGTGTGTGTGTGTGTGTGTGTGTTTGAATGTCTTTCTGCTTGTGCTTGGTTACATCTTTTTCTCCATGTATCTGTGTGTGTGTCCACCTGTCTGAGTGTGTGCGTGTAACAGTCTAAATGCCACTCATCCTTCGTGGTTGAGTTAAAACAACAAGAAGATACTTGTCTGCCCTTTGTATCTTTCCATCTGCAATCCATCCATGTGCTCCTCTGCAGAAGAAGAAGAGAGGGGGAGGAGAGACAGAGGGAGGGATGGATGGGAGGGAGGGAAGGAAGGAGGGAGGGAGGAGTGGAGGTTCCGGGGTTGTTGGGTTCATGGATGGAGGGATGGAGGGATGGATGGTGGCTAGGAGGGGGGTTGAATACTTAGAGCTGAACAAATTAAAGTAAAAGCAAAGGATAGATGACGGTGGGGTACAGGGTGCATCTGGGCGTCCGGTGAATGAGGCGTCGAGTGAGCCAGGGAGGAGGGGAAGGGTGAGAGAAGAAGAGAAGGGAGGCAGAGAGAGAGGAAGGAAGGAGAACGGGAAAGAGAGGCAGAGTCGTGACTGTAGGTTGATTTACGGAGGCTTTCCTTTTAATGAAATTGTTTCAGTGACAGAGCCGGTAAAAGGCCCTTAATGGATTGGCTGGCCTAATGTAATGAAATTACTCCCTCTTTCACTACAGAGAGAGGAAAAAAAGAATAAAAGAGGACATGGGGAGGAGGGGAGAGGAGAAGGAGGAGGAGGAGGATGGGAGAGGAGGGGTGGAAGAGGAGAAAATGCAATTAATATTTACAGAACAGACAAGCAGGGTGGGCTTTAGTAGCTACGGCTCGCTCGCTCTCCTCTTCACTGTGTCTACCTCTCTCGTCCCTCTCTCTCCCGGTGGCCAGTGTGCGCTGGGCATGCAGCAGGGGAGGGAGGTGATAGGCTGACGCCAGACAGGCCACTTCAGCGCACCGGTCTCCTCTCTCGCGCTCTCCTTTTCCTCTCCTCCTCTCCTCAGGGCTGGCCATATCAGCGCCGAGGTGAGAGACTTAACCTTAGCTTGTGTGCTATCGTCTGGACTGGGTATCCCTAGAGTGTGTGTGCGTGTGTGTCTGGGAGAGAGAGTTAACGCCGGTTTCTCCTACCTGCTACCTTGAGCCCACTTACTGGGGTATCACCTCACACACACCCCCACATGCACACACACTCATTTACGGAACCTGTCTTTTGTCAGTCCCTCCCCCAGCTGAGCAGACCTTGCATACTTGCGCCTGACTCTCTCCCATCTCTCTCTCTCATCTTTGTGTGTGTGTGTGTGTGTTTGTCTGTGCGTGTGTGTGTGTTTGTGTGCTCGGTGCAGGCAACTGGACAGCAACCACATCAGCTGCATCGAAGATGGAGCTTTCCGAGCGCTGCGCGATCTGGAGATTCTGTAAGTAGAGAAAAACCCCGGTCCTCTCACTCTGGCTCCTCCATCTCTCTCCTCCTCCTCCTCCTGCTCTCATCCCCTCTTCTCCTCTCTTCGCTTTTTCATGTGTTGTCTGTGAAGCAGGGACCTGTCCTGCGCTCTCCTTCTCTCGGTATCAGCTTTGTTTTCTGTCTTACTCAGTTTTTTCATCCTTCCATGCTTGTTTTTCCCTTCATCCTCTCCTCTCTTACTTGCACGTCATCCCCTTCATCTACTTTTCTATCTCATCTTTTATCTGTCTCTTTATACACATCTGCTGTACATCTTCAATATAGGAAAAGCTTTAACTTAAAGATGCTTTTGTTGAGAAAATATAGTTTCTGTGTGTGAATTATCTTTTGTGATATTCCTGCGTATGTGCGTGTGAGCTGAGGTGCTCGTCTAAGTGCTCGTGTGCATTGCCTGTAAGGATGAAGTGTAGCGTACCTGTTCATTCACCAGCAAATTAGTTGTCCTTGACTTACAATGCACGCACACACACACACACACACACACACACACACATACAAAGAGTGAGGAAAACTGCCACCTGCGCTTTCTCTGCACCATGTGTGTTAGTGCATGTGGGTGATTCCCTCTGCATTTGGGAATATGTTGATGCTCCTGCATATTTGCTTCCAGCTGTGCATGTGATTGAGTGTGTGTGTGTGTGTGTGTGTGTGTATATGTGAGTATGTGAGAGCGTGCGTGAAGTTTGTGCGTCTGATCTGTCCACATTTTTAGAGCTGCTCATTTGTCACTGTGCTCAGAGGCGTGACTGGCAATTGTGCAATGCTAGGTTGTGTTAGGTTGTGTCTACTTTCTCCACACTTGTGTGTTACGTGTGTGTGTGTGTGTGCGGGCGTGCATCATTGTACACGAGTGTGTGTGTGTGTGTGTGTGTATGTGTCCATGGCGTGCATTTGCTCTGACACGGAGGCAGATGCTGTGCTTCACTGTGTGTTGTGCATCTGAACCAATTTCCCCATTTTTGTGCTAAAATATTTAAAGGTTATCGTGTCATGTCTTAATTTTATAAAGGATTGAGCTGGAAAAAGTTGCCAAATAGGGATCCTTTTGATCCTTTTGGTTGGCACCAGCATTGGTTCATTTGTCTGCAGGGTTGTTGGCAATGCATTCATAGTCTGCTGTATGGTGGTGAGAGGCGAAAAGGTTAGTGGTATTGTTGCTGAATATGTTTATTAGAGGGTAAAACTGTATAGCAAATAAGACAAAGAGAAAGAGGGAGAAGCACATAGACAAAGACAGACAGAGTCAGTAGGCGAAACAAGATGACAGCAGAGGAGAGGACAAGATGATTAGAAAGAATGATAGCAAAAAAATAAGAGGAGGCTGACAGTACTGTCCCAGCCTCTAGTCTGCCTGTCTCCGGTTTCATAGTACAAATGCTAATTGATCATTACAAGTGGACATGGCTGAGGTCCATAGAGAGAGGCACACCAGAACAGACTCATAATACTAATAATACAGTGTTGAAGTTGACATGTGAACAGGAAGTTGCTGATTCTCATGGTTTTGAACACATTGTGACAATAATCAAGCTTTTTTCATCAGTTAGGCAGCCCAAATGAAGAATAGAACTCTAATTGGCTGCTTCTGGAGGAAATCTGTCTCATTATCACATGAAGATCTACAGTACCAAGCAACATTGTGGGAGACAGACTATTAAAACCAGAGACCATTATTTAAAGGGACATGATACAAACCAGAGCAGCAGTTTATGAACAATCTGTCAAAATCTATTGGGTCCTTGTGTTCTTTTAGCAGCTTTTTGTAAAATGGCAAAATCAAAAGCCAACTCCTAATTAATTTATTATTGAAACCATTGATTCCTACTTTGTGTGCAATGTACAATTTTATTTTCCTTGAAATCACTTCTATTGAAAATCAAGGATAGAGTGAAAAACATTTTTATCCTAATTGTATACAGTAGAACTCTGGTATTTGTAATGTAAAAGCTCAGTGGGATTCCAAACAGTATCAGGCACATCTTGATGAGCATCCTGCTGTTGTAGGTGTGATTGTTCTTGGTGCAGTCTGGTGCCGCCTAATGTGTTCACATGAATGATTAAAGAGAGCGGAGGATACAGTGGAAATGTCTCAATACATGGCAGTGTATACTGTGGACCACATTCAGTCCAACATAAAATGTCCTCACAGCTCTTACAAGTAGTAGAATAAGTGTATGTGTTTTAAATGCTGTAAAGAAAAGAAGAAAAGAAAGCATTTCATGAGTGTTTCGTGTTAATATCAGCTTGGGTTTATTTGAAATGCTGCAATTTCTTTATTTTACCACCTTTCATTCAACCTGTCGTGATTCCCCTTGTACCTTTTTATTTCCTTTTAGTAAAGTTAGCTCTTTTGATTCCTCAGCCTCACTTTTTGCTCAGCGCACAATGGAAGTGATAGGGGGCTGATAGAGGGGGATCGGCAGTGCGAGATACAACATATTAGCAATTCATAAGACTCTGACAGCTGAGTACTCGGCAGGATTTACAATTCACTGTAAATACGCAGCCGTTCCCATTCACAGCAGACAGCATGACAGCGCACAGTATATTCACTGAATGTGACGTTTTAATAAAGGCAGGTGTGTGTGTGTCTGTTTGTGTGTGTGTGTGTGTGTGTGCAAGTGTTTGTGCACGTGTGCAAAGGGCATGAATGACAGTAAGCAATTCTGCCGCTGGACTGATCTTCATTTCAAGCGTCTTAACACACACATACACACACATACACATACTCCCGCACAGATGTATGCGTATTCTCGCATATGCACACACACACACACACACACACAGACACAAGCACAGCCCCATCTGTTCAGTTCCTGGGGTTGATTTCGTGACCGTAGTACAAAATGGGGTGATAGAGATAACAGTGATTGGAGGTCATGTGACTGCACCATCAGGTAGGTGTGTATTTCTGTGTGTGTTTGTGTACGCGCCCACCTGGGCACACTAACTGTTGTACATGAGTGTGTGTGCGTGCCTGTCTGTGAGTGGGCTCTTGTACTTCTATCATTGTGAGGACCAGTTTGCTTTTAAGACCTTCACAGCGAGAGCATATTTCAGAAGTGCTGGCCGTCACTTCTTCAAAGAGCAGTTTCTTTGTTTTTAGAGTTTAGATCAGAATTATTAGGTTTAGGTTAAGGAAAGGATTAGTTGATTAATCCAGCAGTAATGCCGAACATTTGCTGGTTCCAGCCTCGGTATTTGCTGCTTCTGAGTTTTATATCATTGCAAATTGAATATCTTTGAGTTTTCGTCTGTTAGTCAAACAAAACAAGCAATTTGAAGATGTCACTTGGGTCTCTGGGAAATCGTAATTGTATTGTCAGACATTTTATAGATGATTAATCAGTTAATTGAAAGAATAATAAACAAAAATAAATTCATAATGAAAATAATTGTTAGTTGAAGCCCCGGTTAGGGTAACATCTGGGATTAAGCATGTAGTTGTGATGGGGGTTAGGCTATGGGATAGGAAATGTAGCACGGCAATGCGGGTCCTCACAAGTGTAAAAGTCCAAATGTGTGTGCATTCATTTGTGTGTTTCACTGTGGTTGGATATGCATGTGTCAGCGTGTGTGTGTCTGCCAACATCCTTGCGTGTTTGCCTGCGCCTTTTTGTGTGTGTGTGTGTGTGTGTGTGTGTATCTGTGTACATCTAAGTGTGTGTGCTCTTGTGCCTGTTTTTTGTGTGTTTTTTTTAGCTGACACACATTTCCATCACCATCTACTGGTCAAAAGTAATGCATGGTGGAGCTTTAAGGTGATGATCACTCCAAGAGATGTGTGTCTGCATGTGTGACATTAGTTAGAAACTACAAGAGTATTGTATAAGAGACTGTATGGAGGCTGGAAGGCAAATGGGTACATGTTGTGTGTGTGCGTGTGTGCATGTGTCACGCCAGTTGAAAGAAGCGACGCACTGCGGATGTGTGTGCCACTAACGAATCTTCACATTAATTAATCTAGTCATTTTTAATTAGCCGCTGTTTCTTGGTAGACTAGGCTTTATCTCAGCTGCTTAATATGTTTCACAGGAGCAGCGTTGACAAGTCAAAAGCTGAATATTGGGGCGTCGGGCTCATTTTGAAAATGCTAAATGGATTTTAGTTTGTTAGTTTCATTAATCTTGTTAGAATTGTTCTCTGCAAATAAAAGGGAGTGATGGGATTTTTGTATTAGATTAGACAACATGTTAGAAATTATGAGACATTTGAAAGGATTGGATTTATGAAATATTTGACACATCACAAAATGAAAGAAAATTTGTGTATATGCTGATGTGGCTAATGGACGTAATCATTTATATTCGTTGGACAAACTGATGGCCATTTATAAAGAATTAATAATAGAATTTTAAAAATAGGAATGCGTCGTTAAATTACTGCATTTTCATTTGCTTGTCACTTTCATTTTCCATTAACAGAAGTCAAAATTCAGCTCTTTTTTCTTCGTGTTGAGGATATAATGTTCTGCAGCACCTTTTAGATGAATAGAGCGCTTTCACATGCCTGCACATCCTGAAGCCCCACTGAGCAATGTATAAAATGAAATATATACTAGGCACACTGAAGTAAATCAGCTGAAAGTCTTCTCATTGATCACGGATGCCGGTCCAAAGAACTAGTTTCTAATTTCTATGAGATTAAGAGTTTCCATGAAGTCCAGGGTAGACCTGAATTGCTGTTTCTTTATGTTTCCGTCTGACAGAAGACTTTTGCTTCCTGAAGAGGTTTAAGAAGAAAGACGGATATGACTAAAGACACTTTTACATTCGCCATTTCCTTTGATATCCACTCCCTTTACTCATATGTCCTTAGATAGTCTCTTTCTCTCTCACTTCCTCCTCTCTCTACTCTCTCTTTCATAGCTGCCAGGATGAAAGTGGAGGATCAGTGTTGTAAAAGCAAGGCAGTGCTGGGCTATGATTTATTTAGACCCGAAAGGACTGCAGTTACTATCCTTTCCTTTTTTTTTGCCAGGAGAGGCAAGAGACAAGAGAGATTTGGGGGGGTGGAGGGTGTTCACAAAATAGAAAAGGGAAGAAGGAGGGATTTGAAGGGAGGGAAAGAAAGGAAGGAGTGTGGTATCGGTGTTGTAAAAGCAGCCAGTTTCCTGGACATCATTTATTAATCTGCTGTTGGACCTGAGGAGAAGGAGGGGGGGAGAAACCAGGCGATACAGAGGAAGAGATAAGAAGGGAAGGAGGGAAATCCAGAGATGAGAGTCAGAGGGAGGCAATAGATTTAGAGATATAGGTGGAGAAAAGGAAAGATGAAAGATAGGAAGGGAGAAGAAGAAAGAAGGAGAGAGAGGAAAAAGGGAAGGAGAGAGATACCTGAGAGATAGACAGATACATAAAACAGATACAAGATCAGACAAATCCGAGATGGAGATGGAAACTGGAGAGGACAGAGGAAAGAGATGTAGGACACAAAGGTGCAGAAGACATGAAAGAGCAAAAAAGAGATGAAAAAGAGGAAATAGGACACAGAAAAGCAGGAAGAAACACTGATGTGACGTTAGAGGGTAAAAAAAAAACAAAGACCAGTGATAGAAAATAGATTGAAAGGATCAGAGAGAGGAGAGCAGGGAGGCATTAATTATTGATGGAACAAATGTCTGACTGACTGACTCAATTTGGCCCTTTGTTGTTTCCAGACCACCAAGGCTGTCAGATAGACTCAGAACAGCGTTTCTCAAAGTAAGGATGGAGACCCCGACTGAGTCGTTGGTGTGTTGAGTTTCTGCATCCTTATCAGCCTGGGTTGAAAAGCAAATATAGGCTCAAAACGAACAGTTTACCTTATTAGTTTTAGTTGAAAGTTAGACTGATATTATAAAAAGATTTTTTTTAAGACTTACCTGAAGTGCTAAGAGCTTCTCCTCATGTTTTTAATGCTGTAATTACAGAAAAAAAATCAAACATTTATAATCAGCAGATTCAGACTTAAATATATTCATCATTTTTATCTAATAATTTTCATACCAACATTTTTAATCCCAGATTCTAAAACTGATTTGTAAAGATTTAAGTCACCCCAGTGGATGGATAAACTGAAGCTGAATCTCAAACAGTAATTGCCTTCAGTGCATGAATAAACTTAACAGAAGGGCTTAATAATTGCATTCAATAATTGCCTTCACAGTAGCCATCAATATGTTTAACAGTCACCTGTCAGTCATAGAGTCCCAATTTAAGCCTTTACTGTATACAACCTGTTATATGCTGTTGTCATGGAGTGGGTTTGAGTCCAGCTTGACCTCTGCTGCAGGTCATCTCTTCTCCCTCCTTAATATCCGCCCAGTCATTTTCCACTGGCCTATAATGAAGATAAACTCCACCACTGCCATGGTGAAAAATTAAAGAAGGAAATTAGCATGCTCTGGTGATTTTAGGTAAGCTTTCATTGCCTGAAGATTAGAGGGGTGAGTCTGAGGCTGGGAAGTTGCCAGTCAATTTCTGAAAGTAACTTTTTGGCTTGTCTGCAAGGGCTTTTATACCAACAAAACATTACCTGCCAGGAGTCACTTTTCGTGACCAAAATAATGAATTGACATTTTTCACTAAAATGCTTTGCCCTACCATGTTGTCCAGTGTGTCTGCGTTTTGACAGAAAACAGAAACGGTTTTGTTGAGAGTCATAGAAACAGGCAGGTAATGTGAGGCTTTTTTGATACAGAAACACTGTGTTGGTTTGAACTGTTTGCTTCATGGTCAGAGCGTGCACCATGCACAGCAGGCATTAAGTTTTAGAACAGGCCAAGACCAAAGACTTTATAGTACTGTGGAGTTCAAATGTTCCTGTTTTGAAACATAAGCCACTGTAGTGGATGCACCATATCGATTCATTGACAGAGAAATGTAGCAGACATTTGGCATTTACTGTTGTGGGTGTCAATTTCAAACCATGTTGTGTAATTTAAAGCCACACACAGGGTGGGGAAATGAAAAAAGCACTCCCATGCAGTATCTCTTAACATCAAACATCCAGGGTGCCCTTTAGCAGAGTCTCTGCTCTGCTGGGAGATGCAGCTGAAAGGTGTGAATGATCAGCCCAGTATCTCTTAGGATTAAATTCATATTGAATTATTCTGCAGTATACAATTTACGTGTATGCATGTTTAGTGTCAACGCAAGATTAGTGTTCGCTTTACGTAGAGAAGTCATGGTGCGGAGATGGAGGTGGTGGATGGGCGTGTAGCGCGTCTGGTTTTCATGCAAGAGACCGGAGTTTGCGTCCCATCACAGACCTGAAATTTAGTACAAGAAATGTGCACAGATGTTCTTTTTAGCTTCCTCACTACTGTCAGTTATCATTTCAGTCCTATGGTGTTGCTGTTGGACAATTCTGCAGATTACGTTCAATGACAATTTTAAAAACTCTTTCTTTCTACAACATCTGCACATACTAGCTACAGTATGGTTAAAGTTAGGGAAAGATCTCAATTATGACAAATACACTTTGGTTAATAGGTTAATATATGTTCAAGTTTAAGCCTCTAAAACACTTGGTTAGCGTTAAGAAAAGATCATGATTACAATATAAAGACAAACGAAAAGTAAATAATGTTCAAAACAAAACTAAAACAGTATAAAAGCTGACTGCTCCTCTTGCACAGCAAACAGACCCTTTCAGAAATGGCAACAAAGCAAGCTGCCAAACCCAGTGTTATTCTTTGTTTTACCAGACGAGTCAATTCATTGACATTCCTCTGCCTGCGTTCTGTGATGCCCTTCCAGGAATTAGTAGAATTGATTACGTTACATGAAAACAGCTGCTGTTTCAAAGGTGTCCGCACTGGTTTGGTGATGGGACACTGAAGTGCCAAAACCCTGAAATCTTCTCTCTGTCATCTACAAACACACAGAGAGACCCGCTCTTGACTCAGTATTCTTTCACTTAAAAAACAGATTGCAAGCCAGGGTGGCCTTATCATATTTGTCATTAAACACCTATCAGAATCAATTAGAGCTGCACAATAATTCTAAACAAGCGATTTTCCTAATGGCGAATGTTATTGATGCATGACAGTGAGTCTCTCAGTGTTCATTGTTAACATTAAACAAAAAGATTAATCTTAATTACTTGACAGTCCTTTTCATCTCAATACAGGCTTGTGAAGGCTTCAGATTGGTACTGCTCCAGATTATAAAGTTCCTCTGCTGATTATTGGGAACAACAAATACAAAGACCCTTTGCTCTCTGTATCCATTACAAAGGTTAGATCCTGCCCAAAGCTGCATGTCCTGAACGACTTATATCTAATAAACATATCAAGGGGATTTGTTAGAGGACGATTTCCTATTGATGCTGGACTGAGAAATGTGTCGTGATTAATAAAGAAAACACAAGCATATTTTCCTACTAATATTTCCATTACATGTTTTGCTGGTCAAAGCTGCGATGCCGCCACAAGCACATCGAGGGAAATTGGAAGAAGACTTTTCTTCAATGCATGACTGAGACGAGTACCATGACTGTTAAACTCAACAACCCTACAGTCGGCTTTCCTCGTAATAGTTTGATTTCACCTTCTTTGGAAAGCTTTTGATGGTCAAAGTATGTGCTCAAACTTGTAAGACCAATAAACACAGCAGAAGTGGAAATGTAATTATGTGATAAACACAGTCTTTATATTTGGCAGAGGAGCCGCTTGATCCACTTTGTCGGTTTGATTCCCCCAGAATTCCTCGTCTTTGCAATCACGTCAGCGCAGATGGTAGGCATTCCTCCTGTAGCGACTAATGACTGTGTGTGCCTGTGTGTGTGTGTGTATGTATGTGTTTTTACTCTGAGAGCTAATTTAATGCTGAGAGCCAGCGTTGAATGCAGGCCAGCCCTCCTCTGCTGTACCCTGAAGTCTTTCCATATATTATTGTGTTCCTTTATATCAATGAGGAATGCAGAATAGCAGGAAAAACTTCTTTTTATCCCCAAAATATGAAGTTAGAATCTTTGTTTCCTGTACTTTGTTCATGCGCCGTTTAATTTTGTTTTGTTTGATTTTGTTATTTTTATTCATTTTTTACAACTTTTCTGTAGCTTAATGAAGTACAGTAGCACGTTCAGTGTTCCTTTGTGGTCTGAGGATTTGAGCCACCAACCTGTAAGCTAATTTCTGCATCCTTTAGCTTCCGATTATGTCTCCAATTGAACTCCTGCGCAAAAATCGTACTGTAGAGCTTATCTTCCCGATTTATTATTCTCTGTCCAGTCGCATTTGTCTGCAGCAGGTCACAGTTTTTAGGTGGTTTGCATTCACAAGGGTAAACCAATCATTGCTAATGCCTTGCAATGTGTCAATCAATAATATATAATCTATTTTAAAACACTTACCACATAGCTAACGCCTGATTTGGAATTCCACTGTGTTTTAGCAAGTGTGTCTGCGTGTCTTTGAATGAGTTAATCCAGTTAGCGCATGTGTCTGCCAGGCCACATCAGAATAAATGATGGGTCCCTGTGTGATGATGAATGGTAATTTAGATTTAACATAACTGGACTAACGAGCGCGCTAATGACTCCAAAGCTAGCCTGGACAGCTCTCACTCGACGGGCTCTCGCCTTGCATCCCAATGAGCTGGGGAAAGGGCACCCATATACACTGACAGAGAGGGACACACACAGAGAGGAAAAACATGCAGAAGTGTTTTAATAAATGCGTGCATACACTGTCATAAATTCACAAATGGTTCTGGCAGGGAAGCACACACGTACACAGCCGCACACACACAAGGCACAGGCTGGGGTTGCATTAGTGTGTGTGTGTGTGTGTGTTTGTGTGTTTGTGTGTGGGTGGCGTGTGCACATATGTGTATGTTTCTAAGGGCTCCATGAGTAGTGGAGAGCAGCGATGTCAGGCTAATATGAAGCTGATTAATTAATAATTATTCATAGGCCAGTTTTCAACCAGTTGAATTAGATGCGGTTTTCGTTCAGTGATCTTTCGACTCGAGTTTTTTTTCTCTGCTGACAACGAAGATTAATGAAAATAGATGATAAGTACTTGATCATTTTCAGATATAAATAGAATTAATCAGTTTCATTTTTCAAAAGGGTCTCTATCTCAGTCAGAAAATGTAAAGAGGGTGAGTTTTCAGTGAATCGTTTATCTTCAGATCTGAAAGCGGTTTATTTCTCAAGGTGATGGGAATAAATGTCCCACAATTTTCTGCAAAGCCACTGCACCCTGTTTCACTTTTGAACCTTGTCTTTTTTTTAAAAATTTAGCTTTTTTTCAAAGTTATCTTTAGAACAAAGAAATGCACCATTACTTGTTTCCTGGGCCAATAACATGTACAACGGCTTTATATCCACAGACGTTGCTGCTTCATCAGAGGTGCTGTTTACTGCACCTTTGTTGAATGACATGTTCATATGTACAGGATGCGACTTTATGACAGTGTTTGTACATTACCATTATGGATTTCTGAAGCCACTTGTTACCTCCATCTATGTGCAGGCTCGATACCATCAATACCATCAGAAATCAGATAATCTCTACCCCTTCAGTCCCTGAAAAATCAATATTAGCCATCAGCATTCACCACCTATTGAAGTGTCCTTGAGCCAAAAGCTCAATTCTTACCTGGTCACTTATTGGTTTGTCTGGACGAGAGTTTTAGTTGAATACCAAACACGAATTTGCACAAAGTACCTAATTATCTGTAATCGTTTTGGCAGGGTAAAACAGTGCAAACAGCACTTCTTACAAGACAATTTCTTGACAACCTGTTTAACAAGTTGAAGATTGTTTGAGTAGAAATACTGTATGCTACATGTCATTATTTTACACCTTTATAAATTTAGATAGATTAAAATATTTTTGAGAACTCGGTGCACTTACATAGAAACAGAAACCAGATGGGATGACTCACAAGCATAAAAAAGCAAATGTGCATCAGATGAAAGACTGAGATAAAAGGAAAGACTTTTTCCTAATAGCATCTTTTGCATAAAGGAGAAGTTTAAAGGAAAGATGGAATACTGTCTGAGTCTGCAGCCCTATTTGATTCCCTCCTGCTGGACAGCCTACCTTTCAGCTTATACCACAGAAAAATGGAACGGGGGACAAGGAGAGACTGAGCATGAAAGATAGCGAGAGTGAATGAGAAGCAGGTCAGATGTCATGGAAATAATGTCCACTGAACAGAAATGAATTAAGTTTTTCAGGGACTGAAACGGTGTCCAGGACAGACAGAAACTCAGGGTGCAACAAAGAGAGACTGATGGAGAGAGGAAAGGCGAGATGGTTAGAGAAGTAAGAGAGAAAGGACAGGACTCACACTGCCATTACATGACATGCCCACACACACACACACACACACACACACACACACACACACAGAAAGAGTCAAGGGGTCTGAGAAGCACTCTAAAGAGCAGTGGAACAGCTGCATATTTTATGATCGCTTTTCTCCATGAAGCACAGCTTTCTGGGTGAGGGTGTACCACTGAGAGAGAAGGAGAGAGTGAGAAAAAGATAGAGTAAGAGAGACAGAGATGAGCGAAATGTGTGTGTGCCTGCGTATATGAGTGTGTGTGTGTGTGTGTGTGTGTGTGCGGCAGAGGGCTTTTGGCCAACCAGCGACTGTCATAATTCATAAGGGGAGACAGACAGAGTTGCTCAGTGCACTGTAGCTCCACAAGGTGACTTTCACTCCGCCTGTAACTCTCTCTCTCTCTCTCTCTCTCTCTCTCTCTCTCTCTCTCTCTCTNAGCGAAATGTGTGTGTGCCTGCGTATATGAGTGTGTGTGTGTGTGTGTGTGTGTGTGCGGCAGAGGGCTTTTGGCCAACCAGCGACTGTCATAATTCATAAGGGGAGACAGACAGAGTTGCTCAGTGCACTGTAGCTCCACAAGGTGACTTTCACTCCGCCTGTAACTCTCTCTCTCTCTCTCTCTCTCTCTCTCTCCAACACACACACTGACACACACTTTTTTCATTCCTCTCTTCTTCATCTAACATGTCTTCCCTCTTGTCTTCTGGCCTGTTTTTTTTTCTCTTTAGACCTTTTTTTTCCTCTCTCTCCATCGACCTCATCTTCATCTTTTCTCATCCCTCTTCTGTATGTCCTCATTCTCGTTCTCTTTCTTCTCTCCTCTTCGCTTCTTCCCGTGGTTCTTTTTTCACCACCTCCCTTTCCTCTTATTTGTTGGGATTACAACAGCTACTGTTTTCATGTAATTTAGCCTCTAATTTCAACCAAGAGGAGTTAGACTAAACTGTGACGTCATCAAATCAAGCAAGTTCAGTGGTCATTCAACCAAGCAGTGAGACCAGAATAACTTTAAACATCAAGAGGGAAGGACAGCGAGACAAACAGAGCGACGTGTATCAAGCTTGTAAGCTGGAGGCATGAATTGTATTTCCACCCACTGAGCTGTTGACTTCTCAGCCTCGCTTCCACTGGGCCTCTCTTTCTCCTCAAACTTTTNTTTGCCGGTTGCCAAACTTTCATGGCTGCAAGTTTGAAAATACACTTTAAAAAAAGAAGTGGATGTGTTGGAATGGGAATCAGAGCGTTAGCATTACTCTTTAATGATGTTTTCAACAGCACTGTTATGAGAACATCATCTCACACACACACACACACACACACAAACACACACGCACAAAGACTGCCAAAAGTACTGTACTTCCAAATGACATTGCTTACACTTGGCCAGTTGTGCACGCTATATGAGAATGATGCAGCCTGGGAGAGCTAATCTAACATTTTAATGCCACACTAAAATGAAAAAGAAGCTTTCACTGTCTCCTGAAATAGGGATAAAGAAAAATAGATTTCTTAAAATATTCTCTTAATATATAATGATAACACTGTTCCAGATCATTTTGAACAGATATGTATGTTTGTTCGATCAAGTAAAACCACCTTCCTCTCCCTGAATTATATTCTATTATATCCATTTACATCTCCATATTATCCCTCCCTGCGCGATGCCTGACTCCAGTATCTTGTTTCAACAGGAAAGACATTAATTAGAGGAAGCAAGATGCTTGGCCAGTGTTTTGACAGTCTGTCAAAGTCATAAAAGTGAAGCATCAAACTAACTGTCTCGCTAAAAAAAACATTATCATAAGACTATCTTAAGACAAGGGATGCAACAACATAAACTTATTAACTAATTAGGTTTAAAAGGGATATACAATTTATGAAATTAGTATAAAAAGACCAAACTAGAGTTTTGAATACATACATACATTATCATATTATTACATACATTAATGTAAAGCCCATGTCCTAATTTCAGATAATTTTCAGTGTTTCAGTCATTCAAATTTCATCCAAAGAGGGTAAAAAACCCCCGCAATGTGTCAACAGAATCAAAGTTTAAACAAATCCAGGCCTCCAATCCAACAAACAAGATGGTGTGGCTCCAAATGAATGATATATATGCTGTTAAGCATCTGTTGTCTTCTGCTGTTGTGAAGAAATACAAAAGACAAAAAGAGTTTTGTTTTTCTGCATGTTTGTCCCAATAGTAATTTCAGTATGTTGAAATACCCTCGCTTGGTGTGTTTGTGTGTGTGTGTGTGTGTGTGTGTGTGCACATGCAAGCCTTTTGCTTTGAACTTACAGTATGACCAAATAAAGTAGTTGTTTGTGCAACTCTGGTACAACTGTCAAAATTAAACAAGAGTTAGTGGGTGGAGAAAGCTGTTTGTGTGTGTGTGTGTGTGTGTGTGTGTGTGTGTGTGTGCTTGCCCTACATGTTAGAATATCCCCAGTACAGTTGGTGTGTGTCCAGCCTCAGCCGCCCCCAGTAACGATTGCATTTCTGTGGTCGCGTCCTGCCTCCAGATCTGTCTTATATCCCCCGACGCGTGGGCGCTGGATCGAAGCCCCTGAAACGAACCTTTCTTGAACTTAACGTTTAGTAATACAAAGGCTGTGTGTGTGTGTGTGTGTGTGTGTGTGTGTGTGTGTGTGTGTGTGTGCATACTGTAGAGGGTTCAGAGAAAGCAAATTCGCTTAAAGTGGATGCATGTTTTTAAGTGTCTTTGGAAATGTTTGTCAGTGTTTGTGTCCTGTATGTTTGACCACATCTTCTTGTATGTGTATATGCCTGTATCTATCTGTGTGCGTGTGTTTGTGTGCACGGAGAGGTCAGAAGAGAACAGAGCAGTGCAGCTTTCTGCTGTTCAGTGATTTTGGTTTGGCTGGCCTTTTGGCTTCTGTTTGAGTGAGCGGGCTCAGCAGAGCCATCACACCCTGGCAACAACCAGCTCCCTGGCAAAGACAGAGGGTCAGACCTGGGAGAGAGAGGGAGAGAAAGAGAGGAATGAGGCAGTGTGGGAAAGAGAGAGAAAAGTCAAAAAAGACAGAAGAAAAGATGGAGGGTCAGAAATCGAGAAAACAAGAGAGGGGGGTGAGTAGCAAGCATAAGAATTTAAAGTTCTGTGTAAAATTTGCTGGGAGGGAAAAGAGAGAGGGAAAAGATATAGCCAAGGGAGAGTGGCTGAGATAAGTGTGCAAGGTAACTACTGTCTTTAAAATAATGACAGTGGTTTTAGACATATTTGTTTGGGATTTAGAGAAAGTAGTCGGGGAGAACAGGGTGGAGGGATAAGGAGAATAGAAGGAGAAGCAGGGTCTGAAAAAGAGATAAAGAGAAACTGTGACAGTTGACTGTTTCCATTGGAATAATGATAGTGGATTTATAAAGCGCTTTAGAGTTTGTTGGTTTGGAGAGGGACACAGAGAAAGGGTCAGAGGGGTTGGAGGAGGCCGAAAAGATGGAAATGAGGGAGAGAGAGAGAGAAAAGAGGTGAAGGAAGAGGAGGTGGAGGTGATAGAGAAGGAAGAGACAGTCAGGCAGAGTGAGAGAAGGAGGGGGGGAGGTAAAGAGAAAGGGGAAAGGAAAGAAGTAAGGGTGGAGACCGAGTGAAACACAGCCATCAGACAGAGGAGGGAGCGGCGACACAGACTGGAACAGCTCTGTGAGTAGTAGCCAAACACCAGCACTGACACTATTACATCAGCAGGATAGAGTTACACATTGTCTGTTTGATTCTTTCCAAAAATTGAAAATAAGGGGCTGATTTTACAGTTTTAATTTCCTACACACTGCTACTAACCCAAACCCGACCCAAGCTTTCCCCAGACAATAGCAGCCCAAAGATAAAAATGTAACTTGTGTATTCCTATGTATATGCAGCATTATGTGTGTAATGTACTATAGGTGTATCTTTTCTTATTGTATCATTATGCAGCTATACACAGTTGTATGCTGTCTTGTTAGAGCAGAGATTGTTAATTTTAGTTATTAAGTAAACATCTTCAAAAATTAGATATAATTCAAATGTCCATTCTTTATATTTGTATTGCTGAAATGCACTAATATGAGTTTGTGCTCTCTCAGAAGTTTTTGGTTCCTTTGTAATAAAGAGCACTTAAAAAAGGGAGGGAGTATCAACAGAGTGTAACTCAGACCATGCTATAGGGGAGGGGGTGTTAACAAACCTGAACAGCCATGCAGGTAACACATTAAAGTCAGCAGCAGACGATTCAGACAGAAGAGGGGGTGGGTAACGCAGAGCTTATGCAGAGGTGGGAATAGCGTCGGATATTGGAAGTGCTCTGTGCCAGCAGTCTGACCCACTCACAATTAATCACATCCCACTGGGTGGCAGGACAGGAAAGAGGAGGAGAGATGGTGATGAGGGAGAGAGAGAGAGGAGCGATTTAAGGTGGAAATCAAGCAGAGATAAAATACAATTGAGGAAAGATGAGGGGAGAGCGAAAGGAAGAAGGAGGAGCAGAGTCAAGCAAGAGAGGCAATCTGCAATCTAATTTGTTCCCGTTTAAGGTGTAATGGTCTCATCAGTAGATTTTTATGTACATCTTTCCTCCTATCTATCTTCCTCCCTCCCATGTTATTAGTCTGTTCCTCTTTCTTTGTTTCTTTCTTTGTTTCTTTCTTTCTCTCTTTCTTTCTTTCTTGCCTCCCTCTCACTTGCTTATCCACGTTTTGCTTGCAGATTTTCATTTGGAAGCCCACAAAGCATTTGCATTCGATCGGAATACAAAGGTGACATATATTGAAATATCCGAAAGCAAGAGCCTGGAATTGTGCTCCTACAAACACACACACACACACGTGCACACACATATCTGTTTCTCTGCATTTCTCTCTCTCCCTCTCGCATATGCGCACACACACATATAGCCCTCTGCCAAACCACATTGGGATTGTCCAATGATAATCATCCCGTATCCCTGTTTACTTAGTGTAAGTTAATTTGATTAAAATCAACATCATCAGATTGCGGCTTTAGGGGCAGCTTTTGTAACTTTACTCCACACTCAGGCTATCATTTGCACCCCACTTCAAAGAGCCTTGATTTTACACAGAGATACCTTCATATTTCAAACTTTAATCCTTTGCAACTCTTCGCCAAGAGCTTGGCACATTATTGGACAAAGTTTCTTCCTTTGTGCGTCAGGCAGTTTGAAAAGCTTGCAGCGCTCAGCACCTACTGGTCTCAGTGAGGAATAATGCAAACATCCATTATTCAGTTAATTGAAGCGCCGGAACAGAAACCTTTTCTTGCCTCCATTTGTGCAACCATATTTTCAGCTGAAAAATATGAACGGATTTTAAAATGTCATGGTTTCACTTATAAAATGGTTTGTTTCTTTGAGAGAAAATCATTTCACTGTTTTGTCATCACGTAAAAAGTGGTCAGTCATGTGCTCACTCTGTCATGAATATAATTTTAGACTTGAGATGTGGCAAAGCTCAAGATTGGGTCAGATAATACCTTAACCACTAATTATCTCAACCCCCTAGTGTTTTTTTTTGGTTTGGGTTGTAAACAGTTGAGCTTTCCCAGGGTGGTTTCCAACGGCAACACTCTGGAAATGTCAATTTTCTCAGAAATGAGAGGAGTAAATTGAGCGACTTTGGTTGTTCAAACACTCAAGAGTTTATTAAACTAGCCCACACACACTCACATACACACATATATGTATGCAGCAACACAAAAACTCAAAGGGGCACAGGCACAAATGCACACACACATACTTGACACAAACACACAAACAAAACACACTCACGCATACACGATTTAACACCAGGCTGCCAGGGTGAAGCAGTAAAGCAGGCATTAAACCCCGTGGGAAAGTTCAAATATGAGACAATTCAACCACTAAAAGCCCTTAACTCCTATACCTAAAGGCCCTTAAAGCCTGTTTGCAGACCTCATAGACCTTTAGAGTTCTGTATTAAAGTCAACAGGGTCAAAAATCACTTCAGCCTACAAGCTGAAATCTCCTGATCAAAAGAGACACACACATAATGAAGGACAGGAGCATTAATTCGCATATCCCATTCTTTCTCTGTATCTCATAGCCTCAACAACCTCACACACACACACACACACACACACACACGTATACAGTATACACTTATAAAGACACCCAAGCTTCCATTCACACGGAGTTACATCCTTGAAAACAATTTGTTTGTCCTTGTCCATTGAGCATACTGGCTTACGCACACAAATGAAAAAAGGTACGCACAAGCACACACACTCGCCTACACACTCCAACGGACACACACACACACACACACACCTGCGTATACAGAAATGTAGCATTGGCCTGCGCCATTGTGTGTGACTCTCAGATGACTGATTACTTCAAGGGTCATTGAGTCTCACTGTCTGACTCAGCGAGACAAGATACAGCTGTCCAGCCTCCAACATACACACAAGCATGCATATAAGCAGACACACACACATATTTATCTTAAGATCTACCTATAGACAGAGATCCCTCCTCCCCCGTCTCTCTTGGTGAATGGTGGGTGTGAAGGGGTTAAACAAATGAGTGACTGAAGGAGTGAAGTGTCCGTGCGTTTCCCTTTTGCCTCTTCTCCTAAAGCTGTAATGAGGCCTCGGGGAAGATGCTGAGGGCTCTTCACACAACTCGAAGAGTCTTTTAGGCCTTTCGACAGTTGGCCCCTTTTCAGTGTCTGTGTGGGAAAGCTCTCAGAGAAATACATTTCTGTTAGAGTGTCAAAGCAGAAACACCTGCAGCAGAACACACTCCGCATTACTCCAGAAAAACAGTTACAACTATAACTCGGTTTTGGGACAGACGATAAATAGTAAAGTAATAATCTGTAATGTTTTAAAATAAATACATGTCTACTCTTTATTGGCAATTCATATGGACAAAAACGATTTAACCTAAAGCCAGTTTCTTTGCTGTTGGCTCTAAAAGCTACAGTAAATTTGCTTTTCTCAATACCAAGTCGCAGGTAGTGCAGGTATTTAGCCAAGTAAAATCGATCTTTGTGCAAGACGTGATGCATTTTATGTAAGCAGCAGTCGCTACAGTTGAGTGCTAATGCCAAAGAGGAAGCGCCTTAAGCTGCACTTCTTCTTTTTACCACTAGATGTTTGCTCCAAGAAAACTGCCACAAACTCTCTTACGATAAAAAGTTATAACAGTTTTACACAGAGGTTTGGCTCTTAAAGGAATAGTCTGACCTTTTGGAAAATACGCTCATTCGCTGTCTTGCTGAGTTAGATGAGAAGATTGTCATCACTCTCTGTACGGTAAATATAAAGCTAAGCTACCAAATGTAATGCAATCCCCCTACCATCAGTAATTAACGTTGTATCTCGTTAGTTTAATCCGTACAAAAACTGAAGTCTATAAATTACACGTTTTGGTTTTACAGGGGGTTATGTGCTGACTGGTTGCCCAGCAACCTCACTGTGATGACAAGACTTCAGGAAGTTGCTGCGCCCAGCCAAGAAATAGCCGTTTTCTCCAGTCTTGGTGTTAAACTAAGCTAACAGGCTGCAGGATGCTGCTTCATGTTTACCATACAGACATGTGAGTGGTATCGATCCTCTCAAATAAGTCTTTGGTTTTTAGATCACTCATTTAACTGACAAGTCATTTCTGGTACTGGAAGTGATTAGGATTACCACAGCTTTATAAGAATTATCATCACATGCTTGCAAAAGACATAGCTTGGTTACTGAGGCTTCAGTTTGTTCCATTTCACTGTTAGATTGTTCTTTTGAGTGAGTAAAAAAAATACTGTACTACAAATAATATGCATGTTATTGTAGTTTTATGTTTCAGCTACAGCTGCACATGAGGGCTTATGTAAAATAGATTAAGAATAGATTGGAAACTCGAGGATCTCCCCAGTCATTGGAGAAATTTAAACCTGTTTATACCCTCACTACTGCAAAACCAATGTTTACACTGGCTTCACAGTTTATCTTAATACATGCTCTGAATGACAATCAACATTCCTCTCTGATACAATTTATACCTGCTTTAACCTGTTCACCCCGTTTGTTGTCCGCTCCATTTTATTATCTGCCAAATAACATTTTGCATTTAATCTTTCCAATCAATATTTCTTTAGTCACGGCACTGGAATTCCAATTTCAGTCCTGAAAAGATTCAATTTAGGAAACAGGAATGTTAGCTTGATTTGACTTGATAATATTAATTATAACATAACCTTTCTTTTGCTTTTATTTGAGCTATTGATATTGAATGGCGTTCCACTGTTTTACACATGTACTGAATGCAGGAGGTTAGCTGGAGGTCTTGGATTTTCCTTGTGAACACTGATTATGATCCACATTGCCATTTTTAACATTATGCAACAAGTACGAAGTACAAGCACTAAAGTCACATTTAATTTAATGCTGTATTTCTATCCTTTTCCCTCTATCTAATCGTACATAAGTTTCCCAATTTCCTGATTTCCCAAAACAACTTTTAACAACCTCCAGAGAAGGGGCATGAACTTATCATGCTGCTGTTACAATAACCATGAGTTTATTGTACTGTAGTATGAAGGCCGAGAATGAGAAGGAGCATTTTCACAAACAAGAATACCTTAGTTATGTAACTTTTTTAAATCATGAAACGTCTTGTGGATGCATTGCACTCCTACAGTCTGTTGACGCAGCTTTTGGTGGAAAATTCTCTGCCTTTGCTATAATGGGAGGAAAAATGACTATCGAGAAGCCCTTTGCTAACACGATACTGAGGGAGTGACTGCTTGTATACTGATGAGGAATCTCTAAAATGACACAGAGGTAGAAACCATATTTTTAATAGTTTTATAAAGTTTTAAGATGGATTTCTATCACTCGAAGGCATAGGTTACAGAAAAATAACATGTCCACAGTCCTCTTGAGAAAGAAAATTGAATCTTTTTACTTTTTCTACAGGCTGCATAGTGAGAACATGCAATTAAAACTAAGATATAACTATGTGAGTGATCTTTAACACACCAGAAAGGGGCACAGTGAAGGTCACTCACGTGTCCTAATGAAATAGGTTGTGCTAAAGGCTTGGTAACATAAGGACAAATCACTACTTGGTGAATTACTGTAGTTGACAAGCTAACAATAAATGTGTTAATTAGCCAGTACTCCTTGTTAGTCACAATGCATCCTGGCATTTTGTCAGGATTGTACATCATCTCATTCAGTAAATAGATATTAAAGAGGGACAATGAGTTCACACAGTTTTTTCAAAAGATGTATTTGTACCATTAACTCCTGTCTCATAACTGTCTGCAAATCATGTCTCTTTTGTTTACACTCTGACAAAGTAGGGTTGAATAAAAGCGGATGGTGCAAAGGTCAACACTGTCAAGGGTGCTTGGTCATCGGTGCAAATTTGCGCATCAAAGTTTACCAAAGTTGAACTTGACGCAAAAGAATCACGTGGACCTTTCTTGCCCCTGCAGGCAAATCCACTGATAGTGTTGTTTCCTCTGAAATTAACTGATTTTCCCACAAAATTTTGCTGTTATAAATGCTGATGTGACCGGGCCTTAGTTCTGATTCTCAGGCCAGCTGCCAGTTTTCTGACCAATTAGGTCATTAATTGCATTCACCTGGCATTCCTGATGATGAGTCACTGAAACCAATGAAGACACCTGACACATATACCTCACATAGATGTTAGAGGAACTGGTGCTGGGGTACAACAGTTTGAACAGGTTGAACTGAGACAAATTGTCACCGAAACACTCATGGTGTCCATCTAGTAAGACCCTGAGTCCCATCAAAGATTTCTATATAATGTTTACAATTATTAGAGGCAGTTTGATCAATCGTAGCAACAATGCAGTTGTAAGTAGGGTCATAAAATTGCTTTGTTGTGCTTTCAGGTTGTGGTTTCATTCCCACAATGGAGTATTGATTTGAGATGCCGGAGGAGGTCCAAGTGCACCAGAGGGTTTTTACCCAGGAGTTCTATCTAAAATGAGACATCAGCGCTAGAAAAAGTGAAGTCTAATATTCCAAGATGATTGCAGAAAATTGAAATAAATTATGGTGTTTTTACACTGTTGGCAATGAAGTTTAGCCTGTGGTTCACAAAATGATAACACTTCAGTCAGCTGGCTCCTCATATATTAGAAAAGCTGGGGAAACTATCTTCAGATAGTAGGTTTTTTTTTCCAATAATGAATGCACAGCATTTTGTAAATTAAGTTTTCAGCATCTGAATTCTTCTTAAAATTCACACACAAAGAGAGAATAATTTATACACTGAGGAAGACATTTACATTTATCAAGAAAAGGATTGCTAGCAACTGTGGAAGTCAGTCTGATAAACTGTTGTACAAACTTTTTGCAGTGTAGTACTCACACTGCAAAAGGTTTGTGTATAATCAGAAATTTAATGTACAATAAAAGTACTTAACAATAAATTGACCATTCAATATTGTTACTTAAAGCTCCATTTTATGATACGTTTTACATTGTGTTTGGTAATTCAGTCACCAGAGCTCTTCTTTCACTCTGTTCCTTTTCACAGACCATAACTAATGTTAGTGATTACGAGAGAGAATAATCGTATTGAACGTCAAAGTCAATATTGGTTGTAATCACAGTCATAAAGTTACATTGTTGTGTTGTGTTTTAGTGGCTGCAGTAATTCAGACATTCTGTCAGTGTATCGATCTGTGTCTGTTAAGGCTGATTGAGCATAATAGAGACTAATAGAAAATTCACTTTATTACCCACACACACACCCACACCCACACACACTCAAATGCGCACAATGGCAGCTCAGACTTTGTGGAGCAAGACACAAATAGATACAATATACAGCTGAACAGAACTCAAGAGCAACAAGACAAACATAAATACAAATATACACATGAAGAGATACACGTGTTCTATTTGGAGATTCATATCTAAAATTTCTCGTTTTTATATTCCCAGATCTGGAGAAGTTTCCAATTGCATTTAGCTTGCTCAAAGGGACTTGAACAGGACAAACAGATGTTAAGGGGCATGTGGATCAAAACTGTGACCTTATGGTTAGCATCTCTAACAGAAAATACAGAACACTCAGACAGTTGGGATTAAAATTAAGTTAAGACCTTGGACTTGAAGGTCACAGGGGTTTTGGTGAGCACGAAGAATATTGCTTTTATCCTGACCTGCAGAAAAACATCACTGGCTTCTTCCCCACAGCAGCCACCTTGTACATCCACAGCCTTTACATTCTTTTACGTTTACATAACTTGCTAATATATTTAGATTTTTTTGCTGGCGCTTGAGATAGATCAGAAAAAGCTCATACAATTTGGTATTTGTTTTAGGCTGAAGGCATTTTAAAATCACATCAAACTCTCAGACATTATATACAGTATCTGCAGAAGCAACTTTCCAAACTTTTCCAAACTGTCTTGTTCTTTCTTTTTATCATCTCGCAAAAAGTTAATTTAATGAAATGCGACATTTCTGCAGGGACTACAGTTTATTTGCCATGTTTTGAAAACACAACAAGGAGTACACAGAGATAGATACTGGCTGGGTGGAATATCTGTTACTTTAATTTGACCACATGGTCTTAATGCTGGCAAAGATTACATGATCAGTGATCGTGTGTTATACTGTTATACTTCATACTACACATTTTCATTTTGTCAAATACTAAAAAACAACCTCATTGGCAAAAGCTGTTTTGGAGTTTTGGAGTATTTATTTATTATTTAAGGTATTTTTCATGCCCGGCTTAATATCCAGGATCTTAAAGTAGAGCAGAAGACGTTTGGACCTCTGCAAATCGCCAGTTAATCTCGTGTATGTTTGAGTGTGTGTGTGTACGGGGGAGGAAAGATTGACGAGTAAGGCTTTGACCTCAGTGTGTAGGCTGCAGCAAAGACACATATGATAACATCGCTCTCTGTCTCTCTCTCTCACACACACACGCAGACACACTCTCATACACACACGAGCACGTGCAAGCACAAGCGATAACATCTCCCTGGTGGGTTGCCTCTAAAGAGTCTCCTCCATCACTGACTGCAGAGGCCCTTTTACTGCAACAGAGAGACCACTGCATCGAAAACACACACACATGCAGACACACGCAAGCATGTACCGTACATGCTGACTCAAGAATACACACTGAATAGTAGAACACACACACACACACACACACACACATTCAGGCTTCATGGATCTATCCTGCAACACCACTGCAGCGGTCACTGCAGCCTATCTCAAATTAAAAAGAAAAAAATAGAGCTGAATAGGCATTTTGTAATAGAAACATTGTGTGTCGCAAACCAGTCCTTGAGCTCTCTTTTACTGTGACTGCAAAAACAAAATGTGATTTCCCCCCCTCCCTCAAAAAAAAAAAAAATTAATCTGCAGGGCAGCAAGCTTCCAGTAAAATGTGGGCTTTATACATTGGCTGTATTAAAATGTACACATATGATGAGTTTTGTTTTTTAATAGATGGTAGATATGGGAATATAAGAAGAGTAAAGAAACACTACCTACCTTAAAATGAATGACAGAACAAAGACAAACGACTACTTTTAAAAACGATTGTAAGAAAGTCTTTAAAGGGCAAAATTGTCGTTACTTTGCACACCGGATCCCATGTTAGAGATATTGACTGATGATCATCCGATGTGCTGTACTTACACAAGGTTAAAGACATAAGAATTACGATTGCCTTAGAGCTCCCAGGGACACAGGAGTCTGAATAGCATCCAGTAATGTATATCTTGACACCTGTGTGTCTTTGACCAGCTTGTTTAACCTATAAATGATATCTTTAACTCTGTGGCTCCGCACAGCTTCAGTATATGGAGCAACATTAACTGTAAAATCCGTTCTGAAAGCGGCCATAAAACAGAACAGTCGAAGGCTTGCGAAAAAATAAAGCTTTCTTACTCAAAGCCCAACGTCACTTTGGAAACAGCTGCAACACAGGATGCTAATACACAGCACACAAAGTATTTTCCTAACCATATAACATCAGCTGTGAAACATTTGTAAATGGGACTGCGACGACACAGCCAATGTTCC
Organism: Oplegnathus fasciatus; assembly: GCA_003416845.1. Taxonomy (NCBI): domain Eukaryota; kingdom Metazoa; phylum Chordata; class Actinopteri; order Centrarchiformes; family Oplegnathidae; genus Oplegnathus; species Oplegnathus fasciatus. The sequence goes on along the minus strand of NTHP01000208.1, from coordinate 217,630 downwards.
GGTTTGCGCTGTGTGATTTTGTGGTAAAAGTACAGCATGGTGTGTTGGGATCTGTCAAGGCTGCAGGATTATAAAGTTTAGACTGACATAAGGTGGAGTGCAAAACCAGTGGAAAGTCCTCATCTGGACCAATCAGATACTTTACACTGTAAAACGAAAGACTTGAATCAAATGTTGTAGAAAATCACAGGTGTACAGTGTTCTGGCCTTTTCCCTGTAGCTTATATCATTCAGTGCCAGCTCTTATCACACCATAAAAAAGACTCTGAAATTTCTGTCTGGCACATTTCAGTTTAAGTGTTTAATTTAGTTAAATTTAGTTAGTAATTATATAAAATGATGGCAAACTATGACACTTTTTAGTAATTTATCAAACTCCTCTTTTGTAAAGGTGATTCTGCTTCTGCTAACTGGATCCACCATATCTTTGCAATATTAAATGGTGAACTTCCTGCAACGATTCCTCACTTTGCCAAAATGCACATATTTTTTTTACGATCACTTCAAATCCGATAGTATCTGCGATTTTTTAAGAGTGCAGCCGTGGCCAGAGGCGTGTAAAATGAGCTGGGAAAAAACGGCCACAATATAAAACATAGTTGTGGACTTCTAAATGATGTTTTTAGTGTTTATCTTGGCTTAACTCGGTCCAGTCACTACTTTATTAAGGCAGAGAGATGTGGAGGGGGGTTGAACGAGTGAGTGGGAGAATAACTGACAGGGAAATTGCAGAGGGAAATTATTGTTATTTCACAATTAAATTATATATACTGGTTGGAATCACCCCTGACAGGGCTGACCATAGCAGCACTCCTGATGTGTGTGTATGTGAGAGTGAGTGTGAAACTTAATCCGTCTACCAAGGCCACTGAGGCTATACTGGCAGGGAGGGGAGTGTAGAAAGAGAATCGGAAGGAGAGAGAATTAAAGAGAAAGAAAAGTAGTAACATCAACAGAGGGAAGCAAAAACAGTCTATTTTAAGGCTGAGTGGGTGTTAGTAAAAACACAGCAAACCCCCGGTAATGACCCTTTTTTGAACAGTTATGACGACAATGTGTAAAACACACCATCCTTGATTTTTGTCGGCGAAATCTGAACCCTCACAGTGGTCACACTGTATGTTTAGGCACAAACATATTGCAGATGCTGTAAAAAAAAAATCCTCTCATCTTGAATTTGAGCCATTTTTCAGACAGAACGCTGACCTTGTCCTTGTCGGAAAGCATTAAAAACACGTTGTCAAACGTGAAAAATGAATGGGTTTCAGTTATAAAAAATGACCGCTCAGTCTTCATTCGTCCTGAAACAATGACTCTTTGAATACACAAGGTTTGGGGTGATATGTAAAGTAAACTAGCCCTATTTTCTATCCAGTAAAATTAATGATCCATGAAACTTGGGCAAAAACAAAGCAAAGGGTTGCACTGGCTTGTGTTGATGTTGGCTCCCACAGACCACCAGAAAAATTATACTGTAGTATAAATTTTAGAAATCCCTGGATTTCCAATGTAACATGGATCTCTCATTTACTCATGTTTTCAATGTTGATTTTTTTCTTTAGAAATTTGACTTCAAGCCATTTGAACAGTCTCACAAGTTCTGATGAGGGTTATTGAATCAATAATGCAAATATTTTGCTGAAAACAGATTTTAAGAATATGATATGCACCTCAAAGTTTATCCATATGTTGTTTTCATTTAATTATTGTCACATCTGGTGCATGATCAGTAGTTCATTTGCATTATCTCCCAATGTTTTGCTTCACTTTCAGACACTTGAGACAATTTCTGATGTGTAAATGTTGCAAGAGGACCTTCTTACATTCTTTATTGTAAGCTTTAGTGGTCAGTGACCTCTTGCATCAGGAAATGTAACAAATTTTAGGTTGAAAATTGTTTTAAACCAAACTGCTCCTTTTTTTAAAAAAAAAAAAAGCAAAAAAACCCAGAACAGACTAAGCCTTAGTTACAGCCTACAGTATTTTCTCTGTTTTTCACATCATTTTCATTGCAATATGACCACATAATGCAAGTTGTACGTGTTTGTCCAGTCTTGTGTTTTGCTGTATTGTAATTTTTATGTGCATGTGTGCACTGCTTCAGTCATGAGGGACCTGCCTGTGTTCGGATATATTTCCTGCACCCCGCGAGTGTTTTGTATATGCAGCTTTACCAGCTTGTACGAGTCAGTCAATGCAATCTGATCCCCCTGTGGATTGCTTTGATGGAATAGTCGTCTTTTCTGCATTTTTTCCCTCTGCTCTCATTTCTGTCTCCATTTCTGTACATGAAAAGCACAGAGAATCAATAGGCGTCGTGTTTCTTCAACACACTGAGGGGGATTGCTTGCGTGTGTGTGTTTGGTTGTAATGACAATCAACCTTGTTTTTCATTCCACTTTAGGTCGATACTACATATGAGACAGAGTGTAGTTTATGAGAAAGCTAATAGTCAGAGACAGCGGTGACCTGCTTATGAGTTAGAGATGGAAGAAACCCAGATCAAGTGTGTGTGTGTGTGTTCATATGTGTGTGTATCAATAAATAATGAGTTAAAACTCAATGTGATGACATAGCACAATAGCAGCACCCTGGATAGAAGGTCAGAATTTGCAAATGCAGCGTGTTGCAGTTTTCATGATGTTTGAAATAGTACCAGTGATGTCTGTATAATTTCAATTCAAATCAAGTCAATTTTATTCATATAACCCAGAATTACAAATTTGTCCTAGTGGGCTTTACAATCTCTACATCATACAAAGCCCTCAAAGACCTTCAATTGAGATAAAGAAAAACTTTACTTTAATAGGAAAAAAAAGGAGAAACTTTAGGAAAAGCATCAAAATAGCAGTCTCTCTTCCAGGGCAATGATTTCAATAAACAATAAAAGTTAATATGTTACTGTTAAAAGTCATCACGCAGAGCTTGAAGTTATGGTGGAAAAAATATTTTGAGCTGTTTTCTGTTCTTTCAAAACTATTGAAATTTCTTTTTTATCCCTTTAATTTAGTTTAACTGTTGTTGTATTTTAAAATCAAGAGACCAGTAGTTCCCATTCTTTTTGACTTATGTCCCCTTTAAACAAATAAATATGTACTTGGGCCCCTTGTCATTGGTTTATTATGGTATGTATTGTCCTATGAGTGATTTTCCTTTCTCAGATTGTTTAATTTGAATAATTTTCCGGAACCTAAAGGGATAAAACTATCTAGTATTTCACAAGAAAAGAAAAGCCTGAAAAAATGTATTTTGGTGTAGCAGAATATGTTTTGGATTCTTTGCCGTTATATTAGCCATCTCACGACCCCTCAGAATTCATTTTGCAACCCGTTTGGGGATTGGGAACCGCTGCCATAGACAAAGGTTCTTGTGAACTTAGTTATTCAAGTATAACTAAAACAAAAATCAACAAACTTGGAGATTTGTGGCATTTGTTCCCCTTTTTTCTCTGTGAGAGGTTAGGGAAAAGGTGACAAGGAGTTGAACCTGCTTTCTGGATAAAATTTAATTTGACTTGCGTCAGAGTTGAAACCACCAGACCAATATGTGGCACCAGGGTCTTATTTTTCTAACAATCTGTTTTTCTCTTTTCTCCCCCTTTTTCCTCTCTCTGTTTCTCTGTCCAGCACCCTCAACAACAACAACATCACCCTCATCCCCCTGTCCAGCTTCAACCACATGCCCAAGCTGCGGACACTGTGAGTATAACACACACACACGCAGAAAACGACTAACATATACTGCAGATGCTCACACACATACACACACTCTGTGGTCGCGCATTAACACATGCACACATACACAGAGAAGTATTAGCGCCTACTTTCATGCAAACTGAGTAAGTACAGACATGCACTGCACACACTAATGTTCACATACACACACGCCGCAAACACACACAACATGGCAGCAGGGTCTGTGTGTGATCATCTAATCATGCCATAATAAGAGACCAACTCTTCTATTGTTTCATGACTGTGAATAATCATGTGGCCGTTACGTACACACACACATAAAGGCACACAGAGACACACACAGTGATGGATACAGTGACACACACACACTTGAGTAATGCTAACCTCATTAATACCACAAGAAAGGCTTGTTTAGGCTCCATAGTTCAATCTGCTTTGATTCATTAGGAGAAACCTCCTATACTGATGTTACTGATGTGAGCACAGATACACACACACACACACACACACACACACACACACAGTCGTGATCCAACATGAACCCCAGGCCAAATCATCCTTTCTGATTCATTAGAAGGGAGGCTTTGATTTGTGTGTCTATGTGTCTTTTTGTGTTTTTCTTCTGTATTTAGTTGTGTGAAGGAGATCTTATAGTTGCCAAGGCGATGGCACGACATCTCAAGGGAGGCTACCCATAATCCCGTGGGACTGTCTGAGAGGCAGACCATTGGTTGCATTCCTGCCGGCCACACTGGGGTTGAATTCCTCCAAACCAGCATGCATAGAAAGGGATTTCCTCCCCAAATCACCATTTTTAAGAGGCACTTGTGTGGTCAAACAACCCTACTTAACATTCAGAAATGGGGGATTTCTAAACACACAACCCATCTGAATGCAAGCAGGAAAACAATCAAAGAAGTCCATTTTTCTTTTACGACCATTTTCCCTGTTCAACTTTTGAACGACAGCATCCATCAACAGCCAATCACATGGCAAGGTTTCTATATTTCCTGCATACTGCTGCAACTCTAGTGGCAATACGGCTCAAAATCAGCCTTTTAAAATTGGATTCCAGGCAGCAGCGCAGCTACACAGTTGCCAGCAGATTGAGTGCAGAGTTACCAATATCCAATATCTTTTAATCAGAAGCCCTCATCTGCTTCTGTTTTCTGTCAACACTGAGTGACTGTCTCCTCTGATTTCCTCGTTCGACCTCTTCCTCTTTTCTCTCCTCCTCCTTGCTAAGTGTGCATCACATTTCTTCTCTCCCTTTTATTCCGTATTTCTCGCGTCCTCCATACTTAGTCCCATCTTTCTTCTCTTTTCAGCCTCTCCTATCACAAATTCTCTATTTTCGCCATCATCACACTCTTTCCTCCCTTTCATTTTGCTCGGATTCCCGTCACTCACGTCATTCTTCCCTTTTGTGTTGTCTTTCCATTTATCAGCTCCTTTTGTTGCTTCCTCTTTCTCTACCACCAACTTCTTCACCTGTCTTCCTCTGTTTCCTCCTGTCCCTCTGTATTCCCTTTTCTACTCCTCCTCCTTTTCTTTGCACTTCATTTTTGTCCCCCTCTCCTCTTCCCCATCTCCTGTATGTCCAGTGTTCACATCTCAGTCCATCCTCCTCCTCTTTGTCCCCTCTCCCAATCTACCTCTTCATCCTCCTCCCCCTTATTTCTGCTTCCTCTGTATTAAATTTTGTGTCTGTTCTTTTTTGCCGCCCTCAGATCCCAGTATTGAATTTGCTGCTCTTATAAAAACGACTCATTCAATCAAATGTTTAGAGATGTCCCTGATTTGATTAGTGGGGAAGTTTGAGAAGTGTGTGTTTGTGTGTGTGTGTGTGTGTAGAAACTTCTTTCTATATTCAATATTTTACCTCCGCTGCCACCTTAATCCGCGATTCCCTCATACGGCTGTTTTTACATATATTTAGTTCCTTCTATTCTTTTTTTCTCATTCGCTCTCTACCCATTCATCTATCTCTCTGTCTTCTTCTTCCTCTTTTTTCTCTCTTTTCCTGCAGTATCCATCTATTCTATTAGCAGTAATGATATCACCTCATGGTGTCTCTCATTCAGAAACTTGAGCCAATGAAAAGATTAGAACTCCCACTGCTTCTAACTATGTGTGTGTGTGTGTGTGTGTGTGTGTGTGTGAGTGTTTGTGCGTTTGTGTAATTCACTGTACTAAAGATGCGCCTGGTAACCCTCTGGAGCAAATACTAAGAATAAACACACACAGATAAACACACACACATTCACAGAAACACCATGCACCATGCCCTTAGTCACCCCCAACCAATAAGCCCAACAAACGCTATCACTGACATACAGCTACACACAAATACAGTCCACACACACACACACACACACACACACAGCACTTTCTCCATACCCCCTGCCTCCACCCATTCTCCCCTGTGTTTTAATCCTACTTGTCAGTAATTAAGGCTGAGCCGGGGGTGGGCCGGGACGTGGCTATCTCCAGGCGGGGGTTTGACTATAAACTGGATTTATAATGGGAGAGCGGTATTAAAACCCACTGCCCCCGCTGCTAGCATCAATGAGCCCATCTCTGTTCCATAACAGGATTTGTCCTCTGCTTTATTACAAAGGGAGGCCTGTCTTCTGAAAGGCTAGATATCCCGGCTGGCATATAATACGCTGACAAGACATTCTGCTGTTCATCCGCCCTCCTGCTCCTCATCTCTCTCTCTCTCTCTCTCTCTCTCTCTTGAGGTGTCACATCCAGCCAGCGTAACCCATAGAGAGTCTCAGCTCTGTGAAACATCACCTGATGCGTTTTATATCGAACAGTACCTTTTAATTAATGCTACAAGTGAAAATTTGAAAGGCTAGTAGTGTGACGTTACTTAAAGTGTACTGTATCATAATGCGTATTCTCAGTTAAAATAGCCATGCGTATAGTCCTGGTTTTCATCTACCTCTACCTCATTACAACTTTTGTTTTTGCGTGTTCTGTGAATTATTCCTAACAACAGGGACATCGGCTCTGGAAAGTTGCCGTTGAGTTTTCAATGCTTGTAAGTTTTCATTGCACTGGCCACCACAAACAAACTTACGTTCACCTCTGTGGTACTGGAGTGGAGGAGGAAAACTCAGAGATAGGTATGGAAAACACGGGCACATAAAACCAAAACTAAACGTGTGGCTGCATACCACCAGAGGCATGTGAGAAAATATGCATTTTTGTAATTTTGGTGAGCTGACCCTTTCAAATGTCTTGGGTCTAGAGGCCCAGGGATCTAAGGCGCATCCCATGTAATCACAACATTCCCTGTCACTCTAAGCTAGCCACTATGAAATCAAGCCAAAATCACCAAAAATACTCCAAAGAAATAAAAAGATCTTTCTCAGTTTATTTATTTGCGCTATTTTTTGCTCCTCTTGCTCAATTTTTTATTCTATTTCTCTTTTTATATTAATATTCTCTTTCTCACTTTCATCCTTTGTGTCCACTCTCTTCATGTCTGAATCTTTCCTTTACTCTTTTTTTAGTCACCTTCGTCTCTGTCTCTCTGTCTCTGTTTCTCTGTCTTTCTGAATAGATTGTGATTTAGCCGTATGTGTCCTCCCTCTAAAGGGAGTCATATCGTCACAGACCTTGGGGAAATGAGAGCTGAGGATATTACTCTGTGTGTTTGTGTATGAGTGCCTTGTTGTTTGTGGGTTTCACCTAAGCAACAGCTTTATGATGCTGGCCAAGGATGTAAGCTGTGTGAAAAATAGAACCTATTTGAATGCAGATTCAAATGCATTTGCTCTTACTGAGCTGATGTGCTCAGTTTAACTTCACAGACTTTTTTGGGAGACTTTTGCCCACAGAAAGTGAACATTTCAGACAGGATAATCAAGACCTTATTGTGTTCATTTTTCTTGGGTCTTATTTAACTGCTGTACAATAACTGTATTTAATTACACACAATTTCCTAAAAATAACTCATCTCTTTCTCCATCTGTCTCAGGCGTCTGCACTCCAACAATCTCCACTGTGACTGTCACCTGTCCTGGCTCTCTGATTGGCTCAGAGCCAGGCGGGGCTTGGCTCCGTTTACCCAGTGCATGGCCCCCGCCCACATGAGGGGCCTCAATGTCCCAGATGTGCAGAAGAAGGATTTTGTCTGCAATGGTGAGCTTACATAAACACGATCACTGAAGGAGCATGGCTGAAGGACACACTGAAGTACCTTTCCAGTACTTATTGTGGCATGCACTATGCTTATTATCACAAGAAGCGACGATGTGATTCTTTCTTAAGTGAAGGTGGTAATTAAAAAAAGCCCTAAATTGGTATGTTTTTAGTTTCACCCAACATTCTTCTTCAAAACTGGCTCTGGAACAAAACCCATGAAAATATTTTTGGAGAAAAGCCGCCAGTTTTGGCTCCATTGTAGCTCCGTTAAATTGACACATGAACTATAATACTTTGAGTGAAATCACTCAAGTAATGTTTTCACTTTAAAACTGACGCAGAATGCACCTGGAACTAATCTGCAACACCAATATACATATGACAAACAGAGCAGATTCAAGTAGAAGCTCACGGTTGAATTTAGTGTCATTGACAGTAGAGAGTCTTTGAGGTAGAGGTTTACAATAAAAAGAATCTAATAAACATGAAGGCCATTATTACAGGCAGCATTGTTATCATCTCCAGACAGCTCAGCATTGAGTTTATAGCACTGAAAGAATTACACCATGTAGAGCGCGTAATCAGCCAAAAGGCCAGTATAAGAGCAGTAGTGTTATCAGCTGCAGATAGTATAGGCATTGTTTATAGGCCTCTGATTCAGCTCTCTGTGCTAATAGACTGTCAGGCTTTGCTCTCTTTATTAGCCTTTAGCCTCGTCTTTTCTGCCTACATGCTCTGTCTTTCTCTCCTTCTTTCTTTACTTTCTTCTCTTTCCTTCCTTCCTCCATTTCTTATTTCATGTTCCTGCCTCTCTCCCCATGCTCCTACTCTTCCATCCTCCCTTTCTATATCTCTTCTCCTGCTCATATCTAAAAATATTTATGTGTACAGACTGTGGCCAGCTGATATTTAGTAGTAATATTCAGTTTATATTGCAATTTCTTCCAGTTTCATGCCAAAAGATGGCATGTTTTTATTTCTGGCAGAATGCAATGCTTCTGAAACAACACGAAGATCCATCATGGGACACTAAAACTCCCCACTAAAGCTGACACTAATCCCATTGAGAGAAACTGGGATAAAATATACAAAAACATCATAAAGAATTGTAGGAATAAAACAGAAGCTAAAATTTAATTGCAGAATTTATATAAGAGTAAATGTAGCTGCAGGCATGGAGGAATTCTCCTCCTCATGTTTGGCAGCAGACCAACGAAAGTTATCTCATATTAAAAAAATTAAAGCCAATCTCTGTTTGGTGTTTTCAGAATCTGATATATTACATCTGCATGTTGCTGTCTACAGGTCCAGCACAGACAGAGTCGAGGACTTGTGTTCCTCAGGTGGCCGTGTGTCCACCCAGTTGCAGCTGTAACAACAACATAGTGGACTGTCGTCGTAAAGGCCTCACTGAAATACCAGCCAACCTCCCTGAGGGCATCGTGGAGATGTAAGACTGCTTTATTTTACTTAAATGCTATGTGCGGTATCAACTGACTTGTTCATGCAAAGCACATTTTCCATATCTTTTAGGTGTCCTTTAAATGTGTATAATTCTTAATAGTCTTTTCACACTTGTATTTTTACCATGTCAGTATTTTTATCATGTATTTAAACTCATCATATTTAAAACGGCATTCTGGCCTCACACCCCTGATGTGCCCATGTTCAAACCATTCATATTCTCTGGCTTGCCGCAGTACATTATTTGCTTTTGCACAAGAAAATCATGTGGTGGTTTGCCCTTTTCTCTTTCATTTTATTAATTGAACACAACAAGTTTTACTGTTATACTGGTTATATGCAAATGTATGTGTGTAAAATAGTAGAGATGTGATGTGATGTGATGTGATGTGATTCTAGACATTACTATTTCTAAGATAAAAATAGCAATAGACACTTGTAAGCCAGAGTTTGAATGAAAAATAAATTTTTAGTACTCAATCCAAACACACACACACACACACACACACACACACACACACACACATACATACATATATACTGTAAATGCACACATACACACACCATGCACAGTTTCACTGTGATCTTTAGACACTTGGATTCACAACGATGAACTAGACTAACCCAAACTGTGGCACACTGGGAGTTTTGCAGTGGAGTCTTATTTTAGATTGCAGCAAAACTCTTTCTTTTTCACTCATACACTTTGCCTTCTCTTTCTCTCTCCCTCCTCCTTTCTGTCTCTTAGACACATATTTAAACGCACACACACACCCCACAGTGGGACGTGTTTGATATCCGTATTGATCGTTGTACCCTGTTTGTTTGTACAGAGGACAGCTGGTTGATTGCTCTGTGAGTAAGGAAGCAATTCTCCCCCGCAACGCTACACCAATACCGCTATACCTCCCTAGCATAAGTAATAGATTCACACTCACATACACACCAATGCACACGCATATATGCAGACACACCAGTTTTGTTTGCGCAAACAAAGTACGTACTTGGGCACAGATTACATGCCCACACACACACTCTCTGGGAGGGTCAAACACACATACATACACAGGCATTGTGATTGAGCCACAGGGACGAAAACGTATCTGATGAAATCTCTAGGACACACACACGCAGAATTAGCATTGGATCCATTATAATAAATGTTGTTACTGCAGCCAGAAACAATAGAGTATAATAGGATGATGTATTGTCAGTCCTCCAATAGGGACAAAGTCATCTTTGTGCATGCTGGTGGCAAGGATCACTGCCAACTGTGTGTGCGCATGTGTGTGTATGTATGCAGCATGCAACTGTGCACTTCCAAGCGTGTGTGTTAATCTGTCTCTTGAAGTCAAATATATTCATAAGGCACTTTAACAAAACAGGCTTGTCTCAAGGCATTTAACTTTATTAGAACATCAACAGATATGTGTTTGAGTGAGCTTTTATGAGTGTGTGTATATGTGTGTGCCCACTCAGCCCATTGTGAACATGCTCACCTGCCAAACCCATCTCCTGTTTCAGTTGTCGTTTAATCGCCGCCTCACCTTATAGATTTTTTATATTGCCTCTTAAAATGTCTTCCCTTTAATACATCCTTTGATATTGAGCCTCTAAGTGTCTTTGTCTCAACCTTGTTTCAAAGCCCCCAGATATAATTTGTTACCTGTTGTGTGTGCAGATTGTCTTTGTCAATATCTGTACATCCTTGATTTATTTTGACCCCTTAGTAGAAATAAGGTGTTGTTGCTTGCCATGGGCGTGAGGTGTGGCAATTTAGAAAAGGACATGAGCCAAGAAACAGGCACCTGCAAGCGCTGTGTTGCGTTCAAAGGCAGGACCACGTAAGCGTTTCATTTTAAAAACACAGTTAAAGGGTAGCGGTCACAAGTCGTGCAATAAATCCAACTAAATTGCATTTAATCCCAGCAAATGTGAGCAAAACCTGGCATTGAATCCATGTCATAAAGTATATATTGGTCATATTAAGCTGTGAAGTGACTAACAGCGGTTAAAGACAAGGGTTAGGCAATAGATAGATAGATAGATAGATAGATAGATAGATACATACTATAGATAGATAGATAGATGGAGAGTGGAGGTCAAGAGCAAGACAGGGTGGGGACTGAGGAGGAGGAGGAGAGGAAGAAGAAGGGTGGATTAGTTCCCATTTATCATTCTGACAGCTGACCCTGTGGCTG
>NTHP01000208.1:169619-203431 GCA_003416845.1 Oplegnathus fasciatus | reverse complement strand
CGCACGCGCACACACACACACACACACACACACACACACTCACACACAGATAGAGTTTTAACCTCCACAGAAGTGTTAAATAATATATCTTACAGCGGTGGAAGTGAATGACATGAACTGTACTTAACATGCCACTGCTTCCAGTTTCTCTCTCTCTCTCCTGTCGCTTCACTTCTTTCCCTCACTCTGTCCATCACTCTGTCCCTCATTTACTTACACATTCAGCCCTTCTTACTGTTTTTTTACTCCTGTCCCCTTGCCTTGACCTCTGCTGATGTATTCTCTCATGATCATTTGTCAGACAGTTCTAGGACATTCACATCGAATGAACCCCATTACTGTGTATTACAGTAATGCACTTATCTCTTCTCTTTCTCTCTCTCTCTCTTCCCCAGTGACTTGAGTAAGAACCAGATTTCTGACATTGCTGCCGATGCTTTCAGCGGCCTTCGCTCACTCACCTCACTGTAAGTATGACACACATGCATGTGCACACACACACACATATCCAGACAGGAGAGTAATTGAGTTTCCAGACATTTAGCAAACAAAAATGTTGTCGCTTTCAATGTTGACAACTGGACCACAATGCTGTGGTGTGTGCGTATGTGCTATGTGTGTCTTTGTATTTGCTTGTGTGTGTGTGTGTGTAATCGTACAAGTCTGTAATCACTGAGGGTGAATATGATAAGAACATGAAGGACAGTTTAATTTGAATCAATCTGGAGCATGAAAATGAGACAGACAGACAGACAAGAAGGGGCAGACAAGGTGAACTCTGCTGGGTGTTAAAACTGAACACACACCTGCACACACACACAACACACAGCCGAGTCAGTTGAACAGGAATGTCACTGAGAGGCATGACTTCTGCTGTAGAGGCCAGCTGAGGCGTGATGTAGCAAAATATAAAATTGCTCAAGTGAATTAAATGGTTGCAACTGCAATTGGAAGCACATCTGAAACATAATTTCAGTTTTTGACAATCAAATGTGATAACTGGTCCAACAGTGTTCTTAGTAAGAAAAGTGTTAGTGCCGAAATGACTGTGCTGTGCTGTGTTTTTTATAATCTGACAAAAAAGTTTTAAAAAGTTTTTCCAACTCGGTGAACATGATGGCTTTTTCATTCTGGTCTTCCTCGCCTTTAGGATAGCTGAAAATTAATGGACTTTATGGAAGATGGGTTGGTCAAGGAAATACAGTAATAACAAAGGACATTGTGGTTTACAGTATCATTTCTGAAGTGTCACTAACCAGTGAAAACTGTGTGTCTTCAAATTTGGTGATTTAGATTTTTTCAGATAAACTGAAGTTTAAACTTAAAATCCCACTGTTTTATCTGGAGAATGCCTTGTCACAAAGCTTTGAAAACACCATTTTTCTAATCTCATGAAAAGTTGACATTTTGAAGATGCTTGGTTTTCACAGTACAGTAACTAAAGCAGGCTGTTTTCAGCTGAGACACCTTATTGTCATGACATCCTGACAAACAATTTAATATAGGCGTCAAACTTTGCTATCAAATGACAAACCTATCCCACCACTCCATATTAAACTATGGTATTCAGCAGTCTTATGGGTAGCTTATGAATATGAAAGCATAAAATTGTAAGTTACACCAAATATGATTCAGGGCTGCATTTGTCAGAGAGGCCAACTGTGAAGGGATACTGGTTAAATCCTCAAAACAGCCAAAGTGTCCTGAAAAAAGACAGTATGAACTACTTATTCATTGTTTAATGTTCCTCATAACAACAACTTATAGATTAAATATATGACAAGATGCAGAGCGGTGCCCCTCTGGCAAATTAAAGCTGGAATAATGTCCACAAGTATTTTACTGTCCTCCACAGCTGGCTTCAGACCACATAAGTCTTAACGTGTAAGGACAGCCTTGTAAACACTGCAACCTAAATGATGTTGTTTTGTCTGTCTTGTGCAGGGTGTTGTACGGCAACAAGATCACAGAGCTGCCCAAGGGATTGTTTGATGGACTGGTTTCCCTGCAGCTACTGTAAGTACTGTCTGTGTGGTCTGTTGTTGTGTGTGTACCTGTGTGTATGTGTGTGGTCCCCCCAGAAAACAATGAAATACATTATTCAGCAAACAAAAGAATATCACATTCAGACACCGGATGAACTAAAACACTGCATTGTCCTGGAATTATGAAAATCTGGTCCAAAACTCTGCACACAGTATCTTTTAGAAAATGGTCTGGACCGCGTGGCAGCCAGTGAGCATCTGAAATAAATGTAAAAAAACAGCCTACTCACTCAAAGGCCCTTATTGCAGGTGATTTATCAGCAAGGAACATAACTGCTATGTGGCATAATTTGCAGTATTAGACTGAAGTTTTATATGGAAACAAATCAGGACCTGGAGATCCTCCTCAGCCAATGTTAATCTTAGTACATTATAATGGTAAGTATTTGTGTTTAGTGTACTTCATTTTCCCTGATAAAGACGATTTGGTGACTTGACGTCAGAGAGTCATATCTACGGTACATTACCTTTGTACCGTGATCACAGCTAAAGCCGATGTTATAGCATTATTGCTTCAATATACAATATGGTGGTACTTTTATGAGGAAAAGCAAATCTTGGTAATCATCACTATAGCACTGTGGCAGCTATAGTAGAATCCCCTCTTCATGCGTTAACCCTCCATCTGTCCTGCATCGTGAGTGTGTGTGCATACAGAAATGTCTTTCTTAAATGATCAACATGAAACAAATTGGTGCACTGTAATAAAAACTGTAATCTCCCATTGTTCTTCGAACATTTATTGTCTAGTAGGAGGAAAACTATTAATTGTGAATAATTCCTCATGGGCACAGGTTCAAACTGCAGCAGTGGTTCAGCATGCAGTAAAAATTCTCACTCCTATAACGGCTGCATTGGTACTGTATGTGGCATATGGTCCTCGCAAATGCCGCAGTCCACTGCAGAAACAGCTAATGTTCTGGGCTTTTCCATCGTAAAGTGAAGCGAAGCAAAGAGAATGAGGATGAGTGAATCTAACCCACAAACACCTTTTACGGGCTTAGGTGGATCATTTGGATGCATGGTGCATAGTCAGACACACAGAGAAAGAAGGGGGAAGGGGGGATGGATGGATAGATAAATTAATGGATGGAGACAGAAAGATGGAAAAAAGACAGACATAAGGAAGAATGGAGGAATATATAAATGCAGATAAGATTAGGAAAGGGAGTGAAGAAAACCAGAGAGGGATGACATTTTTTTTTTCATGCCAACGTATGTATAATATGACATCATTAACATTTAGCATCTCCTGATTAGAAAAAGCATTTCCCTCAGACCTTGTCATGATGCTGCCGTCATAAAATATTAAACACTAAAACATTGAATGCTTTATATTTGTTTACACATGCGCATGTGTTCCCTTAATAGGATAATTCAAGACTGTTTCTGTGCATTTGTGACTGCTTCAATCAACAAATAAATAAACTAGTGAATGACTAGTTAATATTCATGTCTTGCCACATCATTGGTCAATCCCACAAAGACACTGCCTGCGGGTGTTGGCGCTCACTCAGCAGGCATAGGGAGGGAATATGTCTTTTAATATTTTGCCCCTGACAGAAGAAAACCGCCCATCTCTAAAAAGTCAGTTTGTCAGGAATTTTAGGATGCAGTTATTCTCCCATATAGTGTAATAATTATAAATTATATATTAGCTTTCACTGGTGAATCAAGCAGCATGTCAACCTTCCATGACAAAGATGTGTTTATTGGTTTGTATAGCTACCGGTCTGCTGTTTATATTGTCTGCGCTGCTTTGTTTTACTGGTGCAGTTTCAAGTAATTAGTTCCCCCTGTGAGCTGCCTAATGAGGCGTGTATATGTCGCAGAGCAGCCTGTGTGTGCGCATATCTGCCTGTGAGTGCGCGTGTGTGTGTATGTATAAGCGCTCGTTAGGATGACTTGAGATGATTAAGCTGAGCTGCTGTACCAAGCGTTAGTCACCTGTCAGACAACGGAAGAAGGGCGAAAGAGAGTACAGTTTGAGAGGGACAAGGAAACAAAGAAGGAAAGAAAAGACAGAGAGAGAAAAAGTGTTTGTATAATAAAAGAGCAAAAAGATCAGGAATGAGGCAGACAAGAAGTAAAAAAAGGAAGTACAGGCAAAAAGCTGTCAACTTGGCTATATTAGCTAATGAAGTGCAGGTATGAAAGGACAGACAGATGGAGGAAAGGGTGGAGGTGCAAACCCTTCCTGTCATTTACCTAATCCCTCTATCACATTTCTCATTTCCCTTTCTCTCTCTCGTCCATTGTGGCTGTCAGCCCCTTTCACTTAATTGTATATCTATGTCACTCCAAGTTAGATTTTCACCTGTCCCTTCACTGTCTCACTCCATTATTTCCCCCATTCCATCTCCATTCCTCTATCTTTTCTCTTCCTCCTTCCTTTTCCCCTCACCATCTGTCTCTCCCATCAAAACAAGATATTACACTCACCCACCCAACAGTAGATATTCCCCTCCTGTTCCAGAAGAGAAAGTGAAAATATATAAAACCGCAATTTTCAGATTTATGTGTCGTGGCCAGAAAAAATATAATCATGGCAGTGTGGAGGGGGTAGGAGAGGCTACAGGGGAAGAAATAGTGAGAAGAAGAGGACAGGGGAGGAAAATAGTGGGTTTGCAGCGGAAGAAGATGTATATGAGAAAAATAAATTATCTCATTATCTGCGTATGCTTTTGTCTTTTGTTTGTGTAGTGCACAGAGATAATAAAGCTAAATAAGTAAAACAAATGCAGATAAATAGCAAATGCTGAGTGGCTCTTCTGTGTGTTTCAGGCTGCTGAATGCCAACAAAATTAACTGTTTGAGAGTCAACACCTTCCAAGACCTTGCTAACCTCAACCTGCTGTCGCTGTACGACAACAAACTCCAAACAATCAGCAAAGGACTGTTCGCCCCTCTGCGCTCCATCAAGACTCTGTAAGTATAGTATGGTTTTGATGAGGTTTTCAGAAACGCAGGTGTCTTAACTAGAGCTGCAACAATTAGTCAATCAGTTGATTCTTCGATCAACAGAAAATTAATTGATTTTTCATTTCTGTTGTTTTTCCTGGTCCCAGCATCTGAAATGTTTTCCAGCAGTTTTTCTTTGTCATACAGGCAGGAAATTGAATATCTTGAGCTTTTGGACTGTTACTTGGACAAAACAATCAAATTGAAGACGTCACGTTGGCCTCTGAGAAATTTTGAATGACATTTTCTCACAATTTTTTAAACATTTCATAGACTAAACAGTTCAACTATAATCTATTTTTAAACATGATGACCCAGACAGACAGAGGAAAGAGGCTGACTACACATTTATCACTGTGAGGTTTAGATCACTTGTTAATTAAGCATTGTGTACATTACTTAAAGTATCTGTATGTGGTGGTCTTTCTTTTCTCTGGTTAATCAATGAAGGCCATTGCTGTTAATGATACAGTTCTTCTGTTCTAATTACTGTTGCTGCTGGTTGAAATATAGAATACCTCACTTCCTGTATGCTAAAGGACACCAGCAGTTTAGAGCCACAAATGTAAGAGCTTTGATGGGTTTTAGTTAAATCAGGAATGCTTCCTCTCAGTCAGCAACAGTTGCAAAGTATTGCTAAAACACATGACAACTGAGGCAGCTGTAGTAACTGTGCGGTCCTCTTGACAAACCCATCATCCCCTCTCTCCTCTGTCCTTTCTCTCGCTCAGTCATCTGGCCCAGAATCCCTTTATGTGTGACTGTCACCTGAAGTGGCTGGCAGACTACCTGTTTGACAACCCCATTGAGACCAGTGGAGCGCGCTGCAGCCACCCCAGAAGGCTGGCTAACAAACGCATCAGCCAGGTTAAAGGCAAGAAGTTCAGGTGCACAGGTAGGAGATGAGTTCACGCAGACACACTTAAACACACACATACAAACACACGCAAACATGCAGGAAGTCACCTCTGTCGGTTAATAAAGACTCATACTAGTCAGGTCAAAGGTAAATAGGTAAACACATGTAGTTTTGAAAACACACATGTTGGTTTATGTGTGCAATTAGAAACTGGAATTGATATGTGTTCATGAAAACACACACACAAGCATTCACACACAGTCTCTATCGCTCTCTGTGGTAGTATTGTATTACTGTTATTTCCTTTGATACGAGCCATGGGTCTCACTAATTACAACACAGACCAATTCAGTATATTGAAGCAGCACAATAACTAACTCAGCAGGGACTGGCCATAGACTGTGATCGCCCACTTGTGTGAGCATGTGAATGAGTGTGCGTCTGTGTATGTGTGTATGACTGTATACACTTCACATCCTCAGTGCCTCTCTGCAGTGGCTCTTCACGTTGTTTTCTCTGTCTTAAATATTATGCTTTTTTATGGCTCGCTGGAAAATGAATTTTAAAATCCCCTTACAGACATTTTACAAACTATTTGATTTGTGCTGGAACAGGGGTTGTAAGCAAATCATTGGTTTTCAAGGCAGCATAGTTGGAGACCTCGCGCTTCCTGAATGGTATTGTGCTGAGAAAAGATGATCGTGTAATAGAATTATCAGAAGAGGTTGAAAATTGGCTACTTTTAAATGTCTTTAATAAGCAGCTGCATTCTTATAATTTAATGTAGGGGTACCCTGTGTTTGTTTCACAATGAGCAACATAGTGGGTTGTATAACACCAGGTATTTTATAATTAATCACCGTCTATCACAGATGTTGTGTTTTATTAGGAGCCTGAGACCTAAAAAAAAAACATAACAGCAAGCCTATAATGATGAAACAGAAAGCACACATAGATTTTTCAAGCACTAAAACAGTTGTTTCCATCACTGCCATCTTAGTTACATCAGTGCGCTGTAAAAAGTGTGCCTGTTAGAACGACTGTTTGGTGACATGAGATTTTCACCCCTCCTGTTCTCTAATATGGTGTGTCCCTGCATGAACTGGGGACACAATAAAAATCAGAACCACTACTATTAAATGGTGGAGGCGTTTATCCAAAGTGCTTTGCAGTACCATGAGCACATGTGGTACATTTTTAGCATGGAAGGTCTCAGTGATAAGCAAGCCCCTAATGTTAGTGCTCTGCCCATGGAGCTAATCAATATAACTAGATTACAAATGCTCCGAAAGCTGGTTATGGCGGTCCTCTTTGCTTCAGCCCTTCCTGTCTGCAGTCCCATGCCTCTCCTTGCATCTCCTCTTCCTCTCTGGACCTGTGTGGACATTTTCGCTATTGGTGGGCAGTTCTCTGGTCCCGTCCCCTTCCTGTGTGGATCTGCAGCTGTCTGTTGCCTCTCCTATCCTGTATGGACCCTGCCCCCTGACTGATTGGTGCAGCTCTCTGTTGCCCCACCTTCCTCCTGTGTGGACCTGCATTCTGATTGGTTCGTGCAGCTGTCTCTTGTGCTTGATCTAACCATGTGGCCCCGCCTACTGTGACATCACATGGTTCCGTCAAGCGCCAGGGACCGCCGAGCACACACCCACCTGCCTCTCCCAGCCAATCACACGCCTTGGAGCAAAAGTGAAGGGCTAAATACTTTACCTCTGTTGGTTTGCATTTATGTGTAGGGCTTCTGATACATGGGACTATAACTGTGGTTGAGATAAATGGACATCA
Organism: Oplegnathus fasciatus; assembly: GCA_003416845.1. NCBI lineage: Eukaryota > Metazoa > Chordata > Actinopteri > Centrarchiformes > Oplegnathidae > Oplegnathus > Oplegnathus fasciatus. Next base: position 195,784 of record NTHP01000208.1, on the reverse strand, counting down.
CTGAGCCATAGACAAGTAATCTAACATCAAAATATTTCAATCAGTGATAAATATAAATGATTTAAGCCATTCAGAAACACCTGTCACCACCATGAATGCTCGACTGCCAGCATAAATTACCTAAATTTTCTCAACAAACTCTTCTACTACTACTACTACTACTACTTGTTCCTTAGTGTTGATTCCTTTGAAAAGTATTAATATGTCTTTGTTAGAGTCTCAAAAAAGAGAGAGCAATGCTTGTTAAGGTGCAGTCACACCAGATTTTGCTTCCCTTTTATTTCAGTGAAGAACAGGGCAAGATGTACTCGCTTCCGGTTCAATCTGATTAAACTTTGACACATAAAATCCCAACGAAATGTTGAAATTTTGTTCATATTCTTGTTAATATTAATGCATAGAGAAATAATACACGTTGCGAGACAGAGGGACACTGCTTGGCTGCAGTGAGTGCAGGACAATGGCAGAGGTTACTGACAATCAAATGTTTGATAAGAAGCTGTATAATTTGCAACATTGTGGGCTGCTGTTGTTAGCCCCTTAACCATGTTAGCTCCTGCAGTTAACGCTCACAACCCTACCCACACTATTTCCCGTCCCACCTGCTTTTCGCCACACCAAGCGAGTAAATCTTCGTCTAGTAAGATCTGGTATGGACGCACACCTGTCTCCACCGTCAAATTGTCCAGTGGCATGGCAGTGCTTCAGTGGTGAGCATGGCTAATCCCGCCACCTCTGTGTAGACTGCTGCACCCTTTTCTGCTCCAACTGAGTAACTTTAAAGAAAAAACTCAAGCTAATGCTGTTATGCAGGTTTCCTTATTCTTTCGCTCTTTCCTTTAGTATATAAAAACCTTCCCGCCCTCAATTCTTTGCTCTCTTCCTAACTTGCTCCCTTGCTCCTTCTTTTCTGTCAACTTGCCAACCAACAAGGTTTGTGGCAGCCCAAAGATATCATTTTAAAATATTCAGCTAACCAGCCCATTCTTCCAACAGATAGACGCCTGTTGAAGAGCAGCGATCATTTACTGAGTTCAAATCAAGGTTGTTTATTGAAAATGACTCCTCAATAGGTGTTCTCAGTTCTATGAGCCATAAAGGGTGTGTGCCAGGAGAGAGTGGAGATGGAAAAAGAAAGAACAAGTAGCCCGTGCCAACATAAGAGCAGTCTGATAGGAGAGTGGTGAAAAAAAGAAAAGAACAGATCAACAAACAAGGTTGGAAAGAGAGAGAGAGAGAGGGGGGAAGAGAAGGAGTTAATGATAACCGTGAGAACTATAAAGAGTGTATGTGGTGCTCCAATACAAGTGCTGCATGATGTAAACCAGGTCTATTCCACAGGCACTAGCGGTCATAAATAATATCTGCTCCCATTATATCTAAATAACAGAAGTGGTCTCTGGCTCACCTTGTTAAACAAAAACATCCAGGGTTAAACCACATTTATCTACAAAATTATTCCATAGAGCCACATGGATATCTGTCTGTTAATTTGATTTACAGTGGTAACATGCAGAATTACCCCTCCCTGCATCAGGCCTGTGCCTGCTCTACAGCACCATACTGCAGCAGCATGCAGCCTGTTCTGTTTAGGAGATGACGTAGATGCAGTTCATTCACGTCCTGTAAGCGACTGGTTGGCTAATCATGTTTTACAACCTTTGACAGCTGAAATTAGAACAAAAATAGAATTTTCCAAACAATTAAACTCAAACAAGACACAGTTTAGACAGATATTGATAACCTCTCAGTGGAAGCAAGACTTTTGATATGGCTACATCTGAATATGCATATATTGGGTGTATATTTATTGGGATAATATGTGTTCCTTCATTATAAGAGGGTCTTTAAATCTGGTCATTTGTAAATGGGGATAATTTTTTTTTTAAAAACCTACAGAGTCTAACATTAAGAACTTCTCTAATGTCTCCCTTTGTCTTTCTCTCTTCCTCTCCACCTTTTTTCCCTTTTGCTTTCTCACTCCTGCTCCTTCTGTTGACTTCATTTACCTGGCTTTTCTTCTTCCCTTCCCTTTCTACCTGCCGTCTACCCTTTTGTCTGTCTTTCCTCCCTGTATTTCTGTTTCTCCTGTGCCACTTTCTCTCTCTTTTGGTCTCTCCCTCCGTCTTTCCTCTGCAGGTCAGGAGGACTATCGTAGCCGTCTGAGTGGGGAGTGTTTCCAGGATCTGGTGTGTCCAGAGAAATGTCGCTGCGAAGGCACCGTGGTCGACTGCTCCAATCTCAAACTGACCCGTATACCTCCACACATCCCCGAACACACCACAGACCTGTAAGTCAGCTGGTGTTTCCTTTTTACATACATACATGTAAATTGTATGCAACACATGATGAAATATTAGATTGAAGGCCATGTGTTAGACTCCTCTAACCTGAAACTCTACACCACCACACATCCTTCAACATGCCACAGACCTGTCAAGAAGTTTTTCACTTTCTCAGGCACTGCGTGCCGAAACACACACCCATACACATGGAAACATGCACATGCAATCATGCACCGGCACAAATATAAGCATGTAGGCTTGCATGCATGCAAAAACATACACAAATGCACGTATGCAATGCACGCGCACATGTCTGCCTCTCTCTCTGCTTCTCACAGAGCAGTATCCTGAACGTCGCTTTTCATTTTTAGCTCCCAGACCAAAATGCGTCTCAACAGTCTTTTCCATCTCCCTCAAAGTCCCAAAGGAGCCATCATCATGTCTGGCGAAGGGTCTCACACTAGAATACTGAACAGTCCCATGGATCATTCATTTTGCTGCTGAAAAATGGAGCGGGAGTAACAGATAACACGCAACAGGAATACCGTAATCTCATTGTAAATAGGGTTGTGTTCAGAATCTGCTGGAGTCACTGATTAAATAAACATGTATTATGCTAAGGAATTATGATAATGTGAAAGAAAACTCTTCATAATTCATTTGGGCTACAGAAAATAAAACGTAACATCAACTGTCATGAGATTGCAATGATGTGATTTAAAAAGAGAAATGGTCAAAGATTTAAAAACGGCTCATAAGTCATAAAATACACACAAACTGAGACCAAAAACTGGATTTCGGATTCAAAAATTTGACACAGCCAGCCAGCCCCATTTTACTTTCAGCACCTGGCACTTTATCGAATATTCAATAAGATAATATTTTCACACAGGAAATAGGAATACAGCCAGAGGCTGAAGTTTTACCTAATAATGCTGAATCACCGGCAGCTTTAAAATGTAGGTGAAGGATGGAGAGCTTCTGCCATGGCTATCAGTGTGGTATTAATGGTGAATAGCTGCAGAATAAGGCACCACTGCAGCATTAAGGCAGATACAGGATTACTTATGGAGGTTAGTTGTATAATGGTAAATTTACCATGGCTGCCACTTTAGATATTGTCAGTATCCTACAGACCATTAGCCCCCAATTCCTCTCTCTCTCTCGTTGATTCTGTTTCTCTCTGTGAACCCTCGTATCCTCCAATCTTCCCTCCTTTTCTCTCTATCTGTTCCCAGGGTGCTTCATGTCAAAAATATAAACTTTGTCCTTTATGGTTGGTTAGAGGGCAGATCAGGGTTTCTACTATTTTCGACACCCTCTCTCTCTCTCTTTCTCTTTGCCTTTTCCTTAAGAACACAACCAACCAGTGAGTTTTTGAAGGCCGCAAACATGCGCACGCAGAAACACACGCACACACACACACAAGCCGCCAGTTGCACCCTGCGTAACCTGCCTTATCAGGGGAAATCAGGGGAGGTTGTGGCTGAGCTGAAGGCTTATATTTTTTTTTGCCTCTGTCTCTTCTGTCTATCTTTCTGTCTCTCTTTGTGACTCTTCCCACTAGCCATAAAAATCCTTGACATCGGCCTTGAGAGTGTTCAATAAGTATGAAAGAATGAGTCTTAAGAGAATTATTTGCACTCAGTAAAATGCACTGTACATTCTGTTGATAATGAGGGCTCTAGTTCACAGGGTAATGAGTTTAGACATGCGTCATCTATACTCTACATTCAAAATATGTTTTTTTTTTCAGTTTGGCTTCATCCAGGTTGATCCATCTTATAACTCTCCCTGTATCTGATTAGAAAGTGTCCCCTCCAGCTGAACTTTCCTCAATTTTTCTCACTCTACCTCTTTCACACACGCACTCTCACACACACATACACAAAGAGCATCCTTTTAGCAGAACCCTTTTAGTACAAATTACCTCAATAAAGCAGATGTCTAGCTTACTATCTCTCAAACTGTTTTCTCTTGGCTTAGGGCAGTGTGGGTATTGATGACCACATAGAAAAGATTCATTGCTCTTCTCTTCTCTTCTCTTCTCTTCTCTTCCCCAATATGTTAAATTATTTTTCGCTCCCTCCTCTGGTTTTGTGCCGCATCATACTTCAGCAGTCACTAAAGGCCTCTTAACCTTGATGCGGTCATTCCTCCCTCGCTTGCCGCCTCTCTCTCTCTCCGTCTTGTTTTTGTGAGTGTGTGTGTGTGCATGTTCATTTATGTGTGTTGACTTCAAGCAGTTTGTTTCATGAAAGAATAAATGTCTAACTCCCTTCCTCCATCTTTCTCTCTGTAGGAGGTTAAACGACAATGAGATTGCTGTCCTGGAGGCTGCAGGGACGTTTAAGAAGCTGCCTAACTTGAGGAAGATGTACGTATACTTTTTTAAAAAAGTACCAGGGCTAGGGCTGTTGTTTTTTTATGTTTGTTTTTGCATTTATTTATCCATTAAATCATGCATGCATTAACCCAATTCATCCTCTAAAAAAGGAGCTAAAGAGGAACATACATGGGAGTGAAGTGGGAGATGGGGATCTTGCTTATTGGAGTAGAATCTGTTTTAATGTTTTGGACACACATTTCCGTGTCACATCTATTCAGTCTTTCCCCTGTTCTATATATTGCTGATAGAGGAAGGAAGGAATAGCATTACAATTACAAGATGACTGAAATGAGAACAGATGGGAAAAGGTGGATGGACAGATGTAAGGGATGCAAGAAGAACTAGAAGTTAAGAGAGAGAAAGGGAAGGAAGGAGGAAAGGTGATAGAGGGAGGGCAATGGAAGGAAAAGGGGGAAGGAAGGAAGAAAAAGAAGACAACAAGGAGGGAGGAAGGAAATGAAGGAGGATGAAGACAAGTGAAAAGTGCAAAAAAAAACATGCATGCAAAGAGGGTAGAAGTGAAAATGAGCGGGACATGAGGGAGGAGGAAGAGGAGTGGCTGAAGACAAGCAAGAGGATGGGACAGAGGGAGATGGAGAGTAAGGAAGTGTGCGTGGGAGGTATGGAGGAAGCGAATATTAAATGGAAATAGAAGATGGGCCTTCGGTTCAGATTTACAGTCAGTCCTTATCTACTCTAGGTTTGTGTGTGTGTGTGTCAGAGTGAGATAGAGAAAGACAGAGCAGAGACCAGCAGTTGATTTATTGGAGAGGAAATTGCTAACCATCTAGCAGTGTCACTGACGATATAGATTGGCTAGCACTCATTTCCATTTTCCTTCTCTCAATTCCTTCCCTCTCTTCTTCATCTCCTCCTCTCCTCTCCTCTCCTCGCCTCACATTTTCTCTTATCCTTGTATCTGCTCTTTTCATTTTACTCTAAGTTTGTCTGCAATCATTATTTTTTTGTTTCTTTTTTAACTCTGTCTACTTTTTGCACTTCTCTCCTCTCCTCTCCAATCTACTCCTCTCCTCTTCTCTCCCATCCTCTCCTTCCTCTCGTCTTCCATAAAGCTGATAAGAGGAAACACAAAACTAGCTATGAATGAAAGCTACAGTGGTTGTGATAGCTATCATCCCAAGTTATTGTCTCTGTGGCCAAACGCTCTCGTTTCATTTTAATTTTTCTCATTGTGTGTGCAAGGAAGAGAGATAACAATCATTTTCAGTTGTCTGTGACCACTTGTCTCATTTACTTTATGTGTGTGTGTGTGTGTGTGTGTGTGTGTGTGTGTGTGTGTGTGTGTGTGCTTTGTGAGTTATAGTGATGGCTGTAAGCTGTTATAAGAATATCTATTGTACAAGACGAGGACATTAAGATGAAAGAGAGAAGAGTTAGCATTTATTAAGGCACATGATTGATTACTGCAATTTAATTGGGAATATTATATGTGTGTGTGTAACACTCTGCTCATATGTGTTTGCATGCATGGTCATGTTGTCCATCTGGTGGTGTATGTGAAAGACTTCATATGTTATCCTGCATGTACTGTAATTAAAACAAACACAAGCTGAAAAACCTAAATATGAAAAACTGTTCATCATAATTTCTTTGTCATTCCCGCAGCAACCTGAGCAACAACAAGCTGAGGGACATCCGTGATGGTGTGTTTGATGGAGCGGGTGGAGTTTTGGAGCTGCTGTTGACGGGGAACAAGCTGACTGGACTGCAGGGACGCATGTTCAGAGGCCTTAGTGGCCTGAAAACTCTGTAAGTCTTGTTTACAGTAGAGTGTGTGTGTGTGTGTGTTATTGTGTTCAGCTACTGCTAACGAATTTAAAACCTGAATAAAGTAAAAAACATTTATTCACATGCCTACATGATTAAAAACCATCATGCAGTGACCATACACCAGTGTTTTAAAGGGTAACTTCACATGCGCAGGTCTCGTTTTTAACGTGTCCATGTTAATAAATGCTTTTTAACTTAGAAGTACAACAAAGCATGTTGTTGACCATTTCTGCTTTTATATTTATATTTATATATATTTATAGTTTAGCTGTCCCCTTTACTGTCTGAGTGCTATTAAATGGCCAGAAAGTGTTATCGTGGTTGTGACTGCTAGCTGTTAATGCCTTAAACCATAGTTTCTCAAAGTGCGGCCCACGGGCCAATGGTGGCCCTTTGTTTTTTTTCCTGTGTGGCCCCTAATCAAATGCTGACTCCCTAAATTGGCACTCAGTCATCAAAACTTTGAGAGGCCCTGCCTTAAACCATGCAGACTTGTGTTCGCATCTGACTTATGGTGGACTTCATTAACTTTTTCTTCCCCAGACTGAAAAGGACCAGGATCGTTTACTCACTCACCCTGAAATCAAGGCTAATGACAGCATATTGTTGTTCCTCTAATTTGGGCGCCCACCATAAATAGGCTAGCGTCCAATTAGGGGTTACAGGATAGTGTATGAAATCATGAGCTAATGTTGTCTGTGTATGCTCAGTAATGACTAGCTAATGCTATCATGTATATATATGCCAGCTAATGACTCTCTAATGGCATCATGGCTGTCTCTGTATTATGTTAAGAGGCTCCCTGCTCCAGTAATAGCCTCGCTAACTAGGTTAGCCTGTCCCAGAGATTGCTAATGCTAACTAACTCAGTTAGCCTGGTCCCACATGACTGCATGTCAAAAGCTAATGTCGTATTACAGACTCTGTCACTGTTGTCCTATGGGGACTGGTTTGAATTTACCCCTGCTTTCTGTTTTATCTTTTGTCCATGTCATTGTAGGTTATGTTCTTTTATCCTCTTTATCTGTCTTTTTTTATCCACCAAGTATGAAAATTTGGTATTTTTTATTCAACTCTTTCATTAGCCACATATTTTTTCTGTCAAAAAACATCCCTCAAGTAAAAGAATGATCAATAATTGATTAATCAGTTTAGTGTTTAAGCTATAACAAATCTGATTTAAGATTTGGGCGATACGGCCTAAGCAAGGGACTCTGGAGTGTATGCTTTAAAGACTAGATTTTACTGTGATCTCTTCAAGGTAAAACAAGGACAACAAGAACGAATATAATGTTTTAGCTTTCATTTGCTAAATTTGTGTGTGCTTCCAGAATGCTGCGGAGCAACCAGATCAGCTGCATTGACAACAGTACGTTTACGGGTCTGAGCTCGGTGCGTCTGCTGTCGCTGTACGACAACAGGATCTCCAGCATCGCCCCAGGGTCCTTCTCCACCCTGCACTCCCTGTCCACCATGTGAGTCATATCTGTCGGCTTTTCTCCCTCTTTCTGGTGCTTATTTTCCTGTTTTATTTTTTTTGTTGTTGTTTGTTTCTTTTTTCATTTCCATCTTATTATTCTCGCCATCTCTCAACATGTGCCGCAATCTCTTTTTGTCTATCTTCAAGTCTGGCTGAATCCCCCTCCTCCTTTGTCTCTGCTTCTTCCTTTATCACTCTCTCCCTCCTCTTTCTCTGTCTTTATCCTCTCATTTTTCAGAGTCTAGCCCTGCTGTGCGAGTTACCTACCATGCAACACGTACACACACATTTGCACACATGTTGCTCTCTGGACACTGTTCTCCTCACAGATGCTCTCCATCATTATCGACTGGATTGGTCTGGATCCCAGGACATTTGTTATCAAAGCTAAATATATCTCAGCATCTGCACACCCCCACACACACATGGACACCTACAAGAGCATCTGCAGGCTTGTTTTCATCTTCCAAAAGATGCACACACCTGCTGTGACCAAGATATGAATACCTGGATGACATATTCTTCTAAGTTATGTGTGTTTAGTGTGTGTATGCGTATGTGTGTGTGTGGGGGCTTGCTTTCATTTGTGTGAAGATGTTGACTGGTGTTCAGTCTGTGCTGAAAAGTAGAGCAACAGCTGCCGTGAAGTAAAGTTATGACAAGTCTTAACCTGCCACATGACATTATTGTTAGGAGGGAGAGAGTGGCAGGCAAGGAGGCAAAAGAGAGAGAGAGAGTGTGTGTGTGTGTGTTTGCTTCAATCTTCTGACCACCCAGATGTGAAGGATGTAAATAATAGATATTCTCAGCTCAATAAAACATTACAGGTTGATTTTTATATTTTTTTCTTACTGTGAACACACATACGTGTCAAGCCAAGAAAGCCTCCTCGCATCCTCTCTACTCTCTCTTTCTTTTCCTCCACGCTTCCTTCCCTTGCTCTGCGTTTTGTTCTTGCTCTCTGCCCTGCTATGTACCTGTCATCTCTGATTCAAGTTTCTGCTTAAGTCTTTTGGGAGGAAAGGTGGGAGACGAGAGAGGGAAAATGGGGACAGTACAGAGGGAGGACGGATGGATGGATGCATTGTTGCAAAAACTCAGGTTTGCTGAGTGGGGCTGTTGGTGATGATCACTACAGAAGTTGAAAGATATTAGATTACCCCCATCTCTGTCATTTTTCACTATTCATTCTTTAGTTTTTCATTGGCCTTATCATGGCCTTGTAACAACACTTGATTTTGTATGCAACACCTGCCTGCTGTTTGGCGTGAAAGAGAGATTCTGTTCTTAACACTTCTTCTGTTCAGTTTCTTGTCTTTCCTGTGTTTTTTCTATTCTCTCTCTCTCTCTCTCTCTCACTCCCACTATTTCTAATATCTGTCTCCATTTTTAGTGCATTGTTTCCCAATAGAGTTTGTCCATTTAATTAAAAGATTAACACATTGAAAAGGAAGGAAGGGATTTAGCTTAGGTCTGGTTGCCACGCAGTGAGGTCAATTCATTACAATGGAATGAGGAAATAACTCGTCCCTATCTATAGCAGCACACCATTAATATTGTAGCACAAACAGCAACCTTCAGGTTTATTAGTTCAGCAGACACAGTGAAAGGCAATATGCCACTTGCACATCTCTTGGCACAATTTGGAGGCACACCATCATCATTAAAGAGATACATGTGGCTTTTTAATATACTAATCGTTGTAGTGCTAAAATTGAATTCTCTAAGTTTTCCACTTATACATTCTTGTCAGTGGAAGGTAGGAAAAAGGATTTTCATTTTTTTTTAAGTAGAATTACAATTTTTAATATTAATAAGAAAATTGGCTGCAACAGAAAACAGTGCCCCAACACCCTCGATATTTTTTGGCCATCACTAGCCTGGATGTGCCGGCAGAGTTAAGATGCCTAGAGTATACAGCATGTCTAGTTTTGTGCCCCCTCCAACCCTGTTCAGTTTAAATATGGTTCAGCATAAATATTACATGAGCAGTGTTACAAAAGCAACAAAATGCAATGAGAGGTGATCAAAAATGAATAAATTGCACAGATAACCTTTTCTCTTTTCTTTCTCTCTTTCACAATTCCTCACTCTGCCACCTTTTCTTTTGCATTCTCTATTTCTCTTGTACTTTGCAAAAGGAATAAAAATAACTGATAACCTTTTCTCTTTGCCCCTCTTTTGTTCCCGTTCCCTCACTGCCTCTCTTTGTCTTCCATCTAAATGTATTCAAGTGTATGACTGACCAAAAAACAACAACTATATCAATGTGGTTTGCAGTACAGCATACCATACGAACTGCTATTATTATTAATAATATTATTGGGAATGGCTCCTGAAATAAGTAGCATTAATCTCTCTCTTTTGTCTTGCGTCCATTTTTGTTGTCAGTTTTGTTGCACTGGTTTGTAAGCCACCGTCTTATTATGGGTCCTGCCTGTAAATCTGTAGTGAGTGCAGGTTGTCTCGATGGATGGCATCTGCTCGCTCACAAAATTTATGCATCAATATTTTATTTATGAGGGCAAAACTCGGGGAAAACATTTAGCAAATGTGCATCATTTTGCCATGATGAATTCATTATATTGTGGAAAAGATGTATGCGCTGCAGCTACGATTGTGCAGCAGCGTCCAGTACTGGTATCCATTTCTTTTGCTTTGCTTTGACCCTGTTTCAATGATTTCCTTCTCTCTCTCTATCTCTGTCCTTCTTTATTTTCATAGTAACCTCCTGTCCAACCCGTATATGTGTGATTGTCATTTGGCCTGGTTGGGTCAGTGGCTGAAGAAGACCAGGGTGGTCAGTGGAAACCCTCGCTGTCAGAAGCCAGCCTTCCTGAAGGAGATCCCCATCCAGGATGTGGCCACCCCAGACTTCACATGCGACGGTGAGCCTCTCTCTCACTCTGCACTTACTTGGAGAAATGTTTGTTATTCTTTTTGGCCTCATTAACATAATTGGAAACAGCAGTGCTTCCACGTAAAACATTGCTAAAATCCTGTAGTCAACAACACTTAAAAATGTATAGGATTAGTCTACCAAGTTCCACAGAATGGGCAGCCAACATTTACGATTACACTTGAAACCAGAAAGGTCACAGCCTGAAACTTGAAACAAATGGCATGTGTCACTCGCAGCCATGTGTCCTGTACAGATAAGAGCACAAGTCAAGTGGTTGAAATGGAAATTAAATGTGTTTTTGCATCATGTTTACTCATCCCAATTACTGAATGTTTTCTCCATTTTTCAAGAAAGACCTTTTAGAGGACATTTCCTCGAGGGAAGTTGTTTTATGTTTGGTGATAATGCCCAACATAACTTTAATAAAGCGAGACATTTGTGAGACATTAAGGTCGGTCATGGGAGGGAGGAAAGTAAGACTCCAAATTAAACTGAGAAATTCCCGCAAATTTCTGCTGCAGTGGGGCATGGGATGGTGAGCAATAAGTCAACAGAGAATACTCCATATTGTCACAACTACATTTTTACATTAGTGTTTTACCCAGTGTGACTTACAATGAGTGCCCTAATTGCCCCAAGACTAAGCCCCAATTCCACGATATCACAAGGAAATCTTATAACATCCAGTATGGACAGGTATGTCAGGTCTTTTGGTTTGTACTAGACTCGACTGAAATGGTCTTCAGTCCTGATTCTTGTCTTTTCGTGTCAAAGCTTTACAATCTTTCCAGATACTCATTGCAAAAACTTCCATCATCCCATGTCTTAAGCCAGCAGATACACACACACATACACATCCTCAGCAGGGTATCGTGAGGACAGAATGATCAGTAACCACTGGCAAACAGCAGCCGTAGATGACATCAGCTTGTGGTTTCTACAGTGACGTTGCTGTTACCACGACGATGCCTGCCTATAGCGGCTTAGGCCGTCGTCTTGGCCGCCAAGTTTGACGCCATAGACAAAATGTGGTCTGGCTCTCCTGTCTATTACATCTTTCTTTCTCTTTTCCCTTTTTTTCTGTCTTTATAGCTTTACTCTTTAAACTCTTTTCGATCTCCCATTTTTCTCTCTTTCCACCTCGTTCTCTCTCTCCCTCCTGAGTTTCTTTGAATTCATTACACTTTTCTAATTTCCTGTAGCTGTGCTGCAACCATTTACTGAAAATGACTTTGGAAAGTAGTTAGCTGGGTTGGCTCAAGTAAGGAAACTCTAAGATGGTATCAGATCTTAATATTCATTCTTGCATCTTGCTTGCGCGCGCGCACACACACACACACACACACACACACACACACACACACACACACACAAATCTACCTTCAAACTCACTCAGCTGCACAAACATAAATTCGAATGGCTGATACCACACTCAAGCACTTGTATTTCTGTCCTTATGAGGACCTTACAATGGTTACATTAAATGTGTAATCTTAACTCTATGCTTATCCAGATTCTAAACCAACTTAATACAAAATACAGTAAGTCATAAATGTAAATTCATCTCTAAGAACTGAGGAGCTGCATCACAAACCTAAACTACAGAAAATCATTCGTGCAAAATGTATGTTAGTAGGTTTTTTGACCTTGTAAACCTACAATTTAATATGGATTATTTTAACACCATTGCTTGATGATGGAAATCAAAGATCTCTGTCATCACCAACATCAAATAAATTGTTCTTTGGCTCAAGGCCCAAGTGCCCTTAAAGGTTTGAAGATATCCTGCTGACAGTCAGACAAATAAACTACCAAACAGGGGCGACATAACCTCTTGGCGACAGTAAAATGTCCACACTCTGAAGGTGTAAATCTCAAACCGGTTCTCAAAATATTAGAAGCAAAGGAACACACACACACACACACACACACACACTCACATACACACACATACTGTACAACCAAGGTCCCCATGTCCGGTCTATTTATAGTTGAGTAAAATGACTGTTAAGTTGTCCAGAGGCAGCTGGGGGAAAGGTAAAGTTAATTGAATTTGTGAGAAGATATTTAGCGCACATTTAGATGTTAGTTCAATCAGCCAACTGTAGAGTGAGTCAGCCCACGGCTACACCTCCCTGTGGACTCACAAGCTACACACATCAGATAAGGCACACACATATACACTCGCACGCACTGCTCTACACACGGGCACGTAAGCGCCCATTTACTCGACATTTAGACATTAGCACAATTAGAAAACTACAAAGTGAATGAGAAAATAGCCATAGGACAGGGGGAGATAACTATTTAACAAACTAAATGGGCACCAAACTCAGCATGCGCATTCACATACACTTACTCACATACTTATACACATGAACGTATACTGTATCACTGCCACACATGGTGGCATACTGGCACAAAGCCACAAATACATAGAGAAGTATGAACATAGATGAGTATAAACTTGGCCTTTCTCATTCCTAATCTTTCTTTCTCCCCCCACACACACAAGTACACACAAACTCAGATTGCAGTTGTGTTATGATTGGCTTAGTGTCCAGTCGTCATTATCCTTCATTATGGTTTTAACTCAGCTTGTTTTACATTTGGGACCACAGTTCAACTATTTACATACTGCAGCGCTAGATTAAAGCTGTGCGTGTTTGTCAGTCAAGGAAATGGAAGACGTTTTAAGCCAAGAACAACGCTCCAGTCTGTGATCTTCCTTATCTCGGAGTGTTAAATGATTACAATCACTCAGATGTTTTTGTCCCTACCATGTGTATGTGTGCATGTGTGGGACGTCGCTGCATAGCTTGTACAACTGTTCAGTTTAACTCAGCCATTCTTTAAAAACCTGCTTTTTTAACAGAAAGACCAAAGGTGTCGATTTAAAGACGAAAAGCAACACACTTAACATGTAGGCTACAAGTTGCAGGTTCTCTGATCTTTAATAAAGAAGTTTGTCTTAAAAAGGGTTACACTTTCAAATAAATGTGCTGTCATGTAATGTAAAAAAAAACATTGATATCTTGGCATGATAAAACAATGCAGGTACTGTAGTATAGCTGCAGATGACTGCAGGTGTTGTGACAACTTTCATTTTGTTGCTGTGTTTACATGACTTTTCAAAGTTGTTGCAGGCCATCCTATCAACATCTGCTCAGTGTTTCTCCAGAATCATCTGAGTGTTTTTAATATCACAGTGACCTGCCGGCATGCCCTGAGCCAGATGTTGAAACACACCAGTGTAGGTGATTTTAGCAGCCCCTGGTCATTTGATATGGGTCGTGAAGTACTCTTTAAAAGTGCTGAGTGCAGTTGAGTGGAATTGACCATGTGCCACACTTACAATTCAGTCTTTATCTCTGTGCATCCCTCCCTTTCTCTGTCTTTGTTCTCCCGTTTCTATGTTAACCTAGCGTGTCCCAACCTCTTTCCCTCTGTCTCATTTCTTCCTTCTCTTCCTCCATTTTTGAATTTGTCTCTTTCTCTGTATCTTTCCCTTTACTCTCCTTCCTTCTCTTTGTCTCTCCCTAATATCCCACTCTTTTTCTCTTTCCCCTCTCTCTTCAGGTGCTGAGGATAATGGTTGTCTTCCTACCTCTGGTTGTCCTGACGTCTGCACGTGCTCAGACGGCGTGGTGCGATGCAGCAACAGAGGGCTGCACTCTCTGCCCAAGGGCATTCCCAAGGACACCACGGAGCTGTGAGTCACGCGTGCACACACACACACACACACACACAAACACACACACACAGACAAACTCAAACTGAAGGAAGTACACGTTCACTTTTATTCAAATATACAGACAGACAAAAGCCAATGAGCAGCAGCTGACATTTACATGCGTACAAACAGAAATGTGCATTTTCGTCAGTGCTTACTGTCCAATAACATGCAAAGTCACAACCACACACACATAAAGACACGCAGTCACACATTGCTGCAGTGCAATATTGATGCAGCAGTTTGCCCTCTGCTGCTTCAGGAACTAACAAAGCATTTAGTGAATACACACACACACAAACACACACTCTCTCTCTCTTTCTTTCTTCCTGTGTGTTCGATGGGTTTATAGGCAAGTGAGTGCTGCAGGTGCTTGTGTGTTTATGTGTTTGTTTGGATGTCGGTGTCATAAATCTGTGAATCACTGCAGATATTTAAACAACATCTACAACGCACAGTTAAATACTGTCTAATACATTATGTTGCCAAACAGAGAGAGACAGAAAGACTCCCAGAGCAGTTACAGACAGGTGAGAGGAGATACCAGAAAGTGTCCTTGGTTTATTTTCTTAAAAATATTTGAAAAATGACTGTTAAAGCTATTTGGTTTCCAATGTTATAATGCCAGTGATACCGCTAAAGAAGCCACTTTTTGTCGTTAATTTCAAGCTAGTAGGAATCCCTGTAATAAAGAAAGAGAACAATAAAGGAAATGTCTATAATGATTGTAATTGTTAGAATTGATGTAGGATAAAACAAGGGTAAAACAATGTTAATCAAGATTAGGAAATTTAGAAAAAAGTAGGAACAAAATCTCTCGTACGGAAGGTGAATAATTGTACACACACACACACACACACACACACACACAGAAACCCCTCTTGCTGTGAAATAGGCCTCCTCTGCAGGGTCAATAGCAGTGATTAGGTATTGATCAGGCTGAAGAAGACACTCCATCATACTGTCCACATGACCTACTTATGACCTGAGAGAGAGAGGAACAGAAACCAACGGATCATAAAATGTGTGTGTATGTGTGTGTGCTTGAGGGTATATATGTTTGTTAACATGTTTCTCACATAAGGATCAGTAAGTGAATATTGTGGAATATGTGTTTAAAGCTATGTGGTGAAACTGTTAAGGGGCAGGTTCACGCCCCAACACTTGTTATCTTGTCATCTTGTCCCTTCTTGATTGGCTGTCTGGTGAATTCAGAGAGATAATCTTCCTCAGTCGTTTACTTATGCAGAAAATGTAGCATAGTTGCTACAATCCTACCTGTGCATCAGTGTACAAGCTAACTTGAGATGACGAGAGTGTCAAAAAGCAACATTTACTTTACAAGTAGGTCTTGTCTGATGCCGTATACGACCTCTCATATTTGTGTCTGGACAGTTGAGTCCTCTTTCCTCTTTCTCTCCCTGTAATTTAAAAATAAAATCTTGATCTCGTCTACACAAATACATGTGTTTCAATTTTTCTGCCAAGTGTCAGAGGAGAACATAGCACTCTGATAAGTACGGAGCTACAGTCGGGAGGCAATTAGTTTAGCTTAGCATAAAGCAGGAGGGAACAGCTGGCCTGGCTCTGTCCAAAGTTACAAAAATACACATAACAACACTTGTAAAGTCTGCACTCAAATCAAAATGTAAAAAGGACAGCTTGTGGTTTTACAGGGAGTTATGTGCTGAAGTAATTTTTTTAACGAACAACAGCCAGGGGCAGTGACTTTCCAGAGTCTTGTGGTCACTGTGAGGTTGCCAGGCAACCATTGGAGAACCTGCACAGAAGGACTGGGTGGATGGATAAACTTTTGTTTTGAACTTTGGAGGGCGCCAAGCTGGCTGTTTCCCCCTGCTTCCAGTTTTTTTACGCTGCACTATGCTAAGCTAATCACTCTAGTTCAGCTATAGCTGAGTGGCATTGATCTTCTCTGCTGGTAAATGTAAATATGCCATATAAAGGTAGATTTGAGGTACTACACATCATTCCTCTTCCCACCCACACAGCCCGAACTCATGCCCCAATCCTCTCTTCTACCTTTCACGTCGTCCATCTTCTGCATCCTTTAATGTGACAGTTGCAAAATCAAAACTTTTATGTGCTATGTTGCCATTGTCTCACCCCCTATGTTTGTGTGATTGTGTGTATATATATATATGTATATATATATATGTGTGTATATATAGAGTATATGTAATGTATAATGTAATACATATTACATTAACTATGCACCTTTCCTTGCAGTTACCTGGAGGGTAATATGCTGACATCTGTGCCCAAGGAGCTGGCAGGCCTGAAGCAGCTGTCACTGGTGTATGTACCACTCACATAACCTTGAACAGAATACACATATCTTGTGCAGACAGTTTGGAAACCTAACATGCATATATGCAGTATGTTCTGTCTGTGTGTGCATTTACAGTATGCTTGTATCTACACAGGGATCTGAGCAACAACAGCATCAGCACATTGGCCCCGTACACCTTCAGCAACATGACTCAACTAGCCACACTGTAAGTTACCATGGCAACGCACACACCTAGTCATGCATGCACACATCCCCGCCCATGTCTTGATGTTATATATGGGTTGTGTGTGCGTATGTAAGGTTAAAAACCACAAGATAAATCAGTGTTTTCTTCTCTTAACTTTGATTAATCGCCCTATCCTCTCTCCTCCCTCTTTCTTCATATTTTCCTGCTTCTTCTTTTCTCTCCCATTTCTTGTCTGTATCTTCATCTTTCTCTCCCATTCTCATTTCATCTTTCTTAATTTCTTTCTTACTTCTCCCTTTCTAGCTTTCCTACTTCTGTCCTCCTTTTACCCCAAATATTGATTCACTCCTCTCCCCCCCTTCTTGTATCGTCTTCTTCTTTCATCCCTTTGCTAATACTCATGTAGTATATTGCTTTCTTATCCTCCTATTCCTTCATAAAAAGTTCTCAAAACCATTCTTCCACTTCTCCGCCACTCACTCAATGAACCTGTTGAATTATAATCTGTTTAACTTCTCTTTAAATTCTCCTCTCTTTACTGCCATTCTGTCTTTCATAGAAATTCCTTTTATTGCTGGAGTGATCTTAAGCTTGTCTCTTTTGTGCCTTTAGTTTATCTATCTTATCTATTGCATGGATTTTACTTCAACTTACAGGATTTTGTGCGTCCAGGGAAAGTTGACTGTGCACATTTGCTCTTTACCAGCAACGCCCTGTTTCGTATTTCATAGAGTTGCACTCATTCACGCCTGGGAGCTGCCCAGTGCAACCACAGGCTTCTACTGTTTGCCCCAGATAGCATCAGTGGAACACTTTCTGAGTTAAATACCTTGCTCAAGCACACCTTGCCAAAAGTTTAAGAGGTACAGGAGGGTTTAACTTTCCACATTGGATTTTCTTAATCTGCTGATTTATTGGCTGTTATGCTCCTTTCTCTTACTTCTACGCCAGTTGTTAACCTGAAGTTGGAAATGAGAAAGATTTGGGGTTTTTTCCCCCCTCTTTCCTCTGAGACACCTTGAGGCCTCTCAATAATCAGTAATTATGATTAGGCATCACTTCATTGTAGAGAGTCATGAGCCAAAAACTGCTGAGAACCACTGTTCTAGACTACTATTGTCTTAAAGATACATATCAGACAGCAACAGTCAGCTTTTTACACTAGGATCATCATTGGGCTACATGCTTAATTATGTGATAGCACCTCGAAACAGACAAGTTTATCTCATTTGACCCTGATCAGAATTCTGTCCTTAATTTTTGTCTTAATTTATGGTTCATTAGCAGTTTTAACTGTGGTGTGGGAGATTGACAAAAGCCTCAGCCTTGCCTATGGCTGTTTTTTTCCCCTACCTAATTTTCGTATTTCATTTGAAATGTGCCCCCCTGGTTTGTTTGCCCTTGTTTAATCTACAATAGCTACAGGTTGTGTACTAAGCTATTGTAAAACCAAATCTGCTGTGTCACCTCTCATGTCTTTCCTCTTCTTTGTCTCTTAATCCTCTCGGTCCCTCCACATAATTGTTTATGTATTCAGGGATGTGGTCTGAAAGAAGAGAGAAAATAATTTGAAATGAGTACATCCAAGAAAATGATCATTTTAAAAACAGCATTCCGAGTCAGAAACTAAGTCTCGTGACCTTGTTCATGTCCTCTGTCTTCCAGCATCCTGAGTTACAATCAGATTCGCTGCATCCCGGTCCATGCCTTCGACGGACTCAAGTCACTTCGCCTGCTGTGAGTAGCAAGCTTCATCTTCAAGTGCCGCAGTGGATTCAATATTCAACACTCCCCTTTGCTAGTTATAGTACTGAGCTAAATCAAAGTTTAATTACTCCCCTGGTGCCAGGCCGAGAACCATGTTAAGACCCAGTCACAAAATGAGTCACAGCCATCCAATCATTTGTTGTTTCAGGGTAGTAAAAAAGATTAAAGTGACAATCTCTCATCCCCTCTTTAATACTCCCTCTCTATCTGCATGCCCTGGCCCCTCTCTCGCCTTGTGTCCGTTCACTCTGTCTCTCCCTCTCTCTCCTCCATCCATCCTCTCCTCCTTTTCTGTCTCTCTCTCTCTCTCTCTCCGCCCAATGCTGTGTTTGATGAATCGACCTTCAGCCTCTGTTTCTCTCAGTCATCCATCTGGTTGTCCACCCTCTGTCTCACAAACCTGCGCACGTGAATACCGCTGTCTGACCAGCCTCTCACACACATGCGAGCAGCTACACACACACAAACACGAACATGCACTTGCGCCTTCATTGCTCAATGACAGCAGAATTTACTTTAGATTCTTACATGTGCCATTTGTAGCATTTTAAATTGTAAGTTATCTTTGTCAATTTAAATGTGACACCTCGCTATATTAAATACATATGTGGTTAAAGAGTGACTTAACACCAGACTGAAAAGCAGCTTTTTGCCGCCCTCTCTGGTTGAAAGTTTCAAGCCTGTTTGACCTCTGACCACACCCAGAATCACTGATGCATGTGGTTGGCTGTGCTCAGAGGTGTACTCTGTTGCACCTGTAACCACATCCAACAGTGATGTCAACAGTGTCTGTTCCTCTGAATAATCTACACCAGGATTTTTTTTTTTTTGAGAAAAAAACGGTCACGAAAAGGCCAACAAAAAAATTACCTATTTATTTAACCTTTTAAGATTGTGTTGTTGCGAGAGCAAGTGACTCTCAAAAGTAAGACTACATTGTCTATGTTCCCTGATGTTTTGTATCGCAAAGACAATGCCGCTACTTTCCTGTTTTTGCTGTACTGAATAGTATAAAAATGTTGGTTTTTTACAACAACTTCCGCTCTATACACTGTGATGGTAAATCTAAAAGCTCTTCCTATGGTTACAATGCAAAATCTGACATATTTACACACAATGTCAATGGCAGCTTTGAGGCTGATAATCTCTTTCTATGTTAGTAATGCTATTGGCTCAAAATAAAGAAGGCAAAGATCTATTGGTAGAATTTCACATTGATAGCAAATAACTTACAACTTAAATCCTATCAACATGAAATAATGATTAGAGATCTTTACCTTGTATTATTCTCTGTAGATGTTTCTTCCTGAACTTTGGCCACCATTGTTTGTTCAGAAAGAAAATGTCAGTGTTTCACCCTCTAAGTAAGTCAGCTTTGTTTCTGGACTTTTCTCTATATATTGACTGTATCTCTTGCGAGGCTTTCACCTTGCAGAAGTTTAGTGATCGCTTTTTTTCCTTCCCTCCTTTCTTCCTTTCATTTTAGTTGATGTTACCGTGGGGACTGATCCCTCTCTGCCCCCGCATAGCAACTGGTTGCCAGGCAGCCATCACTGTCACTTCCTCATTACCCACAACCCCCTCTGGGCCAGCCTTAGCGGGGGCTGTTAGACCACCGTACATAGATGCACAAACACACACACATACAAACACACACAGCGATGCACACAAACACGTAAAGTTGCACGGATACACAAATGTTAAGCAGACACACACTCAAACTTGTACACTTGCATGCTCAGCTACACACTGACCTGAACATGCACACACTGAATTATGCACACAAAAACACGCAGGCACACACGTACGCACACACTTTTCCAATAGTGGTGGTTTGATAGCTGTCCCCTGCTACAGCCCTTCGCTCTAATGGAATGTGAACTTATATCCAGCAGGCAACACACTCAAATGGCGAGACACAAAGGACACACACACTCTGCAGTCTCTGAGCCCTTGGAGACAAAAGTTTCTGACACACACACACATCTGTGCGCATAAACACGTGCGCAAAAACCCAAAGGCACAAAACAGAAATGCACATGCTCACACCGATACACATCGCAGCCTGCAGTTTGTCCCCATGACACAATGTTTTTTTCATAAACACACACACATTCACACACACACACACACACACACACACACACACACACCATAGTCTGCCAGATGACCATATGAGACAGTTTATATTCCATTCAGAGACCAGGACAAGCTTTATTGCCCAACAATGAAAATAAGCTTTCTGTTTATTTTGTGTTATTCTTTCATAAATATTTTATTTATTTTCCATTATAGAAGGGGATGATGGTGTGTCTGCAGCTGAGGAACCACAAATAATTTAAATAATTTAGCATGCAGCTAGTCAGGGTTGGTGTATTAGTTTGCTGAAAATTGAGTATTAGGCAGCTGGGCTGTCAGTTTCATTTACTTCTGATATGATGGATATGAGGCTGTAGGTTTGTCTAGATATTCATTGTAAAATTAGTCAGTAGTGCACTGAAATCTAAGGGCAAGTCTTAAATGCAGTAAATCTGAATATAGACCTGTCAGTTAATCCTAGCAGCTGTGTCAATATAATTACAGTAGTAGTAGAAGTAATAGTGGCAGCATTAGTCATAGTATGAGTGTACGTAGCAGTAATAACTAGTAGCATCCTTAGCTGAAATCAAAGACCAAAATGCTGTTTCACGTTCTTCTCCTTGCTACAAAAAGTGTGATTATAAAGAAACACTGAATACTTAATCAGATCAATTAACTTCACATTAAAATTAACAATGGGTCTACAAGTGACCTCTTGAATTTGTAACAAGGTCAGTTTTGTGTTTAATATTCATATACACTCTTGATTTACTCTCTATTTCTCTCTCTCTGTGTCCTCCAGCACTCTCCATGGTAACGACCTTTCAACCATACCAGAAGGAGCTTTCAACCACCTCACCTCTTTGTCCCACCTGTAAGTACAGCCTCATATATCTGTTTGTGTATAGTGTCTTGGATGCAAGTGTTGTGGATTATACACATAACTGTGTGTTTGTGTGTGTCTAGGGCTCTTGGCGCCAACCCTCTGTACTGTAACTGTGACCTGCGCTGGCTCTCTCAGTGGGTCAAGGCTGGCTTTAAAGAGCCCGGTAAGAAGAAAATCACAATCAAGAAGCTATTAAAATACCCATAACCAAAATATTGCATCTCATGTTACCTCATATTGTGTGTGAGAGAAGCTGCAAAGTATGCTGTTGATGTCAACTAAATGTGTTTTTGTAGGCATTGCTCGTTGCACTGGACCTCCTGACATGGCTGACAGGCTACTGCTCACCACCCCACTCAACAGATTTCAGTGTAAAGGTAAATAGTCTCCTCTTTATTCTGCTCACTGCTACAGTATATTCTATTATTTGTCCGTACGTATCAGTGGTGACCTGGTTTAGTGTCGGGTTAAACCCTGGATTCAGTCAGATTAGTGCACAGAAAGGTGTTTAAAACAAGGATAAGTTGCAGAAAATATCATGTCAATATCAATTATACTGAGAGTGAATCAGTATCTCTGATATCTCAGCAAAGCCCTGCTTGTTAAGAGGTTTGATCCTTTTACTTGTTTAGATTGTTGACAAATTTTATCCTTGACCTTGTGGCGTTTTAGGTTGTCCGATTTACTTCCCTTCCACTGGGTTTTGTCTTTATGCCGTCTGCTGGTTAGCAGTCTGACTTTTTTCCAGTCTCAGATTGAGTTTCAGTCTTTTAGGTGAGGAGAGCTGCCAATAGTTTTATATTTACATGATTATATGCATTGCAGATCAGCGGCTAGCGCAGTTGCCTAACACCAAGAAGGCTCTGAGTTTGACAGCCAAGTAGACTTACGTGGTTTCTGGGTGTTTTGGTTTCCCCCCATAGCCCAAAATCATGCAGATTATGAAAATCACACACTTTAAATCTCCCATTGGTCTAAAAGTGAGTGTGAATGTGTTTCTCTCTCTATGTGTATTAGCTGTGTGGTAGACTAATGACCTGTCCAGGGTCAACCCTGCCTCTCACCCAATGCATGCTGGGACTGACTCCAGCAGTGTGGAAGACATTTAAACAGCTGGTGTTTAAGTCAAAACATTTTGTGTAGCCTTTCCACCTCTTCAGAGCACATCGATGAGATTGTCTCTTTCTAAACAAGTTAAATTTATTTAGATATTGAATGCACTTCAGATGAATTTTCAGGCACAGGCTCAGAGGAAGCAAACAGCTAAGATTAGGAGGGGAAGTCTTTAAAGCTAATCATATTATTTTGAGTAAGCCACTTTCAGTTACCTCAAGGTGTTTGTGTAAATATTACAGTTGCTGTACAGTTGTTGTGTTTCTTATTTCTGACTTGCCAGATAATCAACCCTTACTTGACTACTATATTTAAAATGGTGTGTGAGGTTGTTTGTGCTTTTTTTTGTGCTTGGTCAACAATACAGAATAAAGAATATAAAGAATGAACCACAAAAACTCCCCATTCCCTCAGTTGTATTTCACTCCTTTGGAACGGAGTACAGGAGCAGCTGACCTCTAACATTACATGCCCCAGGGCTCCCCTACTATCAAACCAGAGGGAAAAAGAATTTAGAAGTGGACTTTTTACACACAGGAAAAAAATACATCTTGATCCTGCATGTACAAAGGAACTGCAACACACGGGCATAGCTTGCTGTGCATCCATGTTAGAAGAATTGTTGGAGTAGGTTTTCCAGAAAAAAGTAAGAGTATAAAGTGGAGGAATAGAGGTACCTCACATCATCACACTGAATCAAATCCTCTCTTCCTTTTCCTCTTCCTTCTACGTGCCCTGGCCTCTGAAACAAATGACATTTATTGCTCTCCTAAGCTCTTTCTTTTCTTATCCTGTGAGGCCTTTTTTTTAGCACGTCATCCATTAAACGAAGTCTGCTGGAGCGCCTTTTAGCAACATATGACTAAATATGTATGCCTTTGCCTTTGACACTTTCTTTTTCTCCCTGTCTGTCTCCTTATCTTCGCCNCTCCTTCTACTCTCATCTGCTTCTGTTTCCGCTATCTTTCTCAGGTCCAGTAGATATCAGCCTGATGTCGAAGTGCGCCCCCTGCCTGGCAGCACCCTGCCAAAACAATGGTACCTGTGTCTCCGATGCTACTGGATCCTACCACTGCACCTGTCCATATGGATTCAAGGTGAGATACTAGGTAGCAGCAGAGAGAGACACTGTGAAGTGGAAGGGGGTAACCTGAGGTAACATGCTGGGCTTAACAAACCTTTTGTTCTTAGTCCACACTAAAGGACACCTGTACTTCATCTCAGTGCAGTTCACAAAATATTACAGATATCACAGTGAAATTGCAGAGTACAAATCAACATTTTCTAAGTAAATTAGGTCAGTTTGTTTTGTCTCTACATGTGTGGTCCCATCCAAATTTATATTGGCTCTTTTCTTCATTTATTGCTGTGGTAAATCTTGGATGTTGAGTTCATCAGCTCTGCCATCCTCTATGCTCTATCAGTGGCTCATCAAGAGTGAAAATATATTTTAGCAGGTGTGGAAGCAGTACAAATCAATCCTTGAACCCTGACAATGTTAGTGCCATGTTCTATCTCTTGATCCCTAGTACTAGCTGCCTACTCTGTCAAATAAATAACTATTATTTAGTGGTTCTTCTGTATTTTAAAGCTTATGAGTTTTGGAATCCAGGCTGCACAACAGCAGAGCAAATATTTTACCCGATTTCTACCAGATTCATGGAATTGACTGCATGTTTTGAAACGTATCCTATAGATGGATAGCCATGCTGCATAAGCCTGTGGTATTAGCAGTATTATCAGGCTTAGCTTCGGACTTGCATGCATAATGTATCTACCTGTTCATCAATAGAGAAATGATGACTGCAGCTGGCTGCACTGGAGGTATTGACTGATCAAAAGACAAAGGGTGTAATAATTGTCAAGACCCCTGCATTAGGGAAGACATGGAAATCTACTAGTGAAGGCGAAGTCGATTCGCATTGGAAGAGATGTGTGGGATATATGTGAGCGTGTGCACATGTGTGTGGACTCGTATTACCTACCATTTTATTTGCATTTGTGTGTAGAGATCAGTGGGTTCAAGCCTCTGTGGGAGTTTATGTGTGTGTGTGTGTGTGTGTGTGTGTGCAAGCACTTTAAAGATACACTTATGGTCTCATGTGTACACACACACCTCATAACCTTTGGGCTTTTACAGGAGGACAAAGCCTTAATCTCGCTTTTAATTAAAACATCACTTGCCAAGGTCACAGACTGGGAAACAGGGATTGTGGGGTGTGTGTGTGTGTGTGTCTGCTTGTGCATGTACATGTCCGTGTGTATGTTTTCCTTTCTGTGTCGGCGTCCACTGGGACAACGTTAATTAAAATGTGTGAGAGGAGTCAAAGAAGGAGCAGCGGAGAACAAAGGAGGGAGAGAGAGAAGGAGTAAGAGAGAGGGAAGAGAGGAAGAAGCGAGGGAAACTTAAACTACAGGAGATAAAGTGGGAGAGGTGGATGTATAAGAAAAGAGCAATAAATGTAGCAGGAGAAGGCGTAAATGGTGTGAGAAAACATCTGAAGGAAAGGAATAGTGAGAAAGAGGGAGCAGTAGAAAGAAAGAGAGTGTGAACAAAATATAAACAAATAGCTACAATAAAAATTAAAAGAGAGGAGGAAATAATGAAGATGGATGGAGAGGGAAAACAAGCATAAACGTCCACCTCTCTGCTTTGATCAGAGGAAGTGGGTGCGTTGGCGGCCAAAGGTTTGATGATTTGAAATTAAAACTACAGCCGCGGGGCTCAATGTGGAGACAGAGTGTGTGTATGTGTATGTGTAGTACTTTGATACATGATTCCTAGTGAAATCTGTTTATTTAGAAAACAGGTGTGTGGTGAGAAGAGCAATGAATCAAGCAGTAGGCTGTGTCATGCATACATGTGAGCATATTGTTTGAGTGTACATTTGTGCATACTGCACAGTGCACACATGCTGTATGTGTAAGCGGATCATGGTGAGCATGTGTAGAATAGAGTAGAATAGATTTATTCAACCCTCTATCTCTCTGCAGGCTATTTTCTTTCAGCGCAACTTAAATATTCAAAGATCTGTGGCCCGAGAATTTGTACGCAATTACAAGTACAACATAAAAATGTAACTGTCTGAACTTTAAGCAATAACCAAGGCCTACTTTGTTTTACTTTTTTGTAGAAAAAACGTCTACAGACATATCACTGATGATGAACACCAGAAAGGAGAGCAGGAAGAAGCAGAATGTGATATTGAGCCAGAGGGAGAGATTATCTCGCAGCAACTGTG